>ML780776.1:1016753-1068464 GCA_009831015.1 Picea engelmannii | reverse complement strand
GAAGAGTATTGGTGTCAAGTGGGTTTACAAAACTAAACTCAATGAAAAAGGGCAGATTGAAAAACACAAGGCAAGACTTGTTGCCAAAGGATTCTCACAACAACCAGGTACTGATTATGGTGAAACTTTTGCTCCAGTAGCAAAATTAGACACTGTCAGAACCCTATTGGCCATAGCAGCACAACACAAATGGCAAGTATATCAGATGGATGTCAAGTCAGCATTCTTGAATGGTTTCTTATAAGAAGAAGTTTATGTCGATCAACCACCTGGATTTTAAGTCCAAGAGCACCCAGCCAAAGTGTATCAGATGAAGAAAGCCTTGTATGGCTTAAAGCAAGCTCCGAGAGCTTGGTACAGCAGAATTGACACTTATCTGATCAAAAGTGGTTTTAGCAGAAGCCAAAATGAACCAACACTTTATGGCAAAATGAATTTTGAGATATGTAGCAGGAACAATAAATTTCGGTTTATGGTACACTAAATCCGATAGTAATCAACTCTCTGGTTACACAGATAGTGACTTTGTAGGCAACCTAGATGACAGGAAAAGCACATCAGGATATATTTTTCAACTGGGCACGAACCTGATTTCATGGGCATCAAAGAAGCAGCTAATTGTATCCATATCTTTTGCAGAGACAGAGTATGTAGCTGCTACCTCAGCTTCATGTCAAGCTGTGTGGCTGAGAAGAATATTAACATACATGTCACAAACAGAAAAGGATCCAACTCCTATATTCTATGACAATACATCAGCGATTGCTTTATCCAAGAACCACATGTTTCACAAGAAAAGTAAACACATTGACACTCGGTTTTGTTTCATACGCGAGCTAGTCAATAATGGGGATATTGCACTACAATTTTGTGGTTCTCGAGATCAGCTTGCTGATATCTTTACAAAGCCACTAGGAAAGTCAGTTTTTGATTTTCAGAGACAACACTTAGGCATAATCAGTGCTGATGATTGTAACTGTTGAGTTTAAGAGGAAGTGTTAAACATAATATAACCTCAACAGTCTGACTGTACACTGCCAGTTGTACTGGACAGTTGTACTTTCTATTTTTGTCTTGCTTGAGCCTATTTAGCTCAGCCATCTCCCATTGCATTGTAACTTCTTCTGTACTTCTTCATACATTCCAATACACTGTTCTATTCTTTTTCTCTCTGCATTTCTCTTTACTTCACAATTTATCAGAAGATAAGATTGGCTCAGGACGAGTTTTATCAGTGCTTACTCCTACCATTTACTATTTCTTAGTCTAGTATCAAACTCGAAATTAACAAAAATTCAAATAAACTTGCGACTAAGAAGTAAGAACGCTTGTTGTGAATTAGCTCTGAAAAGGGCTTTAGAATAGTTCAGAGAGCTACACATTCAGGCAGAGCTACTAATACTCGTCTCTGCAGAGCGGGCATTGAAGTCGCAGATAAAACCAACCATTCATCGATGCAATGTTCTTGATAAATATGACTACAACGCAATTGTTTTGCAGGCTCACCCATGGAAAACATGTCACGGCAAATTGCACATAGCAATCCCTCGCCCTCGCCATGACCTTCGCCGACGAGCTCTTCGGAAACAATAACCGTCAGGGAAGAGTCAATGACTGAGATTGCAGCGGCCATCGGATAGGTCCCATGGAGAGAAATATATTGATCTCTCAAGTGACAATGAAGATCAAACTGTTGAAGCCTCACTTGTATGGAAGGGGAATTCACCTCCACGAGCCGCAACACCCGTCGAGAATCTAAGAAGTTGCCACTCCATGCTATTTGCAGGCTCCACACATTCCCATCTGGGCTGCTCCAATCGTTGATAGTTCGCAACAAAACAATATCAATATTTTCTGCCATTGCAATCTTCACTTCCTTTTTATACTTCAACTGAAGTGATTCGGACTCCGCCAATCCTATTTCATCTAACACTCCGATATCCACATGATCAGAAAAAGACTCCAATTACCAATCATCTCCGTTCACTTGTCTCATACATCTGAAGACTACTGTCGAGATGAAGTGTTGTTAAACGCTCTCAGAATCCAGGCACACATCATGTGAAACGACATGAACTTCCCTTTCACTTTGTTCTGTTACTCGTACCGTGGTGGCTTCTAATGTTGCCCATTGCGCGCCACGATCTATTTCGTATAGTGGCAGTTCGTCTTCCATAAATTTCTTAACCGTTTCAAATATTTCTAGCGCAAGATCCCTATTATCACCTTGCATGTCCATAATACTTCCATTTGGTGATTTTTCCATTTCCTTGGGCACTTTAGTTTCACAAATTCGGGGTAAGAAACCAAAAACAGAGTGAACCAACAAGATCTTCGTGGTTGGTTTAGTTGGATAGAATGTGGGGGTTGGTTTTTACGCCGAAAGGCATACATCTATTGGAGATGTGAATTTTAAATAATCTTTTAATTATAAACTAGCACAGCTACTCAAAATCGTGGTTGATGAAAGCCGAAAGGCGCGGACAAAAAATGAAACGCACAGTCAGAAAATGAAAAGCACAACCAGAAAATGAGCGACAGTAATTTCTTAATATGATTAGGTAAATGTTAAAAGGTAAACAGGTTAACGGATGCATTAAAAAATATAAGGAAGTTATGAAGAGGAAATCACATTCATTGATTTGGGAGGACGACTTAGAATACGCCAGCATTTTCAATTGTTAGCCATGAGATTAGAATTTTAGATTAAAAGGTGATTAATTGTGCTCATTGTCAATAGGTGTACTCTGCTTAATTATAAATGGCTAGCAATTGAAGATGCTAGAATATTCTTAGTCGTCCTTATCAATCAATGAATGAGATTTAATTTTCATATTTACCTAGCATTTTTAAATACATCAGTTAACCTGTTTATTTTTGCAAATTTACTTAATCATATTAAGAAATTACTGTGTAACCATCTGATTGCCAAGTTTATTAGTAAACTTATTTGAAATTAAATATTTACTTCACTATTAACTTTTTATCTCTTACAATGCAAGATTTACATTTATGCCATGTTCTGCCATATCTCCTATACAGCTACGAACCACACTTATCATATTGACTGAGCGTTAAATTTTCTACATGAACATGGCGCGTGGCAAAGACTAATAAAATCGCTGCATAGTATCTCACTTCACATTAAAAAAAATTGAAAGAAATACCAACACAGATTGTTTTTCCCATTGCGATGGTTTTATATTTTAAGCCAAAATTTAACATGCTCTCTTGAGCTTGACACAAAACTTCACATTAATAAGATATATGCTGTGATTTTAAATCTTGTCACTTGACATTGCTTTCTTAAGCTTGACGATTCAACACTGGTTAATATTGATATTGCTTTTTTTAATCTTGCTTTCTTAAGCTAGAGAGTTTGCATGAATGAAATATGTAAGTTGAATGTTGCAAGTCTCATTTAACAGTAAAATATAAATTCCAGACGAAAAATTTGAGTTTTGTGCTATATTGATTTGCTGTGAGTGGCATATCTACTACCGCAACAATGTTTACTAGGCATGATTTCTTCCCGTGCAAGGCCTTGTAGATGACTGGACACTGTTAGTAATGTTAACATTTTAGTTTATTTCTGTTTGGAATGGTAGCGTAGTGAGATGAGTTTTCGGTAGTATGGTTGAGGTTGTATGTTTATCTCATTTTCATCTAAGATAAACCATGTATTTCATAGGCAAGCAGTATGCACAAGACAATCGTTGGATATTCCTATTCAGAGGTGTGCTGAGCTTTAAGGGTTTGTAAAACAAAGATTCAAAGATTATAACATCTAAATAAAGATTCCTTGTTCATTGGACTTAAGCATTTATTTAGTTTTGGTATAGATGTATAGTTGGTTTTGTTCATTTTTAGTTTTTTAAGTTTAAGTATATCTATTGACAATGGACACATTTAATAAGCTTTTAGTACTTATCCATTTTTGTATATACAAGATTAAATATTGATGGAATATTCTTAGTGGTCCCAATAAATCAATGGTTGTGATTTCAACATCTAACTTCCTCACTATTATAAAAGCATCCCTTTACATGTTTATTTTTTAACTTTTACTTAATCATATTTAAAATTTACTATGGTGACTAACTAATTGTCACAAAAATTAAGAGGTTTGGTAATGTCGTGATTTCATTTTGTAATCAAGTTTCATTTATGACGGCTTTTCATTTAACCTTTCCACCCTTACCATTATGGTAATTGTAATATATATATTTAATACAAAATAATATTTCTTTAATAAATTTAAATTTTGTAACTTAATATATAAGTCAGAATTATGTTTTATTCCATTTATTTTTAATAAAAATTTACATAATTATAATTCATATAAAAATAACTATATTTTATTATTTCATTTAATTAAATATTTTAATATTTATAATTTATTTATTATAATTTTTTAATTAAATTAAAAACTTAATTATAGTTAATTTAATTATTTTTTTTAAAGTATTTTTAATTATAAAAATTGTTTGAAAAATAGTATAATCACTCAAGCAATGTGATCTCTCTTTCTTTGTATACTATATTATGCAATCGCTCATTCACTCATTCATATGCGATTTTGTTTAGTGTTTGGCACTCAAGCAATGGCATCCATGCCTTCCCTCATTCACTCAGTTATGGGCGATTTAGTTTAGTGATTGACATTTATGCAATGACATCCATGTTTTAAAAGGCAGGGACTTGCTGCTATGAAGCTATTCTTGTTCTATATATAAATTTCTTCAATTTTCAAATCAATTATCAAAAGTGTCTACAACTACATAACTAAATTTGTCTAGAATTATTTTTGTATAGAATAAATCATCTTCATGCTCCTATTATGTAAACAAGAAATCAAATACCTTTGTACATTACTGTCATCTTTATGGCGTCAAGATGTGTTTGGAAAGTAATAATTAAGCTCCTATACGTATGATCTAATATGATAATTAAGTCTTTGATGATGCATTATTGTGCTAAATGTGTGATGGGTTAAGTTTGTGATGATGCATTATTGTTCTACAGGATATTCCAACCGACAAGAGACATGATGCAGTAAGTAGAATGGTGTATGAAGTAAGGGAAAGAGTTCGAGGTATTGTCCATGGCTCTGTCGATGGTTGTGTAGGAGTAATCAATTGTGTCCATGGTTGTGTAGGAGTAATCAATGAAATAAAGTGTTCGATCTGCAATTACAATTGGCTTCAACACAAGCAAAGGTAACCAACATTATTTAGCAACATGCCAATCTCTTAACAATCATCTTTAATATCATGAAGTTTCAGAGTCCAGTGTTTACGTCCCATCACTTCAAAATAATGAAAACACCCACGTGATCCTCGACAGTTGTGGGAGCCATTCTGGACATAAATAACATCGATTAGCTATTGCTTAGTTTGAGAATAACTTTATGTGAATAAGGAAAAACTTTTGATTTTTCTTCCCCTACCTCCTTTCCCCATCCCCGAGTTGATTCTACCTCCTTTCCCCATCCCAGAGAGTTTAGATCCATTCATCACTTATTTTTTTATTTATTCAAAATTCATTGAAATAATTTGTGTCAGAACATTTTCAATTGTATAATATTATTAGAAATATTTATATAATAAATATTTTGTAATTATATACTAGCACAACCACATAACTAAGATTAAATATGTACAAAAACATCCAAAATGTCATTTAATTCAACCTAAATATTAAATTTGTTTATATATAATATAAACCATAATCCCTAATATATAACTTTAATGTTTTCAAAAACAAACTAAAGTGATCTAGTATCATAGGTTTTTATAATCCTATAATATTTGATGCCTAGATAAGTAATTTTTGAGAGAAGAGATGCAAGGATGCGCAGAAGGGGTTTAATAGAGAAAATTGGTTTGTGACAACGAGTTAAAAATTCTAATAGAGGTGGTTAGTGGAAAGAGGAGCATCTTGGAAAAAAATTATGGCAACGAGTTAAATTTTAAATTCTAGCGGACGCGGGTAGTGGCAATATTAACATCTTGGCAAAGGTAGAGTGGATAGGAAAAGGGATGCAGAGGGTAGTGGCAAGATGATCATATTGGAAAAGGTAGAAGGTGTCGAAGGACCCTGCATCCAAGAGGGTGTCGAAGGATCTTGCATCCAAACTACAGGGTATCTCTCAAAGCATACAAACTACAGGGTATCTCTCAAAGCATAGTTAAGTAAGGAGTACGATCTAGATGAGAATGGGTTTCAAGTAAATATAAATGTGTTTACAAAGTGGACTTCAAACACCATTTGGTGATTAGCATCCATGTAGGGTGAACATTTGACAATTAGCATCCATGCATTAAACATTAGAGAGAAAAAATAAAATTTACACATTTAATATCACGACAAAATTTAGGATCCAAATAAATACATGAATCATTTCCTAAGTTTTAAATCCAACCTTTGTCTCTTGCCTCGATATGAGGCCAAATAAGAGAAAAAAATTCTTGATTGGATGAGATAAAGTACCTTGAGATGTTAATTGGACGAGACAAAGCGTCTTATATATCTTAAAGGAAAAACTTGGGTTAAAAGTTAATGGATACATCGATTTACAAGAAAAGTCCAGCGTACCTATTTCTAATAGTTTGTGCAGCCAAAGGCAGGGATTAAAAAGATTCCTTGTTCTTTGGAACTAGGCATTTATTCAGTTTTGGTATATATGTATAGTTGGCATCCTCCATTTTAGTTGTACAAATGTATTGTTTGCCTAGTCCATTTTAGTTTTTAATATTAAGCTACTATATTAATGTAATTCATAGGCTTACTGCTAGGTTTTTCTTATTCACTAATGCTATTTTTTCTTCTTGACTAATGAATAATATTGTTGTTTTTGAGTAATTTTTTTTTATCTGTGTAAGATTGGATGTTGATTTTTAATTTATATTTAAATAATTTTTTTAATAAAATTAAATTATTATAAGTTTATATATAAATAAGAATTATGTTTTTTTCTATTTATTTTTAATAAAAAATTATATAATTAGATTTCATATAAAACAACTATATTTTATTTATTTTATAATTAATTTTTTGAGTTAAATGGATTATTAAATTTGTATACAACTACATCACTATATTTTTCTACATTTTTTATTTTTTGTATATAATAAATTCTTCATCCTCATATTACAAGTTCCTCGAAAACTATTATGTAAACAAGAATCAAATTGGAGGATCAAATACATGTGTACATTCACTCTCATCTTTATGGAATCAAGATGTTTTTGGAGAGTAATAATTAAGCTCCTCTACGTATGCTCTAATATGATCGTACTTCTCTAAAATCTTGAATCTCTCAGATTGGTAAAAGATTTGTGAAAGCAATGGGTGATAAGTTAAGTCTGTGATGATGCATTATTGTGCTACAGGATATTCCCACCGAGAAGAGACATGATGCATTAAGAAGCATGGTGTACGAAGTAAGAGAAAGAGTTCAACATCAACAACATGAAGTCTCAGAGCCCAGTTTTTACGTCCCATTACTTCAAGAGTGTTGTAACAAATATTGAAATTTTGGCTTTCGGTAACTTAGGAGAGAAAATTTGTATAGTGTTTAACTACCAAAAGTGTAGATGTGAGAAAACGACCATTCATCTGTCATGCGCATCACTAAATGTTCTCTACCTGTCATCTTCAGTAAAATAACACCGAAATTAGCTCCAAATGCCATAGCTGTACAACCAGTCACAAGCCAACTCACGAAAAATCCAAAGACAGGGTTCATGTGAAAATCAAAGAAAAGTATCATATGTTCGGGCCTTAAGTGGCAAGGAAAATGAATGGAAGCATTGGCAGTTGAACAACCACATACACCAAGCATTAAGCCACATGGATAAAAATCTCATGAGTCTGGGGTTTTTGGCCGTCAGGGATTTGGTCGACGTAGATATTTTAATAACTACAGCCCTGATCCCCGAATTCACTAAAGTATTCAAGGATAAGCCAGGTTAATTAAAGAATAAGAAAGATTAATGTTGAGAAGTCTCATCGTGATTTCGTGACTCGATCTTCCTTCCTTCTTTAAGTTTCAAGTTTGTGATTTCTGAAACCCCGAAAGGCTATGTTTTAATCGTGCTTAATCAAAAAGCTAAAAGTGTTTTAACTGTTAACCAATCCCATCGCAATTTCATGATTCGGGATTTCTCGTGTCAAGTATTATCGAAGTCTCGACACTTAAATCCACTAAAGGTTAAATATTAATTGCTAATCGTGATTAATTAAGAGATTAAGACAAATGATTATTGCTTAATTAATCCCATCATGATTTCGTGATTCGGGATTCCTTGCATGTCATAACTCTTGAAGACATGATACCCAAAACCCCGAAACCCGAAAAACCAAAATCAAGAATACATTCATATGCAAAAAACGACCTTGGAAAAAAAATAATTTATTTTTCTCAGCTTTGGAAGGCAGTCAAAAGTCCCCCGCAAGATGAGGTTCGTTTTCAGAAATGTGGTGTTTTTCACTCTGGCGAATCATCATTTTCAAATGATGATTCTGAGCGACTGGAGGATCATTTTGAGAAACGGTAGGAGGTTTTTGTGCCTAACACATCGAAGATAAAAAGCCTCTCTCATTTTTCATACAGGTGTCATATATTGGGAGAATCGAATCCATCTCTGAGCCCTAATTTGCAGATCTCATATTTTCCTGTTTTGACACATGTTTGTAAAATGCAAATATGAGGCAAATGAAAATGAATCTCAGGGAACTGAGAGAGGTTTTTTCTCATAACAAAAAGAGGCACAAAATCCTCTTTCAGTTTAGGCACATCTATCACGATTCAAGATATACATAACCATAACTGCAGCCTCATTTATCAGTAGTTTGGCCCATCTTCTATGGTCGTTAGTTTAAAGAATTGATTATAACTATTTTTTTGGGAGGATTTTCGACCTCAAGACCTATATGAGGAATATTTATAAAATTGAAAAAGTTGGGGTTGGGGGGGGGGAAGACACACAGGAGTTGTAATCCTGGGCTGTAGCTTTCATTTTCAGTTTAATATAAGATTGCAGAAGCATGTTTTATCCATTTCAGAGATTCTTGTGATGTTGCTTGTAGAGTTTGTCCATTTTCTTACTTTCAATATCACTCCATCTATATTTTCTTCTCGATTTGTAACTATTTTGTAATAGAATTAATCCTCTGTTAGATTCTCTATTGCAGAATGGTTATAGGTTGTTTCTTGCAGAGGTCAAGGTTCAAAATTTGTCCTTTTCTAGATGCTTTGTCCCGACCATATCTTTCCATGGATTTGTGCTTGGAATTCACTCATTGTTAAGTGCTCCTTGTGTATTGATATGTTTTCTCTTTATTCTGCTGCCATACTTTTATAAATCCTTCTCTTTGTAATCAACTTCTATCTCACCTCTGCTCCATGGATTTCCATTGCCGAAACACTCTTTCTATTTTCTTGATCATTTGACTCCATTCCCAATGGACTACCTACCGGTCCAACCCATCAACCCTAAAAACCTCAAAACTTTCTGTTACCCACAAATATTCCTATTGTTAAGCTTGTAGGATATCTTATCGTGACATATTTTCAAGAGATCCCTCTCAGGTTGGAAGGGGCAGTTTCCAATCAAAAGTTCTTCGAGGTTATCTCAGAATTTACTTGCATGCAACCCAAGTCAAGTCTGAGTGACCAAATTTATTTCATTTAAAATGTGCTAAGGCTTGGCTCTATTACAACCTAGAACCAACTCTTGAGACAACATTTTCTGGTGTCGTTGTCGGGGATGGAGGAACGGAGCTATCTTCCATGGGATACGACAAAAAGTTTATATCTATTACTTGATGGTGAACAAGGGATAAGCATTCAATTGAATGTGATCATTCACCTAGCGACTCATTGGTTCGAAGACTCTACATGATTCACTGACGACTCCACTGGTCTCAAAATGTCGAATTTGTTCGTTGCTCAGATTGTTGCAAGGTTTTCTACTCTGGATTTTACAAATGTTTATGATTTTCCAAACATTGTTCCAGACATTAAAGTTTGGGAAGATGTCCTTCCTAAATTTGGAGAATATGTAGACGATAATCCTTCTCAACACTTGTTTGAATTCCACAAGCTCATGGATGAATTAAATATACATCATTAAAATGTCCTCATGAAACTATTTATGTTTTCGTTGGATAGGAATGCTAGACTCTGGTATAAATCCTTACCTCATTCTAGTATTCCTTCATTGAAATATTTTCACATACTTTTTCATCATCATTGTAAAAGAATCTATTCAGCTGAAATACTTTTTGAAGACTGTTGTAACATAAAATTCATAAGACAAATAGATCAAACACATCTTCTTGAAGAGGAGGAAGGAATATCAGAAATTTCTCAAGTCGATGAAGATAATCAATATGGAGAAGAGTTGGTTGATAAAGAAGTAGGATTTGATAGCTCTTGTGATCACATTCAAGAGAAAGATATTCGGCATCATGGTCAACCTGCAAAAGAGAAAGAAAACAATAGTTGCTTGATACAAAAATTACACATGAGACCACCTCCTCCTTTAACAAAAGAAGAGATAGATATTCTCCTAAACAGTCACGTTGTAACTTCTGCTTACACAGATCTGTTGCATCCACACAATTTTGAATATCTTGTAGACTCTATTCTGTTTCATGAAAAAGAGGTGGTTGTTGTGTTTAACAATCTTGAAGATTGTTTGGTGTTCGAGAATGATTTAGATTTTGATGTAAAGGCTGCTGATGATAAGGAAGACAATGATATTTTTCAAAATCTGTTTCAAGATCAGATTGTTGATTTTTCAATGCAGAAACCTTCACGATTTTGTTCTTATTTTCTAGTATTTGATAAATATAGTGATGATGAACAGGATTTTAAAGATTTGTTGTCTTATGAAATTTCGTCAAATCCTATTTATCAACTAAGAGATGATCAGAAAAGTATGAATGCTATGGTTGAAAATAGATATGAATCTGTTGTTCAAGAGTACAATGAAGATCCTTTTAACTTTGATACATCCTCTAAAGATATCATTTTTGGAGAGGGTGATCTTAAATTTTTCCATGATGCATATTTTCAGACTCAGTTTTCATTTGATCATTATCAATACAGTAATGTAGGAAATGAAGAACATATCTCTTCTTCTCTCTTAAAATTTGTCAGTTGTAATAGCCCAGCATATCATAGTGATGAATTCAGATTACGGGGATATGATGAAGGAGAGACGACATGTTCATATCAACAGTTGATCATGCATGTTTCCCCAACAAATATTGAGCAGTCCACATTTAACATTGAAATTAGTAAAGGCAACGAGCAACAACATTTTAGTTAGTTGGAACAACAACAAAATGAGGTATTTCTATTTGACTTTTAAGATCTAGTAGTAGTTTATATGGATTCAATATGGGGCACTAAATTTTTTATTTCCAACTTCTTGAAGTCTGAATTTCAAAACTGTAAGTACTTGCTCCCAGGGCATGTTTTAAAATTTTCAGCTACTCCTGTCATTTTTTTGCTCAAAGATGGAAGTATAAGTAAGTTTGTTAGTCAGATACTCCCTTGGTTGATTTGGAAGTTTTCCTATACTTGAACAAAGCAGTGATATCAGTTAGATTAGGTGACGTATATAAATAAGCTTGACTTTGAGCACTAGAGTACAACAATGGTTTTCAGTATGTTTCCGGTTTAGTTTGGAATCTAGTATGGTTTTTTTTTAAAGAATTAGGACTCCATAGCCCAATGAATTCATAAGAAGTTTTTTGTTTTGAAAAGGTGAAAGTAAAGCGACAGAGTTCAAAGTTTGATAAGGATGATTTCAGGTCACCCAATGGATGATCATTGCCTGTTGACTAGCTCACATCACACAATGATATTTTAAGCTGGATAATTGTATAGATTCTTAGGCCCTTCAGATTAGATTGGTTCTTCTAATCCATAATGTCTCTTATTTTCCTTCAAGTTGTGTTTGGAGTGTATTTGTGTGTCTTTTTTTCATTTTGCGGATAGCTTCATTTTTTGTCTAAGAGATCTAGTCAAGTTGGGCAGTGAATCCAACAAATCTGAACAAATCTAGTATTGTTTGGTACTACTATTAGATAGTAAACTCTTCAAGGCCATTCCAACAAAAAATAGGATTAATTAAAGAGTGGAAAATCCATTCCTAGAACTAGTGTGTGAGGAGCCTCCTCTAACACAGGAGTTAAGAACAAGCTCGCATCAGGGAACGTAGGGAGATTACCCCTCTCTTCTTGTTTTGGTGTTTGTGATACCACTTCAATTTTTACATATAAGAGGGTTTTGTTGGTGCCACACCTCTGAAGGTTTGGGATTATTTAAATTGCACTTACATGCGGTCAGACCTATGACTTTTTGTCGGGTCATTGATTCTAAGGTGGTATCCTTAGTGACCATTCCTAGGAAGCCACATAAGTGACTGCACATGGGAAGTTCTTTTAGTACCCAGGGAAAACATTTGTTCATGGTATCAGATCTTGCCAATGGTGTCTTCCTCATTAAAGGATACTTGAACTAGTCAGGGTTGTTTCATGTAGATCATCGTAACTGATCCTAATACCTTCTTTAGCCAATCTTGTGGGGACTTCATCTCCTCCACAAGGTTGCTTTTTGGAAGGCCCCTAATCCAATTAGTTTTTTTTATATTTTCCTAGATTGATTAGTGGTGAATACTCTTTGAGTCCAATTTTAGGTCATTCTTAGTTTGAATTGTGATTGGATTTCCACATATTACATTCATTGTGGATGAATCATAACATTGATCTCGTCAATTATGAGGACTTCAACCCATGTTGAAACCACCTTTTTGTAAATTATAACCTTGTACAATGTCTACTATAAACAGATATTCAGAAAAGAACAGAAAAGATACAATGGCAAATACAAACATTACACAGAGATGTTTCCCCTGGAAACCCAAACCGAGAAAACCAACATATATTATATTCATTCATTGTGTTACATTGTTTACAATACAATATACATATAGGAGCCAACGGCATCCAAAACCCTAACCCAATGACCTGGATTAGTCCAAAACCCTAATTCCTTAAATGGAAATAGAAAACCATCGGCAAAAACTATGTGCCGAAAAACCACCTAAATACATGACACATTTACCGAGGTAGGTGTCACATTTCCTGAGGCAACAATTTTTTTTCCGGGGGACTACTCATGCAAATAATATAACACATACCCGACACTTTTAACCAATGCAAGATACGTGACAAATATTTTGAAGGGACTAAAATTTTGTTTTATGAGACTTGTTTCGTCGAAGTAGAATGGGCAGATGAACTTCCTCAACCAAATTTTAATCCTCCTTTGACTAAGACAGACGCACCTCTACTAGGTAAGGGAAGTTTTTTAGTGATCCTTTTTCTTTGTTTATTCATCCTCTCACCATGTTAGGATCAATTATTTCATCCATTGTAGCTGAGATATCCATCCCATAATCAAGTGGGATTGAGGGAGATCCCCTCGAGGGCATCCCCATGATGCCCACATAACCATCCCTTAGCACCATTGGATCCACACCATCCATGTCTTTTTCCACTGGTCTGTCCATATAGGAGATGTCAATTGCGTCATTCTTTCCATCCATTAGTATACCTAGCATTCTTATATCCATCCCAACCATTTTAATTCCCACTTCTAGATCATTTTCTAGTGGGGGGTCAAGCGTTGGTTTCAGCTTGGGAGATGGAAATCCATCCACATCCACCAATCGTATGAGCGTCCTGACATGATCAGGTGTATGTGTACCTTTTGGGAAGAATATTTCTAGTGGTTTTGGGGATTTCCCTAGTCAGGATGTGGGTAGTAGTACATCAAGAGGTTTCGGTTAGCAACTAACATAAATATATATGTATACATTTAATAAGACATGGGCCAAGATTTGACTCCTAGTCCCATGTCCAACCCTTTCATCTCCAAGAAAATATATATAAATGAGAGTTTCTATTCCCCATATTTCATAAGTAGTTTCATGCTAAGGTTATGTTGCCAACACTATAACAAAGGTTTGAGATACACCTGCTTCCATCCACCTTTCTTTATTTTTGTTATCCTCGTGTTACCCAAATTTCCTCTTGTCAATTGCATAAGGGGAAGTGATGTGAGTTTGTTGCAACAAGTGATTATCTATCAAAACTTCTAAATTTGTGGAGTTAATAAGAGATATGCAAGGGATGAGTTTTATCTTCATGGCATTGGCCTTGGAACTCACAACATTTGAGTTTCTAGTGGTCTCTAGAAAATCTAAAACTTCTCCCAAGCCTCCTCGATATATCTATATAAGAAAGGAAAGTGTGGAACACGAGGGAGGAAGAATTAATTGTAGAGTTATGGTGTTTATTTGTAGGGGGGATTTTCCTATTCACAATAGCCAGAAATCATAGTTCCTAGCATGATCAAGAAGGTTGAGGAGAAGAAAGGAGCAAGGAGTCGAAGGAGAATTACATCATCATCAAAGGTATGAGCTTGGTGTAATTTCTTTATGTTAAATAATAGATCACTATTTTGCCCACAAATTGTTTGTGTTTTAATCATGAATGGTTTGTATTTGGTATTAAGAGTAATAGATCAATGTATATCTAAATAGAATTATCACTTTCTAACACTAGCAGAAGAAGGAGATTCGGTGTTGTTTGTTTCTTGTGTGCATGAATCGGGTTTCAAGAGCTAGAGATTCATTTCAGGAGTTGTAGAATCAAGGACACACAAGGAAAACCTTCAAAGATAAGGTATGGTAATCTATCCTCTCTTGCTTTTCTTAGATCTAGGAAGACCAAAGAAATATAGCTCTTTATGTCTAGGATTGATAGGAATATCCTAGGGAGATATTGACATCCATGTCCTGAGATCCATGTGCTATTTTATCGCATAACATAACTAGACCATACTAGGGAATAATATTCTCTATTTTGGGTTCCCTTATAAATCCACTCACTGCATGTTTGTGATTTGGTCTTGTTTTCCCTGATAGACTCCTCTTGAGTTTATATCTATTGGATCTAATAGATACGAGACATATATGATAGATATGGAATATATATTTACTTCTATAAGAAAGGAAAAATTATCTGCTTCATCACGAATTGCACTACAAGGGTCACGTGGTGATCATCGCCTGTTGACTAGCTCACATCACAAGATGATATTTGTAAAATCCATAATTGCATAGATTCCTAGGCCCTTCATATTAGATTGTTTCTTCTAATCCATAAGGACTCTAATTTTCCTTCAAGTTGTGTTTGGAGTGTATGTCTGTAGATTGTTTTCATTTTGTGGATAGCTTCATTTTCTGTCTAAGAGATCTACTGAAGTTGGGTAGTGAATCCAATAGATCTGAACAAATCTAGTAGTGTTTGGAACTACTAGCATTGGTTTTTCCTTTTGTAGATGTTATTAATTATTAGATCCATCCTCCTAGGTGATTTTTGGGTGTGATATTTGTAGAGACATTGGAGTGGGTTGATCAAACATCACTTCCAATTTCCTACAACACTTTTGCTTCTTTTATTTTCTGTTTTTTCTTATGCATTTGTGGTATTCATTAGATTAATAGACATTTGGATTTGATTTGGAAAAATATACAAAGAAATAAAAAATCAATCTTGATAACTTTTAAAGCATTAGTTAAAAGAGTGCATTGGTTTGTTGTTTGGTTTCAATCATTGAAATGTTTCAGATTTAAACTATTTGTTGGTTGCTTGGAGTGTGAGGTCTCCTATTCAAATCTTTTCCCTCCCATATGTAGATTACATTGAATTGAAATATTTGCATTTCTTGGTTGGGTCAAGAGTCATAAAATCACCAAAATACTTTAATCCATCGCCCTCTCGCTTAAGCAAAATCCATTAAAAAGAATTGTGTAATCTAAAATTTATCAGAAAATTCTATTTTATTGTTAACCAACAGTAGATAGACTTAGGAATTTGGAATAGGATTAGACAATAAATTCTCCATGGCCATTCCAACACAGGAGTTAAGAACAAGCTCACATCAAGGAAAGTAGGGAGATTACACCTCTCTTCTTGTTTTGGTGTTTTTTATACCACTTCAATTTTTACATATAAGAGGGTTTTGTTGGTGCCACACCTATGAAGTTTTGGGATTACTTAACTTGCACTTGCATGTGCTCAGACCTACGACTTTTTTTCGGGTCATTGATTCTAGGGTGGTATCCTTAGTGACCATTCCTAGGAAGCCACAAAAGTGACTGCATGGGAATTCTTTTACTACCTAGGGAAAAGATTTGTTCATGGTATCAAATCCCGCCAAGGGTGTCTTACTTAGTAAACGGTACTTGAACCAATCAGGGTTGTTTTGTGTAGAACATCATAATTGGTCCTAATACCTTCTCTAGCCAATATTGTGGGGACTTCAACTCCTCCACAGGGTTGGTTTTCGGAAGGCCCCTAATCTAATTAGTTTTTTCTCTACTGTCCTAGATTGATTAGTGGTGCACTGTCTTTGAGTGTGATTCTAGGTCATCCTTAGTTTGAATTTTGATTGGATTTGCACATATTACATTCATTGTGGACGAATCATAACATTGATCCTATCAATTATGAGGACTTCAACCCATGTTGAAACTGCCTTTTAAGCAATGCAAGATAGGTCACAAATATTTTGAAGGGACTAAACTTTGGTTTGATGAGACTTGTTTCGTCGAAGTAGAATGGATAGATGAAATTCCTTCACCAAATTTTAATCCTCCTTTGACTAAGCCAAACACACCTCTACCAGGTAATGGAAGTTTTTTAGTGATCCCTTTTCTTTGTTTATTCATCCTCTCAACATGTTAGGATCAATTCGTTCATCAATTGCAACTGAGATATCCATCCCATCATCAAGTGGGATTGAGGGAGATCCCCTCGGGGGCATCCCCATGATGCCCACATCACCATCCCTTAGCACCATTGGATCTACACCATTCGTGTCTTTTTCCACTGGTTTGTCCATATAGGAGACATCAATTTTGTCGTTCTTTCCATCCATTAGTATATCTAGCATTATTATTCCCATCCCAACCATTTTAATTCCCACTTCTAGATCATTTTCCAGTGGGGGTCGAGCTTTGGTTTCAGCTTAGGAGGTGGAAATCCTTCCACCTCCACTAATCGTATGAGAAGTCTGACATCATCAGGTGTAGGTGTACCTTTTGGGAAGAATATTTCTAGTGGTTTTGGGGCTGTCCCTAGTCAAGATGGGGATAGTAGTACATCAAGAGGTTTCAAAATTTATTTGGTTAGCACACCCTACCCTGAAGGAACATCCCTTTGGGGAAATTTTACATAATGGGGAGGATTTTTCTTTGTTAACAAATCTAGTCCTGGGGGTTTCTTTCCTAGGACTAATTTTGGCAATCGTTTTACTATAGAGTCCACATTTACCCCTAAGGACATTTTTGTTTCTTAAATCAATCATGCCCCGTAATGGTCCACCATTCCTAGGGGAAGCCACTCTTCTAGATCTCCTCAAACCTCCAATAGTACAAATATAGAGGGACCGCAAGGTCCAACTTTAACAACAGTTACTTCATATCCCTCGAAGTAATCATTTTCTCATACACTATTTCCCTTCCTCAAAACATTAGACTTACCTGATTTGTCATGATTGAAGAATGACCCTATATCCCATAACCCTTCCTGGCCGACAACACCTTCCATGTTTCCATCTAACATCTCGAAGTTCAATGGAAAGTTAGGAGAGGATCCATTCATGCACATCATGGAATAACACTTATGGTGCACATCATGGAATATCACTTATAGTTCTCATTCAAATTGTTTATGGATGATAGGGTTAGGCTTCATCTTTTCCAAATATCCCTAACTAGAATTGCCACCAAATGGTGTATTGAATTACGAGGGGGTAAAATCTTCAATGACCTAGAAATGGCATTCCTTATGCACTACTAACTTCCCATTAAGTAAAAAATAGGAATGGAGCTCTTGACTTCACTGTGTCACGATACTTCCATTCACATTTCTGATCATAGTCATGAGTGGTGATAGAGGCATAAAATGATCAAGAAAAAAAATCCTTAATAAGCTCTTGATGGATTTCTTTACCAAATCCCTCTTTCATTCCATTTCCAAGGATGTCTCTATGGTCGAGATGACTACTGAGGATAAATCCATCATGTGTTCCCAACAATTAGACTTGATTTACTCTTGGTTGGGTACCCTTTATGATATCATCCTGCATGCTCCTAGGTTATTGAATGATCTAAAGACGCCAAACCTAGGATTCCATACTTATGGTGTGGTTCATATTGTTTCTCATGCCTTTGTTTCCCACCAATCCTATGAGTGACCTGACATCATTAGGTATCGGTGTACCTTTTGGGTGGAATATTTGTAGTGGTTTCAAGGTTATCCCTAGTCACAATGGGAGTAGTAAAATGTCAGGAGATTTCAACTTTCCTTCAATTAGCACACCCTTCCCTAAGGGAACATCCCATGGGGGAAAATTTACAGTATGGGGAGGCTTTCCCTTTGTTAACACATATAATCATGGGGGTTTCTTTCCTAGGACCAATTTTGGGAATTTTTTCCATATAGGGTCCACATTCACCCCTAGGGGTATGTTTGGTTATTAGAGAAGTCATGCTCCTGGAATTTCCACCATTCCTAGGGGAAGTCACTCTTTGAGAGCTCCTCAACCCTCTGACAGTACAAATATAGAGGGACCATAAGTTCCAACTCGGACAACAACGAATTCACCTCCATCCAAGTATTCATTTTCCCATACATTGTTTCCCTTCCTCACAATGTTATACTTTCCAAATTTTTCACGATTGACAAATGACCCTATATCCCATAACCCTTCATGGTTGGAAATGGCTTCCAATATGCCATCTAACATCTTGAAGTTCAATGGAAAGTCAAGGTAGGACCCTTCCACGCACATCATGATATACCACTTATGGTGCACATCATGACATATTGCTTATGGTGCTCATCCAACTCATTGATGGATGATAGTGTGAGCCTACATCTTTTCCAATTTCCCATGACTAGAATAGCCACCAAATGGTATATTGAATTACCAGGTGGTTCCTTTAAAAGATTCAATGACTTAGAAATTGTGTTCCTTATGCACTACCATCTTCCCATTAGGTACGAAATAGGGATGGAGCTCTTGACTTCACTATGTGAGGATACTACCACTCACATTTATGATCATATTCATGAGTGCTACCAAAGGAATAGAATGATCAAGAAACAAATCCTTGATAAGCTCTTGATTGAGTGGTTTACCAAATCCCTCCTTCCAACCATTCCCAAAGATGTCTCTATGAGCTGGATGACTACTGAGGAGCAAGCCATCATCTGTTCCCAACACTTAGAATTGATTTAATATCTGTTGGGTACCATTTATGATATCATCTGAAATGCTCCTAGTATATTTACGCATCTAAAGAGGCCAAACCTAGGATTGCGTGCTAATTTTATCATTCATCTTGTTTCTCATGCCTTTATGAACCAGTTATCTAATGAAATGAGTCACATGTTGGTTTCATCACACCTATAATCTTTTGGCACTAGTGATAAAATTCTACAGTCCCTAATTAGACCTCTGAGGTGAATTAAGTGAATTCCACACAACTGAAGAAATATCAACAATCTATAGGAAAAAAGAAAAGGAATTAGAAAATAATTTTAATTCTGAGAAAGGGACTAATCACACCTATAAAAAACCTGAGGGGGGTACTAAAGAGAAGAGGAAGATTTGGTTCCCCTACAGTATATGCAGGGAGGAACAACCTACTCATTTGTGTCATCAAAAGCATGAGGTACTGCATATATTTTTGACACAACAGAAGGCCCTCGAACAACCTACTATCTTAACCCATCCTTTCCCTTCTCAAACTCAACATATGGTTTCCACAGATCATGCCCCTCCGCAAGGGAGTATGGTAGGTAGTGCTCATGATGAGGGGCCTTTCTTGAATTCTTATGTTCTCATGTGTGATCACACAATCAATTTGGAAATGTGAGCCAATAACTATGACATTCTCGAGCTATCTCATGCTATGCATGAACCAACATCTTCATCCCATCTCAGTGGCCCTCTTTATATTGATAAATCATCTTTTGACACACTTATTTTCCCCCACGAATGACATTCTTCGATGAATGAATCACAATTCAAACACATGGACTAACCACAACTATATCATTGTGGAAGATGATGCAGGAGCATCATATAAAGCCAAAGACATGTGCCTAACCAAAGGATATAGTTGGAAAATCACCAACGCACATTTTGAAGTGTTTTGAAGATTAATGAATGGACATTAATGTAATAGCTAGGGAAGCATACTTACTTTTGTGTTCTGGAGAATGTAAACAGATCTTGAGCGTTGCTCTCATGTGTCGAATGTAGAGGCATTTATGCATAATGAATGAAAGTAGGTAGATTTAATTTAATAAATTAGACAGTTTTAGGAGCGTAGGAGGTAGGAGGGAAAACGGATGATAGAGACCCTCAACCCCTGTATCATTGTAACGTAATTCAGAATTCATAAGTTGTAGATTTGCAGAAGAGAACATAGAATTTTATGCATTTTAGTTGTTGATATTTACCATGTACAGGAACACTGGAATTAATAGAAGAAACCTTTGATTCCAATCTATGTGTTTGTTATGGTTGTCGGAATTACCTGTTGAATGGTATGTTGCAGGCTTTTTTGTATTCTCTGTATGCATTTCTTTCAATGCTATGTATGTTTGTAGGTTCTAGAATTTTTAGTTAAATGTTTGAATTTCAGGTAAGTGAAGGATGAGTTTCAATTGTTTCTCTTTTTGAGAACTCCTGCAAAGAGTGCAGTGGAGGGTCCGCAAGGAGTGCATCGACTGGACTCTGAGTTTCATCTCAGAACTCTCAGAAGAGATTTAGATTGCATTTTTATAGACACAAGATCCATGCAAGGTCTGCGCGGGCCGAGTGAAGTATTGTATTTTACAAATCTAGGAGGAATATTGAGAGACTACTGTTGTAAAGAGTGCACAGGTTCGAAGACTCAAATTTCAAGAGTTATTTGAATGTTTTCTGCAAGGAGTGCGTGCAGGGATCCCTTTTGGAAGCTTGATTTTACAAGAGAAATATTGGGAGGGATTTAACCTTTGAAGTGATCAAAGGGAGACAAAGGTCCAACTCATCTTGCGGAAGAAATCGAGAAGTGAATCGAGCAGTCAAAATTCTCTATGGAGAACTCGCAAAATCATGAGGACCGTAGGATACAGAGGAGCTATAAGGTGGTTAGAAGTCGGATGAACCCACCACCCTGATATCAAGAATCAACGTGAACCATTGATTATGGTCAGTTTGGGCTGTTAGATCATTTCATGAATTCGGGGTTCACAAGGTTGGAGTGTAGGTCTAAATCTTTGGTCACTCTAAATTCCTGAATCGCGAAAGGGATTATCAAGTGTGGAATCGAATGGTAGGAACACTTCATGGAGAGGCATCGAAGACTTGTGAGCCATTGGATATTGTAAAAAAGTGAGGGGGTTAAGGTAAGTGCCTTTTCAACACCCATAAGCTCAAGAGAGATAGTGATCGTTGGATCCAATCCAAAAAAATTCGTTGAATCCCGTCTGAATTCGTAGATCAGAATTTCGGGGATTGAAGCAACAAGTGATTTTGGAGTCAAGAGTCGTGAAATCTTGGTTCATGAACCCCAAAAGGATCTAGACTATCATATCAGGGGAGTTTCACAACCGTTGATCTCATCAAAAGTGAAATTTCAAAGTCAGGAAATCATAGCGGGAGAGGAAAGACCATTTGTTGTTCTCTTAAGTTGCGAAACCCGAAATCCTTTGTGGGCTTAAACAAAGGGTTTCATTAACTCTTGGTGTGGTTTAGGGAAGATCCTACATGGATCTCGACTTGAGGGAAGGGGGTTTGCATCAGTTGTGGTATCAGAGCATAGAACAAATTCTTTGCTTTCTGTAGCAGAGAGAAGAAGGGGGAATTTTACAACCATGCCGATGAGAAGAAGAGACAGGAAAATGCCTGATCCAATAGTGGGAAGAGAAATGCATGAATTATGTGCTAGGCTTGTTTCTATGGAGACAACAAAAAGGCACACAGTTGACGCTAGGGATATCAATGAAGATGAAAGTGAAAATGAAGTTGGAAACGAAGGAGAATAAGCTACAGTTGAAGATGCTTCAGAAGAACGCCTATTCAGGGTTGTTGCAAGAATAGGTGCTAGGGAAAAAATGGACATTCCAATGTACGAAGGCAACTTGGATATTGAGGAGATTCTAGGATGGATTATAAATCTAGATAAATACTTTGACTATGAGGATGTCAAAGAAGACAAAAAAGTCAAACATGCCATTACCAGACTTAAGGGGCATGCAACATTATGGTGGGATGAACTGCAGGTTGACAGATGCTACAAAGGAAAACATAAAATCAAAAGCTGGGATAGAATGATTGAAAAAATGAAATCCAAGTTTATACCCAGGGATTATCAAATCAATCTATTTCAGAGGATGAAAAATTTGAGACAGGAGCTGATGTCAGTGAAAGAATACACTAAAGAATTCTACATGATAAACATTAGCGAAGGTCATTGAGAGAGTGATGATGAAAAATTTTCTAGGTACATGAATGGTCTGCAATATGACATTCAAGATGAGATAATCATGATGACCATCCGAAATGTGGAAGATGCTTATCAGATGGCTCTGAAAGCTGCGGAGAAGCTGAGCTAAAAGCAAGGTCAAAGAGGCCAAGGTAGAAGTCAAAAAAGAGGCAAGGTAATTGCCCAAGACAGAACCCAAAAGTCTAAGGAAGAGGAGAAGAAACCTCAAATTCAAATTGAGAGAGGAGGAAGCTCACAGGGAAGGCAGTATGTTGATAGAAACACTTTTCCTCGAGCTAGAGGAAGAGGAAGAGGCAGAGGAGGTGAAGTGAAATGCTTTGTCTATGGAAAAATCAAACATAAGTCTTATGAGTGTCTTGATAGGAAGAAAGATGGTGGTGAAAATCACATTGTTGAAGCTCAAGGATGGAATGTTGAGGCAGAAGATGCAGAGGGCGGAAGATCTTTAATGATGTGGAAAGTTCTCTTGAAGCCAGAGAAGGAGGCAGAGAACCCATCCCAAAGAAATAGTCTGTTTAGGAATGCCTGCAAAATTAAAGATACAGTATGGAAGGTCATAGTGGACAGCGGTAGCAAAGATAATATCATATCTATAGAGATGGTAGAAAAGTTGGAGCTGAATACTGTTATGCATCCAAGCCCATACAAAGTTTTGTGGTTACAAAAAGGACATCAGGTAAATGTCACTAGACAATGTTTAGTCGAATTTAAAATAGGAGTATATAAAGATGAGATATTATGTGATGTTATTCCCATGGATGTTTTCCATCTATTACCAGATAGAACATGGCAATATGATAGAAACGTGGTTCATGATGGGAGAAAGAACACGTACACCCTCGAGAAAAATGTAGGACGCACATGTTGCTATCGATTAAGGATAAAGAGGTTAAAACCGAGATGAGCAACACTATACTTCTCTTGAGTGGGAAGGAACTTCTTACTAATGTTAAGAAGAAGGAAGACACACAATTTATTGTGGTCAGGAAGCCCAAATTTTTTTTGACTAGAACGAGAATAGATTATTTATCAGAAGAAATCTAGGAGTTGCTGGGAGAATTTGCTGATATAGTAGTGGAAGAACTACCTTGTTCGTTGCCACCTATCATAAGTATAAGTCATCATATATATCTTATACCTGGATCCAGTTTTCCTAACAAAGCAGCATATCGGTTGACGCCGCAGGAAAATGAAGAAGTTAAGAGACAGGTCCAGGACTTAATGGACAAAGGATTGATTCGGGAGAGCTTGATTCCATGTGTTGTTCCAATAGTGCTCAGCCCAAGAAAGGACAGAGGTTGGAGAATGTGTATAGACTAAAGGGAAATCAACAGAATTACCATCAGGTACATATTCCCATTGCCAAGGATGGATGACTTGATGGATTACTTGAGTGGAGCCAAGTTTTTTTCAACAGTTGATTTGAAAAGCGAATATCATCAAATTAAAATGAGAGAAGGTGATGAATGGTCATGCCATTTGGATTGACGAATGCACCAAGAACCTTCATGAGATTGATGAACGAAGTCCTGAATGATTTCATTCGAAAATTCGTCATTGTATATCCTGATGATATATTCATTTTCATCAAAACTGAAGCAGAGCACTTAAAGAGTTTAAATGCAGTGATGAGAAGACTACAGCAAGAGAAATTGTTGATCAATATGAAGAAATTGTCATTTATGAGAACATAACTCATTTATTTGGGTTTTGTTATCTCTGCAAATGAACTGAAAATGGATCTAGAAAAGACAAAGGTGATTAAGGATTGGCCATCACCGAAGAGTGTGTTTGAAGTACGAAGTTTCCATGGGTTGGCTAGCTTCTACAGGAAATTCATCTGAAACTTTAGTGGAATTAGTGCACCTATGATGGACACAGTGAAGAAAAGACATAAATATTTTTGTTGGATGGAGGAAGCGGAGAAGAGTTTCAACCTGCTAAAGAAGAAGATCATTGAACAACCAATTCTAGTTTTTCCAGATTTCAACAAGACATTCCAGGTCATGTGTGACGCGAGTGGACTTGCAATTGGAGCGGTCTTGAGCCAAGACAACAGGCCGATTGTGTATTTTAGTGAAAAAATGAATGAAGCAAAGATCAAGTACTCCACGTATGACAAAGAATTCTACGTAGTCATACAAGCGCTAAAGAAATGGAGACACTATTTGGTTCCCAAAGAGTTCATTTTGTACAAGGATAATCACGCTTTGCAATTCATGACTCGACAGGAGAAGTTGAACCAAAAGCATGCTAAATGGGTTGAATTCATGTAGAATTTTACTTTTGTGATTAAGCATATTTCAGGAACTGCTAACAAAGTTGTTGACACTTTGAGCAGGAAATTTTTTCTTATGTAGGAATTCAGAGTTAAGACTTTGGTTTTTGATAACCTCAAATAAATGTACAGGCATGATCCAGATTTTAAGGAAGCATATGAGGCGTCTGAGAATCCAATTCTCAAGGACAGAAGCTAATGGAACGAGTATATGATCTAGCATGGATTATTATCTAGGGGCAATCAACTATGCATTATGCAATGCTCCATGAGGGAGAACCTGCTGAAGGAAAAACACAGTGAAGGATTGGCCAAACACTTCGGTCATGACAAGATGTTCTCAAGGTTGAATGGATCATATTTCTGGCTAGGGATGAGGAAATATGTGATGAAATTTGTGGATAGGTGCAGAATTTGCCAGCACATGAAAGGGAAAAGATAGAACATAGGGTTATACCAGCCATTACCCATACCTAAAAGGCTGTGGGATGCAGTGAGCATGGATTTAATATTAGGAATGTCGAGGACACAAAGGGGATATGATTCAATCTTTGTGGTAGTCGACAGATTTTCAAAGATGGCACATTTCATACCATACCAGAAGACCAATGACGCAACTCATATTGCGAACCTGTTTTTCAAGGAAGTCGTCAGACTTCATAGCTTGCTAAAGAGTATCGTTTCTGATCGAGATACCAAGTTCATGGGACATTTCTGGAGGACCTTATGGAAGAAGCTAGGGACAAACTTGACTTTTAGCTCAGCATATCATCCTCAAACAAATGGATAGATAGAGGTTGTGAATAGGATCTTGGGAGATTTGCTAAGGAGCTTAGTGACTAAACACCACAGTCAATGGGATCACATTCTGCCACAGGAGGAATTTGCTTACAATGATTCACTCAATAGAAGCACAGGGTAGAGTCCATTCCAAATTATATATGGGATGCAACCAAGGGGAGTTTCTGAATTGAAAGATGCAGAACAAGTTGAATTCAGGAGTGCTAGTGCAGAGGACTTTGCAGAAGGAATGAATGAGCTTCACAGCCGAATCAAGGAGCGATTGCAGAGTTCAAGCCAAGTATACAAGCATAGAGAAAATCAACATAGGCGAGAACTTCAATTTGAAGTTGGTGATTTGATTCTTGCGCATTTGAGGAAGGAGAGGTTCCCAAGGGGAATGCATAACAAGTTGAAGATGAAGAAGATTGGACCGTGCAAGTTCATAAGGAAATTTGGGGAAAATGCATATGAGATTGAATTACCTGATGGGGTTGGAATCTCACTGATATTCAATGTTGCATATTTTTACCCTTACAGAGTTGAAGAAGCAGGAAAAGAGGATGAATAGAAATAAATTAAATGGACAAAACAAATGCCTGTAATTGAAAAGCCACAGATGGAAAGAATAATTGACAAGAGGATTAGCAGAAAGACTAAGAGAAAAGAGTATTTTAGATACTTGGTCAAATGGAAAGGACATTCAGTTGAAGATTCCAATTGGGAGGATGAAACAACAATGCCAGTTGGGACAAACACTGAAGGAACACGTGAACAGGAGTTCATGAAAATTTTCAAACAAGGGAGTATGATGCATGAGCATCGTATAAAGCCAAAGACACGCACCTAACCAAAGGAGACAGCAGGAAAAGAACCAACACACATTTTGCAGTGTTTTGAAGATTAATGAATGGACATTAATGTAATAGCTAGGGAAGTGTACTTACTTTTGTGTTTTGGAGATTGTAAATAGATCTTGACCGTTGCTCTCATCTGTCGAATGTAGAGGAATTTATGCGTAATGAATGCAAGTAGGTAGATTTAATTTAATAGATTAGACAGTTTTAGGAGCGTAGGAGGTAGGAGGGAAAATGGATGATAGGCACCCTCAACCCTTGTATCATTGTAACATAATTCAGAATTCATAAGCTGTAGAGATGTAGAAGAGAACAAAGAATTTTATGCATTTTAGTTGTTGATATTTACCATGTACAGGAACACTGGAATTAATAGAAGAAACCTTTGATTCCAATCTATGTGTTTGTTATGGTTGTTGGAAACACCTGTTGAATGGCATGTTGCAGGCTGGTTTGTATTCTATGTATGCATTTCTTTCAATGTTATGTATGTTTGTAGGTTCTGGAATTTTCAGTTAAATGTTTGAATTCTGGGTAAGGGAAGGATGAGTTTCAATTGTTTCTCTTTCTGACAACTCCTGCAAAGAGTGCAATGGAGGGTCTGCAAGGAGTGCATCGAATAGACTCGAAGTTTCATCTCAGAACTCTCAGAAGAGATTCAAATTGCATTTTTATAGACACAAGAGCCATGCAAGGTGTGCGCGGTCTGAGTGAAGTCTTGGATTTTACAAATCCAGGAGGAATATTGAGAGGCTATTGTTGCAAATAGTGCATAGGGTCAAAGACTCGAATTTCAAGGTTTATTTGAAAGTTTTTTGCAAGGAGTGCGTGCAGGGATCCCTTTTGGAAGCTTGAGTTTACAAGCGAAATCTCAGGAGGGATTTAACCTTTGAAGTGATCAAAGGGAGACGAAGGTCGAACTCGTCTTGTGGAAGTCATCAATAAGTGAATCGAGTGGTTGAAATTCTCCGTGGAGAACTCATGAAATCGCGAGGACTGTAGGATCCAGAGGAGTTGTAAGGTGGTTAGAAGTCGAATGAACCCACCACCCCGATATCAAGAATTAACGTGAACCATTGATTGTGGTTGGTTTGAGCCGTTAGATCATTTTGTGAATTCAACATTCGTAACGTTGAAGTGCAGGGCAAATCTTTAGTCACTCTAAATTCATGAATCTTAAAAGTAATTATCAAGTGCGAAGTCGAATGGTGGGAATACTTCACGGAGAGGCGTCAAAGACCCGTGAGCCGTTGGATATTGCAAAGAAGTGAGGGGGTTAAGGCGAGTGCCTTTTCAACACCCATAAGCTCAGGAGAGATAGTGGTTGTTGGATCCAATCCAACGAAATTCGTTGAATCCCATGCGAATTCACAGATCATAATTTTGGGGATTGAAGTGAGAAGTGATTTTGGAGTCAAGATTTGTGAACTCCCGGTTCGTGAACCCCGAAAGGATCTGGACCGTCGGATCAGGGGAGGCTCACAGTCATTGATCTCTTCAAAAGTGAAATTTCAGAGTCAAGAAATCATAGAGGGAGAGAAATGACCATTTGTTGTTCTCTCAAGTCGTGAAACCCAAAATCCTTTGCTGGCTTAAACAAAAGGTTTCATTAACTCTTGGTGTGGTTTAGAGAAGATCATGCGTGGATATCCTTGATATAAAGAGAGCCAACTATTAAAAATCTGGGAAGGGGAGGATGGCCAACTAGACAAGGGATATAAACCAGACAGTACCAAAGTCCAAATAGATTTAGTAAAGGGGTATCCAAAGAAAATATTCTATAGATTTTATACAACCTAGTTGCAAGAATAACATTTATAGGGGCCATTGAATCCTCTTTTTTGCAAATTTTCTCTTGGAAGAATTTTCTCATTCGTTAACATCCAGCTAAACATATTAACCTTGGGGAGACTATTTGGAGCCCATATTTTGTTCCAAAAATTAGACTTAGGGGAAAGGCTTGATTGTAATAAAAGTGCTTGATATATAGTGTGGATTGATTAGGAGTATGTTACCCACTATCTAGAGTTTATAAAAGAGAAATGATAGGGGGAACAACCTTGAAAGGAATCATAAAGGATCTCAAAAAGGGGAACAAGTTGGAGAGGAGGGTTCAATAGAAGTTAGACAACCCAATAACTAGAAGGGTGTCATCTTGAGAGACCAAATAATGTGTTTATTTCCGATTCAGAGTGCCAAAGAAAAAGAGGCTATAGATCGTTGTTTTATCGAAGGGGTGGGTTTCCCATTATACTATCTTCCCAAATGGATTTTTTTTACCATTGCCAAGATTCCATGTGGCTTTTCTCTAAGAAAAAAGAGGGAGGCATTCAATAACTTACAAATTCAAGATATAGGTTGGGTAGTCGGGGTAGTGTCTAGACAACAAAGTCGATCCCATTCCAAGTATTTTTTCACCAAAACATTTTTCCACTATTGATGCTTATGTGTAAATAGACTCCATAATATTTTATCCCCTAAAGATATATTTGAAAGAGTTGGATCTAGGTATTCCTAAGCCTCCATGGATTTTTTACGCTCTCATGATATTCTAGTTTACTAGATAAATTCTTACATTATTGGACTTCCCCCTCTAGCACAAGAATTTACTTATTTCTCGTGTTATAGAATATTTTACACTTGCAGGGACTAGAACAGAGGATAATTGGAAGATAGGGAGAACCAAGAGAATTTCCTTGATCAACACCAACCTTCCTTTCATATTTAGACATCAATAACCACAAAGGGTAAATTTGGGATTGATTTTGTCTATTAGAGGTGCCCAAGCCAAACAAGATAAATTTTTTAGATATATGGGGATGAGTAAATACTTAAAAGAGGACTAATTTTATTGCAATGGAAATTGAATGATTTTAGCAATACTTTCATCCACACTAGAGCTAGTGTTCCACATATAAATGTGAGTTTTTTGTCTATTTATATTTCTTCATAAAATCATCCAAGATGGTCTTAAATATTCTTGCAATAATTGAGGATTCCCCCATCATAATAGATGTTGATGATTACAGCTACATGAGACATCGTCCAGGACACAGATTGATTGAGTCAACCTCAGAGAGATCCCATGAGTTGGGTGTGTGGTTCCTATCTGAGACATAACTAGAACTAAGTGATGGCCTCCTCATTACAAATAGTTGGGAATAAATCGAGATGATTATCCTATGTAACACAATGAGAAAGGAGATATGTTGAGTTCGACGTGCATGTGGTTGAGCACAAGGTGAACATGTAAATTCCCATGAACTAGGTGCATCGTTGTGAGACATAGATGAAGAACATTTATTATCCTCCTCTGATAAGAGAGTTGAGATGATGAACTAGAGATGACTCTCCTATATAATGCAGTGGGAAGGAAGATCTGTTGAGTTGGATGTCTCTGTGGATGAGCACAAGTGAACGTGATCCTAGTGGTTGAGTGCTAGTGAGTGTGGTTCTCTTGTGAGACATAGTCAGATAGAGATATGGACATCCATATGGATGTGCCCCTAGTGGGTGTATGATATACATTTATATATTGTTCAAGATTCATACTTACCTATAACCCTAATTGTAATGTAAAGTGTAACATCCCCAAAATTAAATTATTTTTAAATCTGAAATTGCTTAGGAAATTATTTATGTTCTTAGTAAATTCAAAATTAAAAAATTATTGCCATTTATGGAATTTACGAATTTCGAATTTAGTTAATTGTAATTGATGATTATGACTATTGGGCAGAGATCTGATTTGACCCAACTAACTATTTTACTATGACACTTGTATGAAATAAAATATTTTATATTTATTGTTGATGGAAAAATGGAACAACCAGGTTAAAATCAGCTAACCATGACTCCATGAGAGGTAAACATGTTGGAACTACCTCAGGGATGAACATGACAAGTGGTAAATTGGAAATTTGGCCATTGGCAGCCCCTAAAAATCAGGGATTTGGAAAGTTGTGAAAATTCCCAAGGGGAAAAAGACCTTGGCACAATTTCTTTTTGATATATAACATATGGGAGGAGGTAGGACATTGCCTAGTATGCTGGGGAAAGGAATGATTTATTGTTGTTATGAACACTGCTTTTTGAGTGTGAGGCAAGGAGAAGCTACTGAAATTGAAGTACTTTTGCTAAGGAGGAGCTCTGACTTTGCCCTCATGGATTCATGGTCATGCTAGGGGGTGAACAAGACAAGTGAATTGTTTTTTTTTTCTAAGGTTGGGAGGAACTTGGTTGTTACATTTGTTGTTAGTAAATTGTTTAGATATGTCTATCTACTCCTTCTCTGTTCAAATGTTATTTGGAATTATTGGCTGATAGGATTTCATCTGTTTAAATGTGAATGAGGTACACTGGCATATTTTTAGCACATGTTGGATATGCATACACTGGCATTTAGAATGAATCATGTAGTTTTGTATATATGTGTGTGTGTGTGTGTGTGTGTGTGTGTGTGTGTGTGTGTGTGTGTGTGTGTGTGTGTGTGTGTGTGTGTGTGTGTATACATACATACATACATACATACATACAAAACTGCATGATTCATTCTAAATGCCAATTTATGCATATCCAACAGGTGCTAAAAATATAATGGAAGACAAACAATCTAACTAGTCATAAATACATTTTTGGAAATGAATGATAGAAAGTGAACAATCTAACCAATTATAAATGCATTTCATGAAAACGAAGTAATGAGAAGTGAATAGACTAACTAGTCATAGATGAATTTCTAGAAATGAAATGATGGAAAGCAAATAGTTTGTCTAGTCACAAATAAAGACCTGGAAAGGAAAATAATATAAGGGAAAACAAATAGGCTAGCATATCTCATACGGAATTCTGAAATAAAACGATACAGTAGTAAATTAACTGAAATGAAGAGTATACACCCTAAAATCATATATTTTCGATATGCATAGATCTACTGCAGTAATAAACGGAAAAAGGCAAAGCTACAGTATTAAACAAGAAATTGTTTGAATTTCTCTATAGGATCCAAAGTAAAACCGAAAAGAGTCAAGACATAATTATTGATCATAGATACATGTTGCTATTCATTCCAGAAATATTTATATAACAGATCTTTTGTTATGAAAGAAGGGATTGTTCGTATTTCCATCTAAAATTCGACTATACAACTTGAATAATGATACAGCCATGTTCAATATATACCATTCATTTATTTTACACAGTAATAAGGTTTTGATCCTTATGCCCTTCCGTTAAAATCTAAGATACAGAGTTAAAGAATAGGCTATCGTTATGAATGAAAATTTTCATCCACGATGATAGCATTCTAGTTTTAGAATCATATCAATCCTTAGGAGCCTAGGGAACTCCTTTAAGAGCGGCGAAATGAAACGGAGATACCTTTTGTGCATATGGAAGCAGCCTGCATATGGAACTGTGCATGGTCGAATTCCTTGCAAGGAAACACAAATCAATATTAGTATTATTCAACAAAAGTAAGACGAGTGTAACTTTCAATAGAATGATTAATGACAAGAAATTTTATACAGAGTTGCACTTAACTTGTGACTTGGAGACCTAGTGTATCTTCCCTGTCTCACTTTGGTTGAGGAGACATCTCAAGCCAAAGGGGAGGGTGGTCAAAGAACTTCCTGATGGGTACCCTCGCAACAAAAGGGTCCCATCATTAGAATTGGTTACCAAAACGTATAAATCAAACTCTTCAGGATTTGACATAAACAAATGACATTCAAAATCCGAACTACATGGGTCGCACAGTGCGAGCAGGACGAATCCATTACTCAAACTTTACACATAGAGTGAAATGCTATATTCTAATGATGTCATCAAAATCTGACATGAACCAACTGTCTATGCTGAAAAGGATGCGTTTAACTGAAGTTTAAGTACATAGTTAACATCCTTTCCAAATTTACCAGGCTTCCAATGGTATTTACCACACACAGACAATGATAATAATAGTATGAAACACCTTAACCCAAGAATTTATCATAGACTCATATATTTGCATGTTGCAGGTTATTCCTTAACGAATTGTTCAGGACAAAGAATACCCACATTATATTATATACTAAATGGAAATACAAAAGATCCTTTAAAAAAACATTATAGTCGTAAGAGTCTGCTAGTGGCCTGTTAGAATCTACCGAATGGTGGACTCCCAAACAAAACATTATATAACATGTAATACACAGTGTGGGTTCCACCCTACTAGATTAACTTCTGGACTAGAAATCTCGTGTGGTCTCAAAGAGGCTCAATACCTAATAACAATACATAAAGGTAAGGGTAACCCATAAAAGAGAATAGAGGGACAATGAAAATCCCATAAGTAAATGCAAGCATGTTAACCCCTACTAAAATTCTTGTGCGAGATTGTGGAAACCAGAAACAAAAAAAGAGGAGTACCAAGAAGGTTTCGAAAGGATTTGGAATAAAATGAAATTGAAGTCTACTTACCCAGGAGCAAAAATAGTCCATGGAGTTATGAGGAGAGTAACGATAATGGGGAAAAACTTTCACTAAAATTCATAATAAGAATTACAATACAAAGGGTTTGTTCCACTGTAACGAAACAGTGAGGGTTCCATCAAACTATTAGAATACAAGAGCATCGTGAACTTACCAGGGTGGTCGAGTAGAGACGCCTTTCTCCACTGGGTAAAATCCTCCAAGTCACTGATCTCCCTTGCTGAAAAAAAAAAACATAAAAAAAAAGTAGAGATAATTCTGAAAACTTCACAAATGACAAAAGAAGCTCATATATCCTTGAAGAACCATTACTACGCAGAGTAAATGTTGATGGTACGAAGGTTGGTTTTGGCAATGTGATGAGGCAGAGATGGAGCAATCATATTGGATGAGGGGACAAGTGATAACCATCGAGTTTCGCACTCATAGGGTCTCCATTAATGATCGGTTTAGAGGTTTAATTCACATCTGACAAGAAACCTTCCTTTCACATTAATAGGTGCAAAGTAAAGGAAAATCCCTTCATTATACGAAAAAACGGAGCATCGAACTCTAACTTATATCATTTAGTTAAGGAAAGGTTAAACGATTTGTTAGGGTTACACTTGTATAAAACCTTCATGTTAATACTAACCGAAAGATCAATACACAACCAGTAATCACAGGTGAATCATTCGATCTATTTGACCATGTGAAGTAATGTCAAATACCTTATGTTTAGCCGAAACAATTTTCAGTAAGGCTGCACACTCCTAACCCCTTTGTAACGTGAATACAATATATGGTATATGATTCATATTTCAAAAAGTCAAGTGAGGTTTCCCTTGCGCGCAAGAATGGAAACCTTAGGGAAGAGTATAGAATTTGTGTTTTTCCTAAGTCTAATACAACATAGATATATAGGTATTAGAATAATAGTAGGATTGATGGGTTAAAAAAAGATGGATGTTAAAATGTAGAGATTATTGGTATAGGAGTTATGTGTAGTAAGAGCTAAGTTGGAGTAGAAATGTTCGTTATGTGATTGTTCATCGTTCGATAGCCAAAACATAAGAATCTTGGATAAATTAACAATTAACAATGATTATAAATACCTACTTCTTATATCTACAAGTCTCCTAGAATAAATTGAAGATTAATGTTCATCATTATTTTTTATTTTGGCAAATTTGGGGTACATTACATATGGTATCAGAGAAAAGGTTACAACACTTGGACCTTGAGTAGGGCCAAAATATTTACTTAGCATATATTTTCCTGTTTATGTAAAACTAACAAAACAATTATTGTTACAAATAGAAAAACACTTTATTTTGTTGTAATCATGGCAGCCCAGGATGAAGCAGAAATCAGACTCGAGGAGAATCCTGAACAAATTCCTCTTGAATGTCAGAGGGAGAACACTGACAGAAGCTCACCTACTGAAGTTCTGGAAACTATGAGAAATATTATTGTTGAGCTGCAAGTTTTCAAAGCAGACAATGAGAAACTGAAAAAGGCACAACAGGAACAACATGAAATAAATGAAGTCCTTCTGCGAATTATAGTGACAAAGAAAATCCCAAAGGACGATAACCAGGAAGAAGAGGTCACTTAAAGGGCCTCCAAGAATTCTGGTCATGAAGCAGAAAAAGGGGACAACTCATTTGAAGGTACACCTTCATCGGGAGATAAAACAAAAACAAGAAGAAAAAGGAAACAAGTATATCACCTTGAGGGAGAGTTTAAGAAAATCAAACCATCTACCTTTGATAGGTATTCCAGAACAAGGGAGGAAAATTAAGCATGGTTATTAGACATCAAGAATTATTTCGAGATATACAACTATTCCAACAATATGAAGTTCAAAATGGCCATCTATAATCTGAAAGGAAAGGCTAGCATATGGTGGAAAGACCTAAAGTTGGCCAAGGGACTAAAGGAAAAACAGATGGAATGGTTAGATTTCAAGAAATACTTTAAGAAACAGTACCTATTTGAAAGTTACTATGAAAGAAAAACCAAAGCATTTTATGAGCTATGACTCAGTCAAATGGCTATGGAATATCTGATAAAAAAAATCCTGAAATTACTATGGTCCGTGCCTTATATCCGGGAGGACAAAATAAAAATACAATGGTTCCTAAGCTGTCTACCACGGTCCTATAATGACAGAATAGAATTTGATAATCCCAAGTCCTTGAGTGAAGTTTTTAGGAAAGCCCAAATGTGTTACGACTAATACAAACAACGGTCAAAATTTCCAAAGGCTTGGAAAGATAAGAAACAAGACCGACTGAACCAACGGAAGAAGGGATATCAGCTAGCTCCTTATCGGAACACATCAAAGAGTTTTCCAAGGAACAATTTTCACTCCAACTATTAGAACATCCAAGGAGGTGGTAAACCAATAGATTTGAGGACAAATAAGTTTGGGGACAACCCCCATGAACTGTTAAAATGATGGGAATGTGGATAACCTCACCTAAGGAGGAACTGTCCACATTTGACTTCAACAACCCAAACTACAATTCACAATCTACAGGAAGCCTCTACAGTAGGGGATGTGGGTAGAAGCTTACATCGGATCAATGCAGTTGTGGATGGTCGTTAAGCTGACCACCAGTCCTCTGTGGTGGAAATTGAAGGTAAAATTAATAACACTCATATTTTTGTTTTAATTGGTCCTAGAGCTACGTTGAGTTATATCACTCCTGGTATAGTGGATTAAAATAATCTTAAGAAAACAAGACATGCAAAATCTTGGCTGGTACAACTAGCAACAAGAACAAAAAGAAAAGTAGTCGACTTTATTTTTTATTATAAGTTCGGTTTAGGTGGTCAAAACATAAAGACAAATATGAACATTCTACCGTTAGGGTCTTATGACGTAATTATCGGAATGGATTGCTTAGAAAGGCATAAAGTAGTGTTAGATTGTTATGAAAAATAACTCAAGTATAAAGATGAAAACGACACTACTAGGACAGTTCAAGGTATACAAAAACCAATCTCAGTTAGACAGATTTCAACAATGCAATTTAAGAAATACATGAAAAAGGGTTGTTAGATTTATGCCATCCAAGTAAGAAGCCTATTAGAAAAATAAAATAAACCCAACTTGGAGGATTTTGTCATCTTGAATGATTTCAGAGATGTGCTTGTTGATGAAATACATGAATTACCCCCAAGGAGGGAGATTGAATTTTCTATCGACCTACTACATGGTTCAACCCCTATATCTAAAGAACCCTACCAAATGAGTTTACCAGAGTTAACGTAATTAAAAATTCAATTACAGGAATTATTGGACAAAGAATATATTAGACTGAGTATCTCACCATGGGGAGAACCAATCCTCTTTGTGAAAAAGAAAGACAGAAATATGAGATTATGCATCGATTACAGACAATTAAGCAAAATGACTATTAAGAACAAGTACCCCTTACCTAAGATAAATGATCTGTTTGATCAAGTAGGTGGGGAAAGGATTTTTTCTAAATTGGATTTACGATCTAGTTATCACCAGGTTAGGATAAAAGATGAGGACATAAGTAAAATAAAATTTTGAACAAGATATGGACATTACAAATTTGTTGTTATACCATTTGGGCTCACTAACGCACCAACTACATTCATTTGTTTAATGAACAATATTTTCAGTCAGTACTTGGACAAGTTTGTTTTGGTATTTATTGACGACATCCTAGTGTATTCTAAAACAGAAGAAGAACACGAAGAACACCTAAGGATAGTTCTCCAAACTTTGAGAAAGCTCAAAATGTATGCCACATTCGATAAATGTGACTTTTATCAGAAGAAAATACAGTACCTAGGGCATATAATATCTAAGGAAGGTATTGCAGTCGATCTTGAGAAAATAAGATCCATCATGGAATGGAAAATTCCGAAGGATGTAATGGACATCCAGTCATTCATGGGAATCATCAGATATTACCATAGATTTATAGAGGGTTTTTCCAAGATTCCATACCCTATCACATCATTACAAAAGAAGGGAACTAAATTTATCTGGTAACAGAAATGTCAGGAACTTTTTAATAACTTAAAGGAATTGTTAATGATCGCACCCATTTTAAAGGTAGCAGATCGGGACAAAGACTTCACGGTCTGTGTGGATTCGAGTAAAGAAGGACTAGGTGGTGTCCTAACTCAAAAAGGGCACACGATTTGTTATGAGTCCCGAAATATAAAGGAAGACAAACGAAACTACGTCACTCATGACTTAGAGATAGAAACTGTAATGCATGCCTTAAATATGTGGTAGCACTACATAATGGGCAAACAAATTATGTTATTGATGGATAAAAGCAGTGTGAAATTTTTGTTTAGTCAACCAGACCTTAATGCAAGGCAAGCAAGATGGTTGGCCTTCTTGAGAGAATTTGAATTTGAGGTAAGACATATCAAGGGTAAGGAAAACAAAGTGGTTGATGCCTTAAGAAGAAGAGTTCATGGGATGTTTGAAATAAACATTAGCAGGCAAGAAAGCGATCTTGAGCAGAGGATAAAAGTTGTAGGTAATAACGACGAAAATTACACTAGAACCGTGGAAGAATTACGAGATAATGCAAAAAATTCAAACAAAACAGATCCGAGTTTGGACAGAGAAGGCCTACTACAATTCAAAAATATAATATACATACCAGATTCAATGGAATTAAAGTTAATGATTTTGGATGAGGTACACAAGAAACCATATTCTGGTCACCCAGGATACTAGAAGATGGTAACAACACTAAGGAAATTATTTTACTGGCCTAATATGAAGGGAGAAACAATGGAATACTCAGCTAAGTGTCAATATGGTCAACAGGTAAAAGCCGAACACCAACATCCAGCCGACCTGTTGTGTCCCTTACCTGTGTCGGAATGTAAATGGGAGACTATATCACTAGACTTTATTGCAGGTTTTCCTATAACTCAAAAACAGAATGATTCAATTATGGTGGTAATCGATAAGATTAGTAACTTTGGACACTTTATTCCTATAAATTCCACTTTTATAGATATTAACATCACTAAAATATTCATGAAAGAAATTTTTAGACTGCATGGTGTTCCTAAAATGGTAATTTTGGATAGAGACGTAAAATTTACATTTGCTTTTTGGAAACAATTGTTTGCAGGGTTAAATACTAACTTGAATTTCAACACAAGTTATCATCCATAAATGGATGGTCAGACTGAACAAACAAACCAAATCGTAGAATATATGTTACGCATGTACGCAAGAAAAAAACCAAACAAGTGGGAAGACTACCTACACTTGGTAGAATTTGCATACAACAACGGTTACCAAACTTCAGCTAGGATGAGCCCTTTCAAAGTATTGTATGGTATAAAATGTATGACTCTAATTAGCTGGGATAACCCAGTTGACAGACTCATGGTGGGACTAGAGATGCTCCAGGAAATGGAGATCATGATAAGAAAAGTACAACAAAACTTAAAAGATGTGTAGGACGGACAAAAATGTTACGCGGATCAGAAAAGAAGACACCTAGAATTTCAAGTGGGAGACGACGTCTATTTAAAATTCAAATCCCGAAAAAGTTCACTAAATCTAGGGAACTCTACCAAGTTGGCACCTAGGTTTTGCGGCCCTTTCAAGATCTTAGCTCGAATTGGACCTGTAGCATACTAACTTGCACTTCCTGCCAATCTAAAAATCCATAATGTATTCCATGTTTCTTTGTTAAAGAACTATGTTCATGACCCTACTCATATGATCGATTGGAACCTAGTGTAGGTCGAACTAGAAGGTGATTTCCAAGTGGAAATTCGACACATTTTGGACAAGAGAGAAATAACACTTCGGAACAAAGTCGTCGCCCAGGTAAAAGTGCAATGGAAGCACTTTAGCCCTGAGGAGGCCACTTGGGAGTTGGAGAGGGATTTACAGAAATCTCATCCAATCATGTTCCAAGAAAGGAACAAAAACTGAGCACAGTGTTTTTTGGAAGGGAGAAAGGATGTAACATCCCCCAAAATAAATTATTTTTAAATCAGAAATTCCTTAGGAAATTATTTCCGTTTTTAATAAATTCGAAATTGGAAAATTATTTCCATTTATGGAAATTTTGAATTTTGAATTTAGTTAATTGTAATTGATGATTATGGTCGTTGGGCAGAGATCTGATTTGACCCAACTAACTATTTGACTATGACACTTGTATGAAACAAGATATTTTATATTTATTGTTGATGGAAAAATGGAACAGCCAAGTTAAAATCAATTGACCATGACTCCATGAGAGGGGAACATGTTGGAAGTACCTCAGGGATAAATGTGACAAGTGGAAAATCGGGAATTTGGCCATTGGAAGCCCTTGAAAATAAGGGATTTGGAAAGCTCTGAAAATTCCCAGGGGGAAAAAGACCTAAGGACAATTTCTTTTGGATATATAACATATGGGAGGAGGCAGAACGTTGCCTAGTACACTGGGGAAAGGAATGATCTCTTGTTGCTATGAACATTGCATTATGAGTGTGAGGCAAGGAGAAGTTACTGAAATTGAAGGAATTTTGATGAGGAGGAGTTCTGAATTCGCCCTCATGGGTTCATGGTCAGGCTAGGGGGTGAACGGGATAAGTGAATTGCTTGCTTTGTTCTAAGGTTGGGAGGAACTTGGTTGTTCCATTTGTTGTTCGGAATATGTCTATCTACTCCTTCTCTGTTCAAATGTTATTTGGAATTATTGGCTTATAGGATTTCATCTATTTAAATGTTAATGAGGTACTCCGTTTTATTAAATTCTGAAGGAATGAAGTGAAATGTAGGATAATCCATTTTAGTTTAACTGGAACTGTTGAACAAACCTTTCTAAGAATCTTGGCTGGAATCAAATCGAATTTTGGAAATGTATTAGGAATTATAGCAGTGTTAAATAGAATACTATTTCATTATATTATGCTAGAAATCACTACCAGATCAGTGAACCATATACATCTGGTTATTTCTATTTGCAAGTAAACTTTAGACTATGCAAATACTATTCTGGAAGTAAATCTGAGATAAAAAACGTCTACAGGGTCATCCCTTAATTCTAGACGAATTGTCCTACCAATTTAATCACTGTTGGAATTGATTACATGCAATAGGAAGTAACTTTGTATACAGATGTGTGTGTGTGTGTGTGTGTGTGTGTGTGTGTGTGTGTGTGTGTGTGTGTAAATAACTATACAAAACTGCATTATTCATTCTAAATGCTCGTGTATGCATATCCAACAGGTGCTAAAAATATGATGGAAGACAAACAATCTAACTAGTCATAAATACATTTCTGGAAATGATTTATAGAAAGCGAACAGTCTAACCAGTCATAAACGCATTTATGGAAAATGAAATAATGAGAAGAGAACAAACTAACTAGTCATAGATGAATTTTTGGAAATGAAATGATGGAAATCAAATAGTTTGTCTAGTCACAAATGAAGACCTAGAAAGGAAAATAATATAAGGGAAAATGGATAAGCTTGCAGATCGCATACGAAATTCTGAAATAAAAAGATACAGTAGTAAACTAATTGAAGTGAAGAGAATACACCTTGGAATCATATATTTTTGATATGCATAGACCTACTACAGTAATAATCGAAAAAGGCAAAGCTACAGGTTTAAACAAGAAATCGTTTGAATTTCTCTATAAGATCCAATGTAAAACTGGAAAGAGTCAAGATAGAATTACTGATCACAGATACATGTTGCTATTCATTCCAAAAATATTTATATAACAGATCTATTTTTCTGAAAGAAAGGATTGTTCGTATTTCCATCTAAAAACTGACTATACAACTTGAATAATGATACAACCATGTTCAATATATAGCATTCATTTATTTTACACAATAATAAGGTTTTGATCCTTATGCCCTTCCGTCAAAATTGGAGATACAGAGTTAAAGAATAGGTTATCATTATGAATGAACATTTTCACCCACGATGATAGCATTCTAGTTTTAGAATCATATCAATCCTTAGAAACTTAGGCCACTCCTTTAAGAGCAGAGAAATGAAACCCGAATACCTTTTTTGTGTATGGCAGGGGCTTGCATCCAGGACTGTGCATGGTGGAAGTCCCTGTAAGGAAACACACATCAATATTAGTATTATTCAACAGAAGTAAGACGAGTGTAACTTTCAATAGAATGATTAATGATAGAAAGAATTTCTACAGATTTGCACTTAACTTGCGACTTGGAGACCTAGTGTCTTTTCCTTATCGCACTTTGGTTGAGCAGACTTCCCAAGCCAAAGGGGAGGGTGGTCCAAGAACTTATTGATGGGTAACCTCACAACAATAGGGTCCCATAATTAGAATTGGTTACCAAAACGTATAAATCAAACTCTTTAGGAAATGAAATAAACAAATAACATTAACATTGAAAATCCAAACTGCATGGGTCGCGCAGTACGAGCAGGTCGAATGCATTACTCAAACTTTACACATAGAGTTAAATTGTATATGCTAATAATGACATCAAAATATAACATGAACCAACTGTCTATGCTAAAGAGGATGATTTTAATCGATGTTTAAGTACAGAGTTAACATCCTTGATGAATTTACCAGGGTTCGAATGGCGTTTACCACACATAGACAATGATAATAACAGTATGAAACACCTTAACCCAAGAATTTATCATAGACTGATATATTTGAATGCTGCAGGGTATTCCTTAATGAATTGTTCGGGACACAAAATACCCACATTATATTATATACTGAATGGAAATAAAGAAGATCATTTAAAAAAACATTATAGTCATAAGAGTCAGCTAGTGGCCTGTTAGAATCTACCGAATGGTGGACTCCCAAAGAAAACGCTATATAACATGTAATACATAGTCTGGGTTCTACCCTACAAGATCAAATTTTGGACTAGAACTCTCGCATGGTCTCACAGAGGCTCAATACCAGGTAACAACACATAAAGGTAAGGGTAACACATAAAAGAGAATAGAGGGACAATGAAAACCCCCATAAGTAAATGCAAGCATGTTAACCCCTACTAAAATGCCTGTGCGAGATTGTGGAAACCAGAAACGAAAAAAGAGGAGTATTGAGAAGGTTCTGAAAGGATTTGGAATAAAACAACAGTGAAGTTTACTTACCCAAGAGTGAGAATAGTATAGGGAGTTACGAGGAGAATAACGATAATGGGGAAAAACTTTCAGTAAAATTCATAATAAGAATTACAGTACAAAGGGTTTCTTCCTCTGTAACGAAACCTTGAGGGTTCCATCCAACTATTAGAATATAGGAGAATCGTGAACTTACCACAACGGTCAGGTAGAGACGCCTGCTTCCATCAGGTAAAATCCTCCAAGTTATCTATCTCCCTCGCTGAAAAAAAATAAAAAATAAAAAAAAATAAAAAAAAGGCAGAGCTAATTCGGAAAACTTCACAAATGAAAAAAGAAACTCATCTATCCCTAAAGAACGCTTACTACATAGATTAAATTCTGATGGTACGAAGGTTGGCTCTGGCCATGTGATGAGGCATAGATGACACAATCATATTGGACGAGGCAACAAGTCATAAACATTGAGTTTCGCACTCACAGGGTCTCCATTAATGGTCGGTTTAGAGGTTTAATTCACGTCTGGCAAGAAACCTTCCTTTCACATTAAGAGGTGTGAAGTAAAGGACAACCCCTTCATGATACGAAAAACTATACCATCGAACTCTAACTCCTATCATTTAGTTAAGGCAGGGTTAAACGATTTGTTAGGGTTACACTAGTATCAAACCTTCATGTTAATACTAACCAGAAGATCAATACACATATAGTAATCACAAGTGAATCATTTGATCTATTTGGCCATGTGAAGTAATGTCAAATACCTTAATCCAAAAAATTTATCACTAAGGGTGCACACTCCCGGCCCCTTTGTAAAGTGAATACAATCTATGGTATATGATTCATATTTTGAAAAGTCAAGTGAGGTTTCCCTTGCGCGCAAGCATGGAAACCTTAGGGAAGAGTATAGAATTTGTGTTTTTCCTAAGTCTAATACAACATAGAGATATAGGTATTATAATAATAGTAGGATTGAAGGGTTAAAAAGGGATGGATGTTAAAATGTAGAGTTTATTTGTATAGGAGTTCTGTGAAGTAAGAGTTACGTTGGAGTAGAAATGTTCGTGATGTGATTGTTCATTATTTGATAGCCAAAACATAACAATCTCATAGAAATTAACAATTAACAATGATGATAAATACCTACTTCTCGTATCTACAAGTCTCCTAGAACAAAATGAAGATTAATTTTCCTCATATTTTTATTTTTTTTATTTTGGCAAATTTGGGGTACATTACATAAAGGGTACATGTTAGCCCCACCTTAATGTAATAGATAATTAATGTAAAATATAATTAATATGGTTATTATTAATTATATTGTGAGTTAGATATGTCAACCTTGTTGTTCCAGTAGACACTTTTGTTGATAGGTTCAGTCTAATATAATTAAAAGTAAATTTTCCATTGAGGAATCATATCTTTTGTGTGAGTTTGGAAATTTCAGCAAGTACATCTTCTTGGGAAAACTACGCACCTCTCTTGGGTTCTAGTCTTCTAGGGTTTGTGAGCAAACTTTTGTGTTCTAGGTTTTCTTGGTGGTGGAGGTATTTCTCTTGAATAATATAGAAAAGTATTACCTGGGTTTTCTTCCCTTGTTGAGAAGGGTTTCCCAGGATACTTCTTGTGTACTTGTGCATGGTATTTCTTTTTGTGATCTTGGTTATTGCAACAAAATTGTTTATGGTTTAAGTAAAATGATTAAATCGAATGAAATTCATTCTTAAACCTTTCTTATTGAGAAATAAGCATGGTATCAGATATTAGGTCTTGAAGAACCCCTCCACACACAAGCACTTAAAAATCCAAGCCATCCTCCTTCTACAGTTTCGTATCGCCTCTACGGTTTCTGCAGAAATCCATACGACCCTCACTTGATTGGCCTTTTCAACACCTTACAAGTGGAATTTGGATATAAAACTTGTATCAAGTTGTACAGACTTCCTCAACACATCTCCAGAGATATGCAAAATGAATTTCCAAAGATTTTGATTTTTTGGCCCTAGGGTTTCTAGGGTGCCAAAATTTTCTGCAAAATCTTGTTCTTAGGGTTTCTGCAACTTCTTGAAGAAATGTTTCAACTGAAAAAAAAATCCTGTGACACTCTCAAAGTTGATTGTTGGAAGTCATAATTCCAACAAAACCATTAGGTTTTCTAAGTCCAGTTTGCGAGAGTTTGAGAAGAAGTCCAAAAAAAAATGAAGAACAAAACTTTAGTAGAAGATAGGATTGATGGAACAAGAAACATTATCTCCTGGAAGTCAAGGCTTTAGGTCACCCTTAAAGAAGATGACATTTTGGATTTCGTAACCAAAAATTTACGAGATACAACTACCGATGAAGAGAAGTATATAAGAAAGGAAGAAGATGTCAAGGAAAGAAAAATAATCATCTACTCAATAAGAGATCATCTCTTACCTCATATTGCCAACCTAAAGACAAACTATGAAATGTATGAAGCATTAAAAGATATGTTTGAAAGTGACAACACCCTTAGAGCTCTTACCTTAAAGGTCCAACTTCAATGTACTAAGATGATGAAAGGTGATACAATTTCTACCTTGTTTATGAAGATATCATAGATTAAAGAACAACTAGGAGCCATTGGAGAAATCATGTCCGACAAAGAACTTGTCTTATATACTCTCAACAATCTTCCAAAACATTGGGATCCTTTTCTTCAAAGCATCAGTGGAAGAGAAAAGTTACCAACTTTTGCTCGTTTGTGTATAGACTGTAATCAATAAGAACTTAGACTTAGAAATAGAGGATTGGAAGACATCCATGATGACAACCATCCTATTGCACTTAATATAATTAAAGGAGGAAGATTCAAAAGAAACTTTAGACAAACATTCAAAGATGATAAGTCTTCGTCAGCCCCAGGTCACAATCAGAGAAGATATGTTTCATAAATTTGATGCTTCAGATGTGACCAATATGGGAACTATGCAAGAAATTACCCAACCAGGAAGAAAGGAAGATAATATGCTTCCACCGTTGGCATTGATCCAAACCCATCCCAAAAGAATGAAGATAAGAGAGATGAGAAGCATTTCCTCTAAAACAAATATAATTTTGAGCATGACTACAGGTCTAGGTAAATTGACTAATCATTAATTATATATTTTATTGCATTCTTATTAAGTGAAGGGTATTATCTCCAGTATGGGAGCCCTCATGACTTGGGCCATTATCCCTGGTATGGGAATCCAAATCTTATTGATTGACTATTATGTTGGTCAAAGAAGACATAAAAGTTCTAGCAAGGAAATAAAATAAGACTTCCATCCTTCAGGCTTCAGAGAGAGTTACTTGACTCAAGAGGGAGTTAAAATAAAAAGGAAGGAAGAGACAATACCTTCTCCCCCTTATCATTTCACAGGGAGACATACAATATTCCATCCAATTGAGCTTCTCCAGTTGATATGCCAAGAGATATTATAGTAAGGCATAAACGACCTGTCTAGAGTCAACAAAACTCTGCAGGAGGCAATGAAACATACAAGTCCCTCAAGGGACATCCTAAGAAAGAAAAATATATTTTTCAAGCTATCCTTCAGCCATGAGACACTTCATTGATTCCGAGACTCTCTGCCATGAAGAAGATATGGGTGAACAAGTATGGAAATATTCCATAACAAAATAATATCAATATATCTTAAATGAATGGTGTATAAGATATTGTTTAGAGACTAGATGGGATGTTTGTGATGACTTCCAAGTGGATCTATAAAATCAAGCATGTAACTGATGGAAGTGTCAAGAAATACAAAGAAAGATCTATAGCCAGACGTTTCTCACAAACATAGGGAGTTGTCTATGATTAGTCACTTGATCTAGTAAGGCCGATACACTTCCATATGTACTACCATCCATGAGTTAGAAACTATATCAGATGGATGGATTCTTAATGAGTTTGGTTTCAGCAAAAGTGTTGTTTATCCAAAAATTGTATTATTACAATGTTAGGTTATGAGATCCTAATTTTGGTGACTTGTACAGAAAGCCTTGTTGTTGGATACATGTAAGGTTTGACTTTTGACTTCGAGATGAAGGATCTGAGTATGATGAACGACTTATTGGGAAAAGAAGTATGAAAAAGACCGATAAGGTTTTCCTGAATCAAGTAATATATACTGTAATATCCCCAAAAATAATTAATTATTAAAGTGCTTATGGACTTAAGAATTTATTTCCGTTTTTGGAAAATTTGTATTTAGAAAATTTTTGCCATTTATGAAAATTCCGAATTTGGAAAAATTATTATTGTAATTAATTATTGTGATTGTTGGGAAAAGATTCGATTTTCACAACCAACTCTCTTACCATGACACTTATAAGAGACAAATATCTTTTATATTTATTGTTGAGGGACAAATGGAACAACCAGGTTGAAATCAGCTAACCATGACTCCATGAGTGGGGAACAGGCTTGAACTACCTCAAGGCTGAATTTTACAAGTGGCAAATCAGGAATTTGGCCATTAGAAGCCCCTAAAAAATTAGGGATTTGTAAATATGTGAAAATTCCCAAGGGGAAAAGGCCTAGGCACAAGATGCTTTTGCATATATAACATATGGGAGGAGGAAGGACACTGCCAAGTATGTCGAGGAAAGAATATCACTTGATGGTATGATCATTCTTTCTGAGTGTGAGGCAAGAAGAATTTCTGATCTGAAAGAGGACTATAACGAACGAGGGATTCAGGGTTCTCCCTCATGGATTCATGGTTTGGCTAGGGGGTGAATAGAGGAAGTAGATTGGTTGTTTTGTTTTATGGTTGGGAGGAACTTGGCTATTCCATTTGTTGTTTCAACACTTTGTTCATATCTGTTCATCTAATCTTTCCTCATTGAATGTTATGTTGATTAATAGTTGGTAGAATACATTTACTTGATTCTGGATCTATTGATTAATGGTTGATAGAATACATCTACTTATTTTGGTAGAATGTTTTGTGAGATAAATAGTTGGTATAATGAAATGGATTTATAATAAACCTTTACAATTCGAATTTATTGAATAGAGTTAAGAAAGCTACTTTGTGTGTTAGTTGTTGATAAATGTTTGAAAATATCCTATTCATGTGATGTACTCTCGAGACAATACTAGGAAAGAAAATAATAACTCAATATGTGGTTGATATTAGGAATATTTTGGTATAAGCATTAATCTAGAATTAAGTATGAACATGCATAAAGAATGATTACAGATTGTTACAAGTCGAATGATCGTAAGTGTAAAACTACATGAAAGGTCTATGTATGCTTTATAGGTTTGTAATAAACCTAAAACAAAACAGTAGTATTACCATGATAATCAAAATCTGTAGCATATATATATATATATATATATATATATATACATAAGACTCTATGTTTATTTACACAGAGCTGGATGAAGGCATCCAATATATTCACGCATAGAAGGCATTGGGTAGACTTTTTGAGTTACATGAGATTCCAGTATTTTTATATCATAACAATATATGTAAAAGACATAGAAAACTACAGTCCCTTTTTATTACAGTAAATCCAAAGGCATTTTCCAGTATATATAATACATATCAACATAACTATTTAAAATAGAAAATCATGTTTCCTTGGTTTTCTTCCTTTTTCAAAAACTGTTCAAAACTAGTTTATTCCATGAAGGAATTAAAATACTAGTAATCGGGTTATCTATGGAATCATGGTACAAAATATATATGAATAAAAATACACTAATCTGGAACTCTCTACCACTATGAGCATACCCTGGAAAACCTAGATTCAAACGCGAGGGTGAGAACTCGAATACCTTTCAAGTGAAGTGAAATTGTAAATCATTTTGAGTAGAGTAATTTAGGTCCTGCAAAAAAGGGGAATGATCGAGATTTAATAAACAACATTATGAAGAATCGATGAATTATTAGAAAATGAAACCTATTTTTGAGAATTAGGAAAAAAAAGAAATTAAATATGAAAAATAAAGCAATGTTCAAGAATATTACATGAAAACTTAACATTAAAAGCCAACACCAGGTTAATACTTAGTTTGAGGTGGCGTGGAGTGCTTACTTCTCCAACAACGACGTTGAGTGAACTGTCCATAACCCGAAGGGGATGAGTGGAATTGGAAAACAATGATGGGTATCCTCGCAATGGAAACAGGGGTAAGATCATTAATCTTGTAACTGAACAAGATTAAATCAATGTCTCAAAATATAACAAGAAGTTAGAACATTATTAAATATGTAAGCTACAATGCATAACCAGAACTGTAAAATCATAACCAGAACTGTAAAATCTGCACAATATGAAGTATGTCCCATAGATTTGCCCATTTAGGACTCTAGTTAGGATGGAGAGTTATTCTCTCATATTTATCAAACTTATAAACCGATGATAAAGAACATGCAGTCAGGGATATAATTTATGGACACATAAACTACCTTTTTCCTCTACGCTAGAGATATGAAATCGGATAAGTAAATCGTGAAATTTTCCAGACCGGAGAGTAGTTAGGAATCCTTTAAATTAGTTTAAAATTTGGGAATAATCACATAGTGGAAGTCTTAGGACTATAACATTTTCTGCTCAAGTTCGAGAAAGGTATTCTGATCTAGTTATAAAAATTACCCCATGACAAGGAAAACCCTATCGCAGTCACAAGATTGAATGATGACCTTATAGCTTCTATTTTTTCAAAGTTACAATATTTTTTCAGTGAGTTAGAGGCATAACCTTCCAGATTCAAATCAAAATATCTTTACTTAATCAAAGTAGAAAGAGTAATTATGCAGCCTAAACCTACAGAGAGTTATTCCTTCAACAACTTAAGGAGGATGGTAGAGAAGGAGCGGATCAAGTGGAATTCTTAGACGAGTTGCATATCATGAATTCCTATTTTAAAATCTCAAATGTAAGTGATAAAAGTCGAGATCCCGATCTTACTAGCAAGAACCCTCATAATTATGCAAAGGATAAATTTGATAAAACACACAGAGAAAATTATACACGGTTATTCACTCAGAACACTATAGGTATGAAACATTAGGGTTACTGTAGGAATCCTGAGCGGGCCTCATCCTTGGGTGGTTTCGACGTTCGACGTGCCATGAGTGCTTCAATAAAAAACATACCAAACTAAGTTTCTAAAGATAAGTTTGAAGATAGTTACTACTGATAAAAGAAATCACAATACGACGAAGCTATCCCTGAACGAATAAAAATTGAACCGCTTGGTAAACTACACACAGGACCTCAACGAAGAGGATGAGTGAAGGTGGTTACATTCATAGGAAGAGATAGTATCGTAACTTCCATGAGATGGGTAATAGTAATACAACACACAAAGTGGGGATGGATCTTATCCAGAAAACAAATAATAAGTGAAAGTCATCTGTGAGTTGCTAAAACTTCCAATAATGACGGACCTTCTGAAATGCCTACTCATAAGATAGCATAATCGTAAAGTAGAGGTGAGTTTACCTGGTAAAGAAGGAAAATTAGACAATCGCGTGTCCATATTCTTGATGTTCACATAATAAGAACCTTTCCTAGTCACCCTTCCAGTTTTACGCATAGAGAAGACCTTGCCGAGAGTTAACACGGGGAGGATTTACAAAAATGCAGAAGAGCCAAAAGGAAATGAGGCTTAGTTACCAGGAACCTATTGTATCAGAGTAATGGAAAGGACAGGTATGGGTACATTGGCCATGTGAATAAAAGCGCTTGACGCATCCATATTGGTCACGACAACCAAGGATCGGTACTTTTGCAGGACCCTAATAACTTCCAAACCAAAGGCATTATGAATTCTATGGACCAATCTAATTTTCCATTTAACCAAACCTTTAAGACTATTAGTGCAAAAAATATTTCTTTTAGCCGACTGAGGTATTACTCGATAGAAGAAGAGGGCTCAGACTCGATAGTACACCAGATCTAGTGTCGACCTGTCATGCCATGTGTGCATTGGGTACAAGCATATCGATCGAAATGGACTTTATTCGTTCATAGTTTAATAACATTGAAAAACCTTGGGATAGAACCTATGTTAGCATAAACAATGAACTCAAGAAATTATATAAATATAGGATATGCATATATATTTTCCCATAGATTACTAGGGTAAGAAGTGTATGTCCACCAACATTTTCAACGAGTATTATACATGGGTTTTAAAGTATAGATAAGAGAAGAATTACAATTATAAGGGAATGTTTTGAGGTAGGTTAGTAGTACTACTTCATTGGACATGAAATGGAGGGTTTTAAGATTTTTTTAAAATGGATTCCATGTTAGGATAGTTTCCTATAGACTTGTGGAGATAACCAAATATTAGTTCATTCATGGATGGATAAATCTCTTGTGTGTGAGATGACTATCGTGGCTTTTACCGAATTAATTTTATAAGTTTGACTTTGTGAGGAGGTCATCAGCTTGTGATTAACAGTTACAGTTTTTTAAAATGATTAAATATAGCAGAGTAAATAAGCATTAATGCACCTATCAATTTTATTTTTTATTGAGTAAATTTGGGGTACATTACATATGGTATCAAAGCCAAGGTTACAACACTTGGACCTTAAACAGGTCCAAAATAATTGTTTAGCACATGTTGTTATGTTTAATGAGAAACTAACAAAAAATGCTTACTGTTACAAACACAAAGTTTTTATTTCTTTTTTGATAATGGCAACACATAATAAAGGGGAGATCAAGCTTGAAGAAAATACCGATAAAGGACCTCCTAAAGAACCTGGATTGAACTGTGATGGAAGTTCAGCCACCCAGGATCTAGAAACCATGATGAACCTTATCGTGGAACTGCAAGTTTTCAAGGAAGATAATGAGAAATTGAGGAAATCACATGAATATAAATAGGAAATAAATGAAGTACTATTGCGTAGCATAGTAACAAATAAGATCCCAAAAGATAATGACAAGGAAGAAGAGGTCAGTAAAAGAGCCTCCAAAAATTCTAACCCTGAAGCAGAAAAAAAGGATAGCTCTTTCGATGGCACTCTCTCAATAGAAAATAAAACAGCCACGGGAAGAAAGAGGAAACATGTGGACCACTTGGAGGGAGATTTTAAGAAAATAAAGCTGTCCACCTTTGATGGGGAATCCAGGACAGAGGAGGAGGCTAAAGCATGGTTATTTTTAGACAACTGAGAGGGGGGGGGTGAATCAATTATTACCGTGCTTAAACAATTATGGTTATTTAAAAAACTCTTTGCAGAAACACTGAATGAAGATCACAATAATGCAGGGAAATAAACATTGGCACATTCAGCATCAGTCACATTTATGACAAACACAAAGACAGATATTTTCCGAGGAAACCCACACAGGGTAAAAACCTCTTTTTCTTTATATGATAAGTAATAGTTACATTCTTTACAGTATCATACATATGAGCACCAACTCATAGTGAGGCTACAACCTCAGTTTTGCAAGTTGTAACTTGCTGAGAGCACCAACTCTTTGTTTTCTCTAGCACCCACTAGAAGGAAGCACCAACTCCCTGGTTTCTCTAGCACCAACTAGAAGGAAGCACCAACTCCCTGTGTTCAAGCACCCACTTGA
>ML780776.1:988850-1010687 GCA_009831015.1 Picea engelmannii | reverse complement strand
TTAGTCTGTCAATCTCTTCCAATGCACTGATCAGTTCTCCTTCCATGTCAACCATAGCTTCTTCTTCATTAACGTCACTCCCTGTGCTATTATTGTCATAGTCCTCTTTGGCCATAAGTGTGAAGTCATTTAGTTTATCTTCAGTAGATGAATCATTATCCTCATTATCTGAAGGATCATCATCATTGTTTGCACAAAGACTTTTCTTCTTAAAGTTATTCTCTTTAAATAAATTTTTGTGTTTGTATTTCTCCTCATCATCACAAGTCTGACCCTTTCCTTTGTGGGGACATTTGTTTGCAAAATGACCTATCCTACCACAGTTAAAACATTTGAAGGGTAGTTTACCTTTGTATTTCCCTGATCCCTTCTTTAGTCTCTTCACAATTTTTTCTTCAATTTCATCGGGCTCAGAATCCTCATTCTTGTCTGCTTTAAATGATGCTTCTCTGGAGATGGGTTTATCTTTAACTATTCTCATTTCATATACAGTCAATGTTCCGAGAAGTTGGTCAAACTGCAAGGTTTTCATATCATTAAGTTCTTCTATAACAGAGACCTTTGGGTTGAACCTATCTGGGAGAGATCTCAAGATTTTCTGAACTAAAGAAGGTTCCCCAATTGTTTCACCAAGTGCCTTCATTGCATTTACCATTTCTTCTACTCTCAGAAAGTATTTTCCAACAGTTTCATCTTCCTTCATCTTCAACTGTTCAAACTGTATTCTGTAGGTTTGAAGCTTTGCATCCTTTACCTTCTCATTACCCTCATAACTGTTAATGAGTTTGTCCCACATTTCTTTGGCAGTTCCTAGGTGCATAACTTTTACGAATTTTGCTTCTGCTAGCCCATTCAAGATAGCATTCATGGCCTTAGCATTGAAGCTAAATTCTAGTTTGTCATCCTGATTAGCTAACACTACTAGCTTTACATAACCAATATCTACCACATCCCAGACATCTGCACCTAAAGCCATGATGTAGGTTCTCTTTCTAACTTTCCAAAAGGCAAACTTTGTTCCATTGAACAGAGGGGCCTTATTGGTTGAATTTCCTTCATAGCTTGACATGTTTAAGCTCTAGGATCTACCCTTAGATAAAAGGGGTCGGCTCTGATACCAATTGTTAGACAACTGAGAGGGGGGGGGTGAATCAGTTGTTACCGTGCTTAAACAATTATGGTTCTTTTAAAAAACTCTTTGCAGAAAAACTGAATGAAGATCACAATAATGCAGGGAAATAAACACTGGCACATTCAGCATCAGTCACATTTATGAGAAACACAGAAACAGATATTTTCCGAGGAAACCCATACAGGGTAAAAACCTCTTTTTCTTTATATGATAAGTAATAGTTACATTCTTTATAGTATAATACATATGAGCACCAACTCATAGTGAGGCTACAACCTCAGTTTTGCAAGCTGTGACTTCCTGAGAGCACCAACTCTCTGTTTTCTCTAGCACCCACTAGAAGGAAGCACCAACTCCCTAGTTTCTCTAGCACCAACTCCCTGTGTTCAAGCACCCACTTGAACCTTTGAGGACACCAGTCCTCCCTAGATCCTCCCAACCACCTTGAAATATAAATCTTTGCTACTCAAACTTATTACAGTGATATGATGTTCAATAATGGCTTACCGGACTCATCACTGTTCTGCTACATTTCATTGGTCTGTCTGCCTCATTGCCTTTCTGCACACATCACTTGCGTTGTCTGTTCTTCTGCTTTTTTTACTCTATACGCAATGTCCATTCACTGCACAGTTCCTCTTCTCTTCTCTTCAGCTGCTGCACTCTCCTCCTTCTTCACACATGAATTACCTTCACCAACAACAATCACAACAACCTCCAACAGCAACAACGACCCCATCTCTTCTCTGTACCGTATATTTATAGATTCTGTGCACCTTGTGCATGTAATGTTCGCAATGCCTCTGCATGCTGAATCTGTGCCGTTATCCTCCACCTCTCGAGTGCTCTGTCTAATCATCATCGTGACTCTTCAACTTCTCTGGTGGTTCGCCCCGCGTCTCCAGCGTCACTGTATGTTATACTGAGATTCCTCAGCCTCTTTGGCAGTTTGAGACTCTTCATCTTCTCTATGACAGTCGAACTCACCTTCTCTGTTTCGGTTATAGGCCTCAATGCTCATCAGCTATCAATCGCCTCCACGAACATCTTCATTCCTCTCAGAGACTCTTCACCTCCTCTGCCAGTCATCCCGTAGTGTCTTCGAGTCCTCTGGCAGAACCCATCAGTTTTTTCTGGCAGTTACGCTGTATTGAGCTACAGTTGCCCTCCGATCTTCTTCAAATTCATCTGCACCGTTGGATTGAATCCATGGGATCTTGCATTTATTTCGGCATTTCTGCGTTCTTGATGCATTGGGTTCTTTTCTTCTCCACTTCGCGATTCGCGAAACTCCGATATGGAGTATGATCAACGGTCCATATCTGATCTCTATTTAACGGCTGCGATTGAATCTCCATATCGCATATCGCGATTTCGGCATTCTTATTGCCTTGTTTTCTATTCCTCTTAATGTCGTGATCCATGAAACTCCGATATAGAGTTATGTCAATGGTCCAAATCTAATCTCTATTCAACGGCTGCAATTAAATCATGATTTCACGTATCGCGATTTCGACATCCTTGATGTCCAGTGTTTTTGTCACTTCAAAGTTCCTATCCCCGACACTCCATAAAGAAATCAGATCAACGGTCCAGGTCACTTCTTAACTTAACGGCTGCAATTAAATCGTGAATTCGCATATCGCGAAATCGGGGTTCCTGTTGCATTGTTTCTTTGACATTTCCAACACACGATCCTCGAAACTCCAACATGGTGTCCATCTGCTGACGTCACACGTGGATTGACACGTGTTGAATACTGCCACCTGTCACTCTAATTCATGACTTACATGTGCCTGAAATGTTGAATCAGTCTGACACTTGTCATTACCTGATTGTGCCATGTGTCCCTAGCTGACGTGGTCTGCTGACGTGAGTTGAGTCGATGGTCTAGATCACATCTTGATCTGACGGTTCAGGTTCAGTCGGGATTTCACACATCACGATTTCGGGATTCTTGATGTCAATATTATTTGACATCTCCAACTCGCGATCCTTGAAACTCCGACAGGGAGTCGGATCAACGGTCCACATAATCCCCTGAGATGGATGATCCTCCTGCTTTCGGGATTTGTGAGCCCTCCAACTGAGCTCGTGGTCCACGTGACCTCCCTTATATTACCGCAACCAAACCTCCTCATCAAGGTTTCGGACTTTCCAATGTCGAAACATGTATGTCTTCAGGATTCATGATCCCTCGAATCCCGACGTGCTCTTTACACACTAGCTCTCCTGGCTAGGTGCCTGGCCCATATGACTATTATCCCTGTGACCACAATCTTACCACTCATCGGGGTTTCAAGATTTTCAATTCCACAGTGCATTGGCTCACAAGATTCCTGATATGTGAAACCCCGATGAGTCAACCCTCCTTTCGGAATTTCACCTTGGCTTTTCCCGATGGTAAACCTCGTGCTGCTCCTGACCAATCTGACGGCTGACGAGATTTCTAAATGAGATCCAATGGCTCTTGATCTTTGTCTTCCTTCTCCTCTGCGAACTCCTGTATCTTGAGCTTTGCTGTGCACGTTCTCCTCAATGCTATTCCCCCTGAGCTTTCACTTTCGAATCCCCAAGGGATTTTATCCTTCTTATCCTGCCATCTTCACTATTGTACTTGCCATCAATGACAAGCATACGCTACCTGTTAAACATTTGCCAACAGTTACTAGACATAAAAAAATATTTCCATATCTACAATTATTCCAGCAACCTGAAGGTCAGAATGGCTATTTATAACTTTAAAGGAAAGGAGAGTATATGGTGGTAGGACCTGAAGTTGGCCAGGGGCTTAAAGGAAAAACAGATGGATTGGTGGATTTCAAGAAATACTTTAGGAAATAATATTTACCATAAAGTTACTATGAAAGAAAGCACAAAGAGTTTTATGAGCTACGACTCCGTCAAATGACTATGGATGACCTGATAAACAAATCCCTGAAATTATTAAGGTTCCTACCTTATATCCCGGAAGACAAAGTAAAAATCCAGTGGTTCCTAAACATCTTACCACAGTCCTATAAGAACATAATTGAGTTTGTCAACCCCAAGACATTAGCCGAAGTTTTTAGAAAAGCTTGAATGTGTTACGATCCATACAAACAACAATCTGAACTTCTGTAATATATGTCAAAAACTGTCTAAAAATAAATAAAAATTGTTTGTATAAGTATCCATGAATAGTTCGAGATTCAAGCAAGTAAGCTTTCTGTTATACGGCTTGAGTCTGAAAGTTTGCAAGAGTCCTTACTATCATCGACTGTCATTATCATTCAACTTAAAGTTTTCTAATTGACGATAAGTGTTTACTCCTCATTCAATGTTTATTTCAATTCATGTACTTATAATTACTTTCCTATCTATTTGTACCTATGACCATTACCACAGTCTTAACAACACAAACGACTTTGGGACTTTATGGCCAAATCCTTACATGTTAGACCCTATAAATAACCCATTACCATATGTTTACAATACAAACGACTTTGGGGGTTGATGGCCTAGGCCTCATGAGTTAGTCCATACACATAATCACACAATGAAAACGACCAAACAAACTTAGGTAAAACTAGAGTATTAGTCTATACTCCTCTGCGAAAAGTTTAAATATAAACAGACTCCTATAGTTTTCTTTTTTAAAATATCTGGATATAGGATAGCAGTTAGGTAAGGCCTTGCGGTTAAACTTAGAGTATGGATATTTCATAATCTTCTGATCATAATCAAATTCACCTGCACCGTTGGATTACAAGTACTGGGTCTCGTGCTTATTCCATATACCCACTGGATGTGACCACGGGCCTAATCAAAATGTCTTTCAAATTTCGACATTTCGACAAGTCGCAATCCCCGAAATGGAGCCAGATCAACAATCCACAAAACTTCATAATATGATCCCTTATTTTCTTAATCCAATGGCTGATGGGATTTCAGTGTTTTCCCTTCGAGTCATCGTGACTCCAAAATTATAAAATTCATGACCACAAAATATCTGAAGTGATCGGACGGTTCACATAACCCACTAAGATGGACGGTTGATGGGATTTCAGAGTTTTTCCTTTCGAGATTTTTAGAATCATAATAGTCCCTTTCGACATTTAAGAGTCCTTGACATGCTCTGATCTTTCACATTTTGCAACTTCATCATTCTTGTCATGAGTGTCCTTGACACCTCCAACTCCCGGTATCCAAAACTCCGAAATGGAGATTAAGTCATGGTTTTGGTACCTTTGATTAAGGGTAACCAATTTTGTGATGGAAAATTCTATCATTGGAAGTAAAACATCATATGGGCTTTTCATTTGTTTCAATTCCGAACGAGATATGTAGTACTATTTTTAAAAGAATTACAGGGTTTCCCTTCCGCCTACTTGTAATGGCATATTGGTTATTTTATTGGTTTAATATACTAGCGCCATATTGGCTACTTCCTTGAAAGGATTGTGAAAAAGGAAAAAATACTCGGCTATTGTCGACTATATGTGTATCTTGTTTATAGTTGACTCCAGATCGCATGATGGTATATGAATTCAATTTTCACTTATTGTACTTGTGTTAAAGAGTTTCCTTTTGAACTTTTAGGTGATTGTGTTGTTATTTACATAGTTAGGAATTTACTCAGGGGTATGTTTTAAGTTTCGAGATGTCCATTCTTCCTTGGACCTTCGTGTCTCTCGTGATTAGTTTTGGTAATTAAACTGTGTTAATTTGATGCACTCCAATAATTTTCCAACATTTCAACCTATAAATTTTCATTAAATACTGGTTGATATAAAGATGTGTAAATGTTGTAGATGGTCTATAATAATTCTTGGTATTCGCAAGGTCACTTCCATACTTTATGTCAAAGATTAATCATTTCACCACCTTATGATGAAGGATCGGTGGTCATCTTGACCCTTCAAGATGTGAGCGTTCACTGTCAAGCAGTGTCCGCCTTAGCCTTTGTAGGCAACCAAATACCATCACCGCCCTGGTTTAATTTTTCCTAAGGTCGAAGGGGCAAGTTTTGTTCCTATAAGTACTTGAATCATATTGCAATCCACATACAGAGGGTGAGACAAGAGCTTGAAAGCATTTTTTTTTTAGTTGAACTTGTCACTCTGTGTTTTATTTTACTGAGTTTGTAAACTCTGTTCATGTTTTCATTTTTAGGCATTCGGAGTTTATTGGTTCAAGTTGCATGGAGTTCTCTTGTTCTTGCAAATGCCGAAACCCGAAATTGCCCCACAACCTAATCGAATTCGTTGTTCGGTGATTACCATTGTATGTTGTTCATGCATCAAGCATTACCAAACGTCGAAACCCGATATTGGTTGGGCCCCATACCTTTTTCATGATTTCGCGATTCGTCGTTTGGCATTGTGCGTTGTTTTTCATCGGGAGTTTGTAAACCTTGAAACCCGAAAAGGACCAGGCCCACACTCCATTTGTTTTTCTTTGCAATTTGAGAATTGTTGTTTGTGGTGTTGGGTATTCGTAAACCCCGAAATCCTGAACCCTGGAACCCCAAAGTACTGGGCCCATATTCCATTCACATATTCGCGATTCGGGAGTTTTTGTGGGGTGTTGTTTGGAATTTGTAATCGCAAAACCCTGAACCCCAAAACCCAAAGTTTTGGGTCCACAACCTTTTCTCATTTCGGGATTCGGAAAAACAATGTCGTCTTTTGTTTTTTGTATTCGGCGTTTGTAATCGCCAAAACCCGATTGACCTCCATTTTTCACACTTTAAATATACATACATACATACATACATACATACATACACACACACATATATATATATATATACACTATGCAATTTTCCATTTGCATTCAATATGTAGGTAAACTCAAATCCGCATCACAATTTACTTGTGGGGTTTTCAACTATGACGCTTTATCTTACTACAGTAGTAATACAAACCATAGTACAAATCTTGTTTAAGAATTGACTAGTCATATCCTTTGAGCTAGTTTACTTTTGGGAACTAGTATTCATAATAGTAATGAGATGCAACAAAGATAATCCATTCCAAACTAGTAGAGAGACATTCTAGCAATTCCTAAGTTTGCAATAGGATGCATTCGATCTTTCATCCTTAATATTATTTCTAACAGATACATTCTATCAAGTATGTAACCATTTAACATTAATCCATAGAAGGGAAAAAAATAACATATATGAAATAATACGCTGAAAGACAAAGGGAATAGCCACGTTCCTCCCAACTGTAGAACAAGGAAGCTAAACTACTTGCCCGCTTCACCCCCTAGCATGACCATGAATCCATGAGGGTGAACTTGGAAAAGCTTCTCTTCAGAAATGTCCTAAAGCTCCAACAGTTTTCCCTTGCCTCACACTCAAGCAGTGTTCATAACAGCAAGTAAATCAAAAGTCTCCTTTCCCAGCATACTTGGTAGCGTCCTGCCTCCTCTCATATGTTATTTATCATTTGCCCAGGTATTTTCCCTCCCTTGGGAATTTTTGCATCTTTCTAAATCCCTAATTTTCAGGGGCTGCCAATGCCCAAATCACTGATTTTCCACTTGTAATAATTAGCCCAGAGGTAGTTCCAACATGTTCCCCACTCATGGAGTCATGGTCAACTAAATTTAACATGGTTGTTCCATTTGTCCTCCTGCAATCAACATAAAATATTTTGTTTCCATACTAGTGTCATAGTCAAATAGTTAGTTGGGTCAAATCAGGTCTCTTCCCAACAGTCAAAATTCAAAATTGCCATATATGGAAAAAAATTTCCAAATTCGAATTTACTAAAAATGGAATAAATTTCCAACAATTTTTTAAATTTCAAAAATATTTTATTTTTGGGGATGTCACATCCTTTCCCCCTTCAGTAAAACACTGTCCTTAGTGTTCATTCCTTTCCTGGAATAGGATTGGATGACATTTCCACAAATCTCCCTCCAACTTCCAAGTGGCCTCCTTAGGACTAAAGTGCTTCCATTTCACCTTTACCTGAGTGATGGCTCTGTTCCGATGTGGTATTTCTCTCCAGTCCAGAATGTGCATGGGTTCCACTTGGAATTCGCCTTCAAGTTCCACCTGCACCAAGTTCCAATCAATCCTATGAGTAGGGTCATGAATATACTTTTTCAGCAACGAAACATGAAATACATTATGAATTCTTAGATTTGTTGGAAGTGCAAGTTGATATGCTATGGGTCCAATTCGAGCTAGTATCTCAAAGGGCCCACAAAACCTAGGTGGCATATTGACACAATTCCCTAACTTCAATGAGCTCTTTTGGGCCTTGACCTTCAAATAAACATGGTCTCCTACTTGAAATTCCAAGTGTCTTCTTTTCTGATCTGCATAGCTCTTTTGTTTGTTCTGTGCTTCTTCCAAGTTCTGTTATACCTTTCTTACCATGTTTCTGTTTCTTGGAGCATCTCTGGTCCAACCATGAGTCTATGAGCTGGGTTATCCCAACTAATTGGAGTCGTACACTTTCTGCCATACAATATTTCGAAAGAGCTCAACTTAGCCGAAGTTTGGTACCCATTGTTATATGCAAATTCTACCAAGTGCAGGTAGTCTTCCCACTTGCTTGGTTTTGTTCTTACGTACATGCGAAGCATATCCTCTATGATTTTTTTTGTCCTTTCAGTCTATCCATCTATTTGTGGATAATAGGTTTTACTGAAATTCAAGTTAGCGTTTAGCCCTGCAAACAATTCCTTCCAAAAAGTGGATGTAAATTTTACGTCTCTATCTGAAATCACCATTTTAGGAATACCATGCAGTCTAAAAATTTATTTCATGAATATTTCAGCAATGTTTATAGCTTTAAAAGTAGACTTTACAAGAATAAAGTGTGCATACTTACTGAGTTTATCGATTACAACCATGATAGAATAGTTATGTTTCTGAGTTTTAGTCAAACCTGTTATAAAGTCTAGTGATATAGTCTCCCATTTTCATTCTGGTACTGGTAATGGCTGTAACAGGCCAGCTGGATGCTGGTGCTCGGCCTTAACCTGCTGACAATCTTGGCACCTAGCCAAGTATTTTGTTGTTTCTCCCTTCATACTAGGCCAGAAAAATAGTTTTCTAAGTGTTGTTATTGTTTTCTGGTAACCTGGATGTCCAGAATACAGTTTCTTATGCACTTCGTCCAAAATTGTTGATTTCAATTCTGTTGAATCTGGTATGTAAAGTCTGTTTTTAAGTCATAATAGTCCTTTCTTGTCGATGCTTAGATCTAGTTTGTCAAAGTTGGTGGTACTATTTTGTAATTATGTTATTATCTTAGTGTAATTTCCGTCATTAATACCTGTAGTCCTTATTCTTTGTTCCAGATCACTTTCTGCCTTGTTGATGTTTATCTCAAATAACCCATTGACTCTTCTTCTTAAAGCGTCTGCTACTTTATTTTCCTTACCCTTGATATGTCTAACCTCGAAGTCGAATTCTCTCAAGAAGGATAGCCACCTTGTTTGTCTTGCATTAAGATTTGGTTGGCTAAACATATATTTCACCCCGCTATTATCCATCAATAGTGGAAATTTTTTGTCCATTATATAATGTCGCCACATTTTTAAGGCATGTATTACTGCTGCCAATTCTAAGTCATGAGTGACATAATTTCACTCGTGTTCTTTTAATTTTCGGGACTCGTAACAAATCACGTGCCCTTCCTCAGTTAGGACACCACCTAGTCCTTCTTTACATGCATCAACACATACGGTGAAGTCTTTATCTAGGTCTGCTACCTTCAATATGGGTGCAGTTGTCAATAATCCCTTAAGTTTGTTAAAATTGTCTTGACACTTCTCTGACCAGTTAAACTTGGTTCCTTTCTTTTCTAATGATGTGATAGGGTAGGCTATCTTGGAAAACCCTTCTATAAACCTACATTAATATCCGGTGATTCCCATGAATGACCATATATCCGCTACATCCTTAGGTACCGACTATTCCATAATGGCTTTTGTCTTTTCCAGGTCTACGACAATGCCTTCTACTGAAATTACATGTCCTAGATATTGTATTTATTTCTGATAAAAGTCACACTTGTCAAATTTGGCGTATAGTTTGGGTTTCCTCAATGCTTGCAGAAATATCCTTAAGTGTTCATTATGTTCTTCTTCCATTCTTGAATAGACCAGAATGTCGTCGATCAATACTACCATGAACTTGTCCAAGTATTGACTTAAAATACTATCCATCAGGCACATAAACATGGCTGGTGCGTTAGTGAGTCTGAAAGGTATGACTATGAATTCGCAGTGTCCATATCTTGTCCAAAAAGTTGTTTTGCTTATGTCCTTGTCCTTTATCCTAACTTGATGATAACCGAATTGTAAATCTAACTTTGAAAACATCTTGGCCCCACCTACTTGATTGAACAGATCATTTATCCTTGGTAAGGGGTATTTGTTCTTAATAGTCAGTTTGTTCAGTTGTCTATAATCAATACATAGTATTAGAGTACCATATTTCCTTTTCACAAAGAGGACTGGTGCTCCCCATGGTGAGACACTTGGTGTGATATACTCTTTGTCCAAAAATTCCTGTAATTGTATTTTTAATTCCATCAGTTCTGGTATACTCATTCGGTAAGGTGCTTTTGAGATAGGGGCTGAACCTGGTAGTAGGTCTATGGAGAAGTCTATTTCCCTTCTAGGAGGTAATTCCAGTATCTCTTCCACAAACATGTCTCTAAATTCACGTAGGAAAACAAAGTATTCTAACTTTGGCTTATCTCTTTTTTCTAATAGATTCGTCACTTGGATGGCATAAACTTGACATCCCTTTCTAATACATTTCTTGAGTTGCATCGTTGAAACTTGTCTGACAGATACAAGTTTTGGTATGCCTTGGGTTGTTCTAACAGTGCCAAAATCATCTCTATAGCTAAGTATCTTTCTATAAAAATCTAGTATTGCTTTGTGTTGTTCCAACCAATCCATCACAATAATCATATCATAAGATCCTAGTGGTAGGATGTTCATATTGGTCCTTATCTTTTGACCATCTAATATGAACTCAAAATTAGAAATAAATTCAACTACTTTCCTTTTAGTACCTATTGCTAGTTGTACAAGCCATGATTTTGCGTGCTTCAGTTTCTTAAGTTTATTCGACTCTACTACATCAGGAGTAATATAACTTAACGTAGTTGCAGGGTCAATTAAAACAGAAATTCGAGTGTCATTGATTTTACCTTTGATTTCTACCACTGAGGACTGGTGGTCAGCTTATCGACCATCTATGGCTGCATTTATCCAATGCAGGCTTCTACACACGTCTCCCACTATCGAGGCTTCCTGCAAATTGTGAACAATAGTTCTATTTGTTGAAATTAAACGTGGAAAGTTCCTCCTTAGATGAGGCTCTCCACATTCCCAACACTTTAATGGCTCGCGAGAGTTGTCCTCAAACTTTTTCATTCCCAGGTTTACCGGTTTGGTGCTACCTTGCGCATTCGAATGATTGGAGTGAAAATCCTTCCTTGGGAAACCTTTTGCTGCATTTCGATAAGGAGCTAGCTGATATCCCTTCTTCCGCTGGTTCATTTGATCTTGCTTATTATCCTTTCAGGCCTTGGGAAACTCTACCCATTGTTTATACTGGTCATAGCACATTCGTTCTTTCTTGAATACCTCACTCAAGGATTTGGGGTTGTCAAACTCAATTCTGTCCGTGTAGGACTGTGGTAAACAACTTAAGAATCACTGGATTTTTACCTTATCCTCCCGGATGTATGGTACGAGCCTTAGTAGTTCCATAAATTTATTTATAAGGTCTTCCATCATCATCTGTCTGAGTCGTAACTCATAACATTCTTTCGTCTTCCTTTCATAATAGATTTCAGAAAGGTATTGTTTCTTTAAATACTTCTTAAAGTCAGACATTCCAACTGTTTCTCCTTTAGGCCCTTGGCCAATTTCAAGTTCTGCCACCAAATGCTGGCCTTCCCCTTCAGATTGTAGATGGTCATTCTGACCTTCATGTTGCTGGAATAGTTGTAGATCTGGAAGTATTTTTTTATGTCCAACAACCATGCCTCAGCTTCTTCTCCTGTCATGGATTCTCCATCAAAGGTAGCTGGTTTAATCTTTTTAAATTCTCCTTCAAGGTGGCCTACTTGTTTTCTTTTTCTATCTGGTATAGTTTTGTCTTCAGCTGAAGGTGTCCATTCAGATGAACTGTCTCCATTTCTTGTTTCCAGTCTAGAATTCTTGGAGGCCCTTTTGTTGACTTCTTTTTCATGGTTATCATCTTTTAGGATTTTCTTGGTCACTATACTACGCAGCAGGACTTCATTTATCTCTTGTTGTTCCTGCTGTGCTTTCTTCAATTTTTCATTGTCGACCTTGAAAACTTGCAGTTCAACAATAATATTCCTCATTATTTCCAACACCTCTGTGGGTGAGCTTCCATCATTGTTCTATATTGGATCTCCAGGAGGTCCTTGTTGTGGATTTCCTTCCATCCTGATTTCTGCACCCTCCTGAGCTACCATAATTTACAAAAATAGAAAGGGCTTTCTGTTTGTAACCATAAGATTTATTAGTTTTACATAAATCAAAATAAATACTAAGCAGCTAATGTGGCCCTGTTCAGGCCCAGTGTTGTAGCTTTTGCTCTGATACCATATGTAATATACCTCAAAAACTGTCTGGAAAAAAAAAATATTGTTTGTATAAGTATCCTTGAATAGTTCGAGATTCAAGCAAGTAAGCTTTTTGTTATATGGCTTGAGTCTGAAAGTTTGCAAGAGTCCCTACAGTCATCTACTGTCATTATCATTCAACTTAAAGTTTTATGATCGATGTTACGTGTTTACTCCTCATTCAATGTTTATTTCAATTCCTGTAATTATAATTACTTTCCTATCTGTTTGTACCTATGACCATTACTACAATCTTAACAACAGAAATGACTTTGGGACTTTATGGCCAAATCCTTATGCATTAGACCCTACAAATAACCCATTACCACATGTTTACAATACAAACGACTTTGGGGGTTGATGGCCCAGGCCTCATGCGTTAGTCCATACACATAATCACATGATGAAAATGACCAAACAGACTTAAGTAAAAGTAGAGTATTAGTCTATACTCCTCTGCAAAAAGTTTAAATATAAGCAAACTCCTATAGTTTTATTTTTTTAAATATCTGGATATAGGATAGTGGTTAGGTAAGGCCTTCCAATTAGACTCAGAGTACAAATATTTCATAATCCTTCGATCATAATCAAATTTGCCTGCATCGTTAGATTACAGGTACTAGGTCTCGTGCTTATTCCATATGCCCACTGGCTGTGACCACGGGCCTAATCAAAATGTCTTTCACATTTTGACATTTTGGCATTTCAGCAAGTCGCAATCCCCAAAATGGAGCCAGATCAATGGTCCACAAAACTTCATAATCTGATCCCTTATTTTATTAATCGAACGACTGACAGGATTTCAATGTTTTCCCTTCGAGTCATCATGACTCCAACATTATAAAATTCATGATCACAAAATCTCTGAAGTGATCGGATGGTTCACATAACCCACTGAGATGAACGGTTGATGGGATTTCGGATTTTTGCCTTTCGAGTTTTCAAGACTCACAATAGTCCCTTTCGGCATTTCGGAGTCCTTGACATGCTCTGATCTTTCGCATTTCATGACTTCATCATTCTTGTCGTGAGTGTCCTTGACACCTACAACTCTCAGTCTCCGAAACTCTGAAATGGAGATTAAGTCATGGTTTCAGTACCGTTGATTAAGGGTAACCCATTTTGTGATGGAAAATTCTATCGTTGGAAGTAAAACACCGTATGGGATGTTCATTTGTTTCAATTCCGAATGAGATATGTAATACTATTTTTAAAAGAATTAGAGGGTTTCCCTTCCGCCTACTTGTAATGGAATGCTGGTTATTTTATTGGTTTAATATACTAGCGCCATATTGTCTACTTCCTCAAAAGGATTGTGAAAAAAGAAAAAATACTTGGCTATTGTCGGCTATATGTGTATCTTGTTTATAGTTGACTCCAGATCGCATGATGGTATATGAATTCAATTTTCACTTACTGTACTTGTGTTAAAGACTTTCCTTTTGAACTTTTAGGTGATTGTGTTGTTATTCACACAGTTAGGAATTTACTCAGGGGTATGTTTTAAGTTTTAGGATGTTCCTTCTTCCTTGGGCCTTTGCGCCTCTCATGATTAGTTCTGGTAATTAAACTGTCTTAATTCAATGCACTCCAATAATTTTCCAACATTTCAACCTATAACTTTTCATTAAATACGAGCTGATATAAATATGCGTAAATGTTGCAGATGGTCTATAATAATTCTTGGTATTCGCAAGGTCACTTCCATACTTTATGTCAAAGATTAATCATTTCACCGCCTTATGACAAAGGATTGGTGGTTGTCTTGAACCTTCAAGGCGTGAGGGTTCATTGTCAAGCGGTGGCCGACTTAGCCTTTGCAGGCCACCAAATACCATCACCGCCCTGGTTTAATTTTTCCTAAGGTCAAAGGGGCAAGTTTTGATCCTATAAATACTTGAATCATACTGTAATCCAGATACATAGCGTGATACAAGAGCTTGAAAGCATTTTTTTTGAGTTGAACTTGTCACTTTGTGTTTTATTTTACTGAGTTTGTAAACTCTGTTCATGTTTTCATTTTTTGGCATTCAGAGTTTATTGGTTCAAGTTGCGTGGAGTTCTCTTGTTCTTGCAAACACCAAAACCCGAAGTGGCCCCACAACCTAATCAAATTCATGTTTCGGTGATTATCGTTGTATGTTGTTCATGCATCAAACATTACCAGACGTAGAAACCCGATATTGGCTGGGCCCCACACCTTTTTCGTGATTTCACGATTTGGTGTTTGACGTTGTGCAGTTTTTTGCATCGGGAGTTTGTAAACCTCGAAACCCAAAAAGGACCGGGCCCACACTCCATTTGTTCTTTTTTTGTGATTTTAGAATTGTTGTTTGTGGGATTGGGTATTCGTAAACCCCGAAACCCCGAACCCTAGAACCCCGAAGTACTGGGACCATATTCCATTTGCATTTTCGTGATTCAGGAGTTGTTGTGGGTTGGTGTTTGGCATTTGTAATCGCCAAACCCCGAACCCCGAAACCCAAAGTGTTGGATCCACAACCTTTTCGCATTTCGGGATTCGACAAAACAGTGTGGTCTTTTGTTTTTTGTATTCGGCATTTGTAATCGCCGAAACCCAATTGACCTCAATTTTTCACACTTTAAATATACATACATACATACATACATACATACATATATATATATATATATATATATATATATATATATATATATATATATATATNATGCAGTTTTCCATTTGCATTCAATATGTAGGTAAACTCAAATCTGCATCACAATTTACTTGTGGGGTTTTCAACTACAACACATTATCTTACTAAAGTAGTAATCCAAACCATACTACAAATCTTCTTTAAGAATTGACTAGTCATATCCTTCCAGCTAGTATACTTTAGGGAACTAGTATTCATAACAGTAATGAGATGCAGCAAAGATAATCCATTCCAAACTAGTAGAGAGACATTCTAGCAATTCCTAAGTTTTCAATAGGATGCATTTGATCTTTCATCCTTAATATTATTTCTAACGGATACATTCTATCAAGTATGTAACCATTTAACATTCAACCAGAGAAGAGACAAAAATAACATATCTGAAATAAGACGCTGAAAGACAAAGGGAACAATCACGTTCCTCCCAACCGTAGAACAGGGCAGCCAAACTACTTGCCCAATTCACCCCTAGCCTGACCATGAATCCATGAGGGAGAACTTGGAAAAGCTTCTCTTCAGCAATGTCCTACAGCTCCAGTAGTTTTCCCTTGCCTCACACTCAAGCAGTGTTCATAATAGCAAGTAAATCAAAAGTCTCCTTTCCCAGCATACTTGGCAGCATCCTGCCTCCTTTCATATGTTATTTATCATTTACCCAGGTCTTTTCCCTCCCTTCGAAAGTTTCACAGCTTTATAAATCCCTAATTTTTAGGGGCTGCCAATGGCCAAATCACTGATTTTCCACTTGTAATAATCATCCCGGAGGTAGTTCCAACATGTTCCCCACTCATGGAGTCATGGTTAACTAAATTTAACATGGTTGTTCCATTTGTCCTCCTACAATCAACATAAAATATTCTATTTCCATACAAGTGTCAAAGTCAAATAGTTAGTTGGGTCAAATCAGGTCTTTGCCCAACAATCAAAATAATTAATTACAATTACCAAATTTGAAATTCGGAATTGCCATAAATGGAAAAAAAACTCCAAATTTGAATTTACTAAAAATAGACTAAATTTCCATCAATTTTTTTAATTTCAAAAATATTTTATTTTTGGGGATGTCACAACTTCCCAAGTATGGGAAAGACAAGAAAAAAGACATAATGAACCAGCGGAAGAAGGGATATCAACCAACCCCTTTCCGGAATGTAACAAAGAATTTCCCAAGGAAAGACTTCCACTCCAATAAAAGGAACACCCATGGAGGAGGTAAACCAATTAATATGGGAACCAAGAAGTTTGGGGACAACTGAGAGAACCGTTAAAGTGTTGGGAAAGCGGAGAACCTCACTTAAGGAGGATCTATCCGTGTTTAACTTCCGCAGCAAGGACCATGCTTCACAACCTACAAGAGGCCTCTACAATGAGAGATGTGGGCAAAAGATTACATAGAATCAATGCAGCAGTGGATATCTGACAAGCTGATCATTAGTTCACTGTAGAGGAAGTTGAAGGTAAAGTTAACAATAATCATGTTTCTGTTTTAATTGATCTAGGGGCTACCTTGAGTTATTTTTCTCCTGGTATAGTGGATTCAAATAAACTGAAGAAAGTAAGGTATACAAATTCTTGGCTAGTACAACTATCAAAAGGGACAAAAAGAAAAGTAGTGGATTTCATTTTTTATTGTGAGTTCAGTTTAGATGGTCAAAACACCAAGATAAATCTGAATATTCTACCGTTAGGTTCTTACGATATAATTATTGGAATGGACTAGTTGGATAGGCATAAAGAAGTTTTGGATTGTTATGAAAAAATCACTCACTTACAAAGACGAAAATAACACTGCTAGGAATGTACAAGGCATATGAAAACCAGTCTCAGTTAGGCAGATTTTAAAAATACAACTTAAGAAGTGCATGAGTAAAGGTTGTCAGATTTATGCTATCCAAGTGACAAATCTGTTGGAAAAAGAAAATAAACCTAACCTAGAAGATTTTTCTGTCGTACATGAATTTAGAGATTTGTTTGTAAATCGAAATACCTAGACTGCCCCAAGAAGAGATATAGACTTCTCTATCGATCTGTTTCCTGGTTCAAACCCTATATCTAAGGCATCCTACATAATGAGTTTAACTGAATTAACAGAGTTAAAAAACTCAACTACAAGAACTGTTGGACTAGGAATACATCAGACCAAGTGTCTCACCGTGTAGTGACCATACTAAATTAAATCATAAATTTAAAACAATTTAAACATATAATTCTTTCTCATACATAAATAATTCATTCGCCATCATAAGAGCATATAATATTCGATAGAATTTAAAATTTATCTACAACATGAAATAACTCAACAATTCATAATTTAAAATACCTGCTTTTGATGCTAATTCCCACCGATATGGCTGTCCTTTCCCTGCTGCCTTGCCTAGCCTGATGCATTGACCAACTCTGCCCAAACTGACTAACCTCCCAGCCAACTAGGAGCATCCTTTCTGGCTCCCTAGCTCTAGGAAACTGAAAGGAATCCTAGCCCCCGTGCCCAAAACCCCCAACAAACCGGTGCCCCCTTCTTCTGATTCACCAAAAACCCCCAAAACCAAACTCCTCACACCTGATATCTCCATAGAAAATCTCCCACAAAAATATATCCTCCCCTCAAAATGCTTCCTGCCTCCCTCCAAAAGAATTCCCTACCCATAAGACTCTTCCCCATCATATCCTCCTTCACCGACTCTCCTCCTCTCATTAATTTCCTTATCTCCCCCTTTAATATCTTATCCCCTTCTTTAATGTCTTATCCCCTTCAGCAAACATAAATAATTTAATTAAACAAATTAAAATTATTAAGCCCCTTAAATTTATTACCCATGTCATTGAATGTGATATGTAATTAATTAATCAAAAGTTATAAACAATTAATTAATAAATAAATATTTAATTAATATTATTAATGCTAATCATTGTTTAATTAAAACCATATTAGGACAATTAATTATCTAATTAATTTTACTTAATAATCCCTAAGCATATATTCAACTAGGGTTGTTACACATTGTGGGGACAACCATTTCTTTTTACTAAAAAGAAAGACATAACTCTAAGATTATGCATAAGTTATAGACAACTTGACTGTTAAGAATAAATATCCCCTACACAAAATCAATGATTTGTTTGATCAAGTGGGAGGGGCAAAGATTTGTTCTAAGTTGGATTTAAGATTTGGTTATCACCAGGTCAGAATAAAGGATGAAGACATAAGTAAAAAAACATTCAGAACGAGGTATGGAAATTGTGAATTTGTGGTTATACCATTTGGTTGCACTAACGCACCAACAACAATTATGTGTTTAATGAATATGATTTTTAGTCAGTATTCGGATAAGTTTGTTGGTATTTATTGATGACATTCTAGTGTATTCAAAAATGGAAGAAGAGCATAACGAAAACTACGTCACTCACGACTTGGAATTAGCAGTTGTAATCCATGTGTTAAAAAATGGTGACATTATATAATGGGAAGAAAATTTATGTTGCTAACTAATAACAGTGGTGTGAAATTCTTGTTTAGTCAACCAGACCTTAGCGCAAGGCAAGCAAGATGGTTGGCCTTCTTGAGCGAATTCTATTTCAAGATAAAACACATCAAGGGTAAGGAAAAAAAAGTGGCATATGCTTGAAGTAGAAGGATTCATGGGTTGTTTGAGATAAACATTAGTAGGGCAGAAAGCGACATTGAGCAAAGAATAAAGGCTACAAGTAATAATGATGAAAAATACATTAAAACAGTGACAAATTTACAAAATAATGCAGAAAATTTAGACATAACATATCTGAGTTTGGACATAAATGGTCTACTAAGATTCAAAAATAGGTTATACATACCAGATTATGTTGAATTAAAGTTAAAAGTTTTGGACGAAGTACACAAGAGATCATATGCTGGTCATCAGGGATACCAGAAAATGGTAACAACACTAAGGAAGTTATTTTATTAGCTTAATATGAAACATGAGACATCAGAATACTTGTCTAAGTGCCAAGATTGTCAACAGGTGAAGGCCAAACACCATCACCCAACCGGTCTGTTGCAACCTCTACCTATACCAGAATGGAAATGGGAGACTATATCACTAGATTTTATCACAGGTTTGCCTAGAACCCAAAAACAGAATGATTCAATTATGGTAGTAATTGATAAGCTTAACAAGTCTGCACATTTTATTCCTATAAAATCTACTTACAAAGCTATTAAAATCAATGAAATATTCATGAAGGAAATTTTTAGACTGCATGGTATTCCTAAAAATGGGGATTTCAGATAGAGACGTAATATTTACACCTACGTTTTGGAAAGAATTGTTTGCAGGGTTGAATACTAACTTAAATTTCAACATAAGCTACCATCCAAAAATAGATGGGAAGACTGAATGAACCAACCAAATTGTAAAATACATGCTACAAATGTACGTAAGGACAAAACCAAGTAAGTGGTAAGACTACTTGCACTTGGTGGAAATTGCATATAATAATGGTTACGAAACATCGACTAAGATGAACCCCTTCAAAGTACTGTATCACAAAAAGTGTACAACTTTGATTAGCTAGGATAACCCAGTGGACAGACTCATGGTGGGACGATAAATGCTCCAGGAAATGGAGAATACAGTAATAAAAGTACAACATAATTTAAAAGAGGCACAGGACAGACAAAAAATTTACGTGGACCTGAAAGAAACACCAGGAATTTCATGTTAGAGACCACGTGTATTTAAAAGTCAAATCTAGAAGAATTTCATTAAAGATAGGAAAATGTTTCAAGTTGGCACCTAGGTTTTGTGGTCCTTTCGATATATTAGCTCGAATTGGACCCATGGCATATCAACTTGCACTTCCCGCAAATCTAAAAATTCATAAGGTATTTCATGTTTCTTTGTTAAAAAATTATTATGTTCATGATCCTACTCACATGATCGATTGGCACATGGTACAGGTGGAACCAAAAGGCGATTTCCGAGAAAAACCTCTGCACATTCTGGACATGAGAGAAACAATACTATGGAATAGATTTGTTGCCCATGTAAAAGTGCAATGGAAGCACTTTAGTCCTGAGGAGGCCACTTGGGAATTGGAGGAAGATTTGTAGAAATGTTATCCAACCTTGTTCCGAGAAAGTAACGAACACTGAGGACAATGTTGTACTGAAGGGGGAAAGGATGTAATATTCCCAAAAATAATTAATTATTAAAGTCCATATGTACTTAGGAATTTATTTCTATTTTTGGCAAATTCATATTTAGAAAATTATTGCCATTTATGGAAATTCTGAATTTGGAAAAAATATTATTGTAATTAATTATTGTGATTGTTGGGAAAAGATTTGATTTTCCTAACCAACTCTCTTACTATGACACTTTTAAGAGGAAATTATCTTTTATATTTATTGTCGAGGGACAAATGAAATAGACAGGTTGAAATCAGTTGACCATGACTCCATGAGTGGGGAATAGGCTTGAACTACCTCAGGGCTGAATTTTACAAGTGGAAAATTTGGAATTTTTCCATTAGTGGCACCTGAAAATCAGGGATTTGTAAATATGTGAAAATTCCAAAGGGGAAAAGACCTAGGCACAAGATGTTTTTTCATATATAGCATATGGGAGGAGGCAGGATGCTGCCAAGTATGCTGGGGAAAGAATATCACTTGTTGTTATGAGAATTTTTTCTGAGTGTGAGGCGAGGAGAATTTATCATCTGAAAGATGAATATAGTGAAAGAGGAGCTTCGGGGTTCGCCCTCATGGATTCATGGCCAGGTTAGCGGGTGAACGAAGCAAGTAGATTGGTTGTTTTGTTCTATGGTTGGGAGGAACTTAGTTGTTCCATTTGTTGTTTGAACACTTTGTTCAGATATGTTCATCTACTCTTTCTTGGTTGAATGTTCTGTTGATTAATAGTTGGTATAATACATTTACTTGATTCTGGATCTATTGATTAATGGTTGATAGAATACATCTACTTATTTTGGTAGAATGTTTTGCGAGATAAATAGCTGGTATAATGAAATGGATTTAGAATGAACCATTACAATTCGAATTTATTGAATAGATTTAAGAAAGCTACTATGTGTGTTAGTTGTTGATAAATGTGTGAAAATATCCTATTCATGTGATTTACTCTCAAGACAACAATAGGAAAGCAAATATCAGTTCAATTTGTGGTTGATATTAGGAATATTTTGGTATAAGCAGGAATGTAGACTTAAGTATGAGCATGCATAAAGAATGATTACAAATTGTTACAGGTCGAATGATCGTAAGTGTAAAACTATAGGAAAGGTCTATGTATGCTTTATAGATTTGTAATAACCTTGAAACAAAACAGTAGTATTACCGTGATAATCAAAATCTGTAGCATATCAGTAGATATATATGTGTGTGTGTGTGTGTGTGTGT
>ML780776.1:890185-969387 GCA_009831015.1 Picea engelmannii | reverse complement strand
AAGGCTCTGGAATTTATGTTGCTCAGCTATCTCATTGGTATATAGGAGCTTGTATTGGATGGCACTTGTTTCGACATACCCAAGAAAGTACAATATTATTTTGATCCTATCTAAAAACAGGGACTTACTCTCTAGTATATTTTTGCAGTATTATTATGCATGATTGCACTTGTTCTTTTGGACTTTAGCTCAACAATTGCGAGTTCATGTGATAACACACCCGAGACATAACCTAGTGATCCTAAACCTCATTAGACAAGACCCCCTTTACCATTGGAAGTTAGTCCTCCTCCTCAACCAACCTTGCCTAAGACAGATGATATAGATTTAAATATTGATATGGCTAGTATCTTAGCAAAGGTTAATGTACCTGTCCCTCTCAGTATTGATATTGTATTTTTTTTTAAATACCTACAACACAGTCGCTATTGCAACATCTTGGAGTGTCGCTCCCATAGCAACCACATCAGAGATGATACCTCTTAACATCGCTCTTGCCATGTTCTAGACGTCTCTCTTTCCACCTTCAAGACGTCGCTCTTGCCACCTTCAAGACATATCTCTTGCCACGTTCCAGATGTCTCTCTTGCCACATTCAAGACGTCTCTTTTGCCACGTTCCAGTCGTCTCTCTTACCACATTCAAGACGTCTCTCTTGCCACGTTGTAGACATCTCTCTTGCCACATTCCAAACATCTCTCTTGCCACATTCCAAATGTCTCTCTTGCCATGTTCAAGATGTCCCTCTTGCCACGTTCAAAACCTCGGTCTTGCCACCTCCAAGAAATCGCAATAACGACGAAATCTATGTCGTCAGAAAAGAGACATCATGTGAAATGACGTTTGAGGGGGTGTGTTGTTTGTCATTCTCCCGACAATATAAAGTGGCAATTGCGTCGAACACGCCGTCGGAATTTGACCCAAATGTACTAGTGATAGTACACTAGATCTAATGTCGACCTGTCATGCCAGGTGCGCATTGGGTACAAGCATATAGACTAAAATGGACTTTATTCGTTCATAGTTTAATAACATTGAAAAAAAATGGGATAGAACCTATGTTACCATAAACGATGAACTCAAGAAATTATATAAATATAGGAGATGCATATATATTTTCCCATAGAATACTAGGGTAAGAAGTGTATGTCCACCAACATTTTCAACAAGTATTATACTTGGGTTTTAATGTATACATAAGAGAAGAATTACAATTACAATGGAATGTTTTGAGGTAGGTTAGTAGTACTCCTTCATTGGACATGAAATGGAGGGTTTTAAGATTATTTAAAAATTTATTCCATGCTAGGATAGTTTCCTATAGACTTCTGGAGATAACCAAATCTCAGTTCTTTTATGGATGGGTAAATCTCTCATCTGTGAGATGACTATCGTGGATTTTACCGAATTAGTTTATTAAGTTTGACTTCGCGAGGAGGTCATCAACTTGTGATTAGCAGTTATAGGTTTTTAAAATGATTAAATATAGTAGAGTAAAGAAGCATTAATGCATCCCCGAGGTGTAGGACAGTCGGTGACAGAGTGTGTTGTTAAGCCACTCAATGTTGAAAAATCACCGGTTTGAAACCTGTGGGAACAAAAAATCCAACCATGTTAAGGGTTGGTGTGGCCCAGGCTTGGTGTGATCCCCAAGTGATTTTGATGGCTTATATGACCCTGAGTCATGATTTCTCAAGACAAAGTTTAATCCCACTACCAAGAAGGTCCGGACAAATTAAAAAACAAAAAAAGAAGCATTAATGCACCTATCAATTTTTTTTTATTGAGTAAATTTGGGGTACATTACATATACAGTGGAAATATTAAAGAAGTTAAGTATGACAGAATGAAAATACACGGTGATGGATTTGAAGAAAGTGAATGATGATGATTTGGAAAAAATTGATCCATAGTTGATTAGATCACTGATGTATCTGGTTAACACCAGACCTGACTCATGTTATGCAGTGAATGTGCTTAGCCAATCCATGAGTCAGCTAAGACATACTCAATGGATAATAGTAAAGAATGTATTGATATGTATAAGAGGAACAATTGGATATGGCCTGAGATATTCCTCCAGTTTGAAATTGAGTTTTCATGGATATGTCGATATAGTTTGAGTAGAGAGTACAGTGGACCCAAAGAACACATCTAGTTGTTGTTTTATCGTGAATTTTTCCATGGTCTCCTAGTGTAGTAGGAAACAAAGCTCTGTGGCCTTGACTACCATAGAAGCAGAGTATATATTATTGAGTGTGTGAAGAAGTGTGGCTTCATAAAATCTTGACAGATCTACTTGATCATGAGATGGTTTCTATGATTATAACAAGAGTTGTGTGAAACTCTTTGAGAACCTTTTGTTCCATGATAGAACGAAACATGTTGAGATAAAATATAATTTTCAAAGACATGATGCAGAGGAAAGAAGTAAAAGTGTGTACCTTCCTACACATGAACATATTGCATACACCTTCACCAAACTGGCTTGGTGAACAATACCTCTCTATTTGAGAGAGAGTGTTTATGACTACAACCAAGACAATTTTTGAGTACTTCCATGTGAGAGTTGTACTGATGGATAATGCACCTCTAGCTGAGAGGGAGTGTTGATGATTACAGCTGCATGAGACATCCTCCATGACATAGACCGATTGATTCGACCTCAGAGAGAGCCCATGAGTTGGGTGTGTGGTTCCTATCTGAGACAGAGCTAGAATGTAGTGATGACTTCCTCCTTAAAGAGAGTTGAGAAGAAATACAAATGATTCTCATGTGTAACATAGTGAGAAAGGATATATGTTGAGTTGAATGTGCTTCTGGTTGAGCACAAGGTGAACCTGTGAATTTCCATGAGCTAGGTGCATCATTGTGAGACAAAGATGAAGATGATGTATTAGCCTCCTATGAATATAGGGTAGAGATGATGAACTCCAGATGAATCTCATGTGTAATGCAATGGGAAATAAGATCTGTTGAGTTGGACGTGCATGTGGATGAGAACATGTGAGCATGATCCTAGTGGCTGAGCACTAGTGAGTGTGGCTCTCCTGTGAGACACAATGAGATATAGATATAGACATCCCTATGGATGTGCCCCTAGTGGTTGAGCACTAGTGGGCATATTCTTCAAGAGTCAGACTTACTTTTAACCCTAATTGTAATGTAAAGGGTATAGGTCGGCCCCACCTTAATGTAATAGATAATTAATGTAAAAGATAATTAATCTGGTTATTATTAATTACAGTGTGAGTTAGAGAGGTCGTCCCTATTGTTCCAATAGAAACTTCTATCGAGAGGTTCAGTCTAATATAAGTAAAATTAAATTCCACAGTGAGGAATCATATCTTTTGTGTGAGTTTGGAAATTTTAGCAAGTACATCTTCTTGGGAAAAGTGAACAACTCTCTTGGGCACTAGTCTTCTAGGGTTTGTGAGCACACTTTTGTGTGCTAGTTTTTCTTGGTGGTGGAGGTATTTCTCTTGAATAATATAGTAAAGGATTGGATGGGTTTTCTTCCCTTGCTGAGAAGGGTTTCCTAGGATACTTCTTGTGTACTTGTGCATGGTGTTTCTTCTTGTGATATTGGTTGTTGCAATAAAATTTTTTATGGTTTAAGTCAAATGATAAAATGGAATCAAATTCATGTTTAAACCTTTCCTATTGGAAAATAAAAAATAGCAAGGTTTACTCTGCAAATTGATAGTGGCTAACTCGTTTTTACCAATTGGTTATTTTGATACCAATAATGATTTTTTCTTGTCTCACCTACTCCAACATTATGCTCAAGTATTCTTCCATCAAGATGTATAAAAGGAGCGTAGTGGATAGCCTTGTGTAGGCCCTCTTGATATTTTGAAGAAATGAATCCGTCGACCATTGATCATTAAGTATATCCATGGTTAATTAATACATGAGCATATCTAGGCTAGAAGGTCTTCTCCAAAGTCAAACCTGTTGAGTACTACAAAAAAAAAAAAAACATGCCTTATCCTGTCAAATGTATTTTCCATATCTAGTTTAATAACCATCCCTCTTTCCTTCGCCCCGTTATTGAATGAATATCTTCTTAAAATATAAAGATATTATCCATAATTTTCCTTTTCTCCAGAAATACCCCTTGGTTTGGTAAAATGAGGGAAGGAAGGAAGGGTTTTAGTTAGTTTTCTATGATTTTACATATGATCATGTAAGAGACATTGCATAGGGCAATTGGGTGGAAAAATTTAAAGGAAGAGGTATTTTTTTCCTAGGGTATAAGATCTAGGAAGGATGAGTTGGTATTGCCTACCATTCGTTTCGATTTTTGCACATATTGAATCATATGCACTGGGTCATTCTTTATGATTTTTTAGCTTAGTATATAGAAATGGACTAAAATCCCATCTAGTCTTGGAGATTTGTCCACGTTCATTTCATGAAGAACCTCTAAAATTTCCTTTTCTGTAACTTTGCTTGCTAGTTTGATATTGTCTTCAATGTTGATAACCCTAGGAATATAGTTTAGGAAAATTGTTGAAGCGTCGATATTGCTAGTTATTGAATTTGGTCATTTCCTGAGATAAAATAATTCTCCTCTCCCCTAATCGATGTAATTATGTTTTTACAGACCCATTCTTTGGCTTGATGGTGAAAGGATTTGGTATTTTTGTTCCTCGATTTAAGCCAAAGTATTCGGGAATTTAATCTCCAATTTACTTCCTTAGCCTTTAAGGCCTTCTAGTGCTTTTGAGAAGTGAATTAATATTCAATGAGAATGGAAGTGGATACATGATCTACCTCCATTTTGACCCTAATATCCTCCATTTTTCTTTTCAAATCTCAGATCTTTGTTCTCCCTTGAGGGTCTTTGATTTTAACCCAATCTCTACTAGCCCTCTTAGTCTCCTTTAGCTTGTTTTCCCAAATAAATATATGGGAACCTTGGATCCATGGCCTCCAAGATTTTTCAATCACCCAAAGAAAGGAAGTATCATCTACACAACGATGGTTAAAGAAAAATGGGATGGGACCTAGGGGAATTGGATGAGAGAGTTGTAAGGTGATTAGGAGGTGTTCAAAACCCTACTAGAGGAGGGTTTCATAAGTGGGTAAAAAGGATTCCTCTATGATTTTACTATTGATAAGAAATCGGTCAAGCCTGGTTGTTATGTGACTTGAGCCGTACGTCTTATTGGACCAGGTGCAGCGGCCAGAAATAGGGAAAATTTCCATTAATTCATAAACAGATTGGAGATATTCCTATTTTCCTTGGTATCCTCTCTAACAATAAATCCTAACCATTTTTCAAAATTGTACAAAGTGGTATTGAAATCCCCAACAAATTTAAACAGGGTTGGCCTTATTTTATTTTGTTGAGAAAGCATATAATTCCAACACAAAGATTTATCTTTATTGATAGATGGAATGTAAATATTTAAAATGGAGAAAATCTTACCTAAAGGGAGATGTAGAAGTGAGACCAATAACCAATTAGAATCACATTCCAAATATTCTAATTGAAATAGAAGGGGATTCTAGAGTGTGCATATCCCTCCATAGGCCCTTCTTGAGATCACTTCCTTAACATGACTTGACTTCCAAAAGAAAGAACTAGTGTGAAGGACATCAACATCCTTCATTTTTGTTTCTTGCAGAAGGAAGACTCATGGCTTTTCAAAGTGAAGAAGATTTTTCACAATATCCTTTTTAAATTCACATACTAGTCCTCTACAATTCCAGGAAATGACCTTAATCATTCAAAAGACTATTTGGGGTTTCCAACTTTAGGGGGCACTGATCCACCTTGAATCCTTGAAGGTCTGGGTTCATTTTTACTATGTCCATCTAGTGTACTCTATTTTCCCATCTTAATTTCCTCACATTATTTTTCTCCCCCACACTGGTTGTTCGACTTCCTCCCTGGTTTTTTGGTGGAAAAAATACTTATGGTACCATATTCCATTTCCTCTTCTAATTTTTCATCATTTTCTCCCTCCTCTTGATATGGTCGAGGAGAATATTGGTGATTGATTGAACAAATCAGAGTGTCTCACCCCTTACCTTAGCACTCAAGTTGAATAGGTGGGATCTCTTGATTTGGCTCTTCTTCAAACTCAAAGATAATTTCATATTCATTTTTGGTTGGTATGGAATGCTTATTGTTCCATGTTGAGGAGGTTGTGTGATCTTTTTGATATTTTATATTTGAGGGAGATCCCTCTTGAGGAGGATATTTTTCAGCTACATGGGTCGACTTGGAGTTTTGCTTCTTTCTTTTGGGATGCTACCATTACTGTTGTGGATTTTCTAGTGTTGGATTGGTCCAAGATTTTCATAATCTCTAAGAAAAGTGGTCATATTCATGACCGATATTTCATTTGAAAGGAGTTTTTCATAGTATACTTCTTGAAGATAGGTCCAATTTTATATATTTTTCTTCATGGATTCCAATATACCTTTCTCGAGATCTACTTCCATGCAGATCCTGACACAAGATTGCAAACCCTCTTTTGGTTCTTCTTTGTCAATATATCATCCTAAAGAGTTCCCTATTTCCCTAAGGGTATCCTTAGTATAGCAATAGAGAAGTAAAAATGGAATTTGAACCGAGATAGGGACAACCGATGAGATGCCATTCTCCGAGTTGAAATTTAGAGTCCAACGATTGAGATTAATCCCTTGAGCCACCATGAAGTAGGGGCCACTTCTAAACATAATATACCTATATTCCTTTTCTTCAAAGAGGAAGGAAAAGAAACCTCGACTTAAAAATGAATGAGACATTATACCCTTTAAGTTTAGTTTCCAATTCTTGTCAATCTAGAGAGAAACCAATTTCGAGGACGGCCATATCCCCATGAACTGGAAAATCAGTTTGTGCTCCACAAACTTTAGAGAGGGAGATCTTGATCGAGATTTCATTGCAACCTAAAGGATTTATTCCATATTTTTCACAAAATGTGACTCAGATTTATTTGGTGTCTTGGGGAGGGAATAAACAAGGGAGGACAAGTTGACAATGTCACCAACATGGGGAGGAGGAGGAGGCGGGGGGATTGTAACATCCCGCTCTGGTGCACTGAGTGAACTTATTCTTTCAGGACACTTGCTCGCAAGTGATCTGGATTATTATGCTATTAAAACTTTTGATTTTGATTATGAGGCATTATGGGATGAGGACATGTTGTTTTTTCGCCTCGACATAGACAAGTGTTATTGACTCGGCTTTATTGAGTGTACAGGATTATGGACCTAGAGGATGTCGAGGCATCGATGGAACCCCTTGGACTCTGGGTCGAGTCAGGGAGTGTACCATTGGGGTTTGATTGTTTCACTGTGATTTTAGTGCTTATGATTAGACGATATGATATGGATATGTTCTTACATGATTTGTTGATGATGCAGGCTGACGATAGGTTGCTGACTAGACTCACATATGAAGTAAAGGGGTCATGCATGACTACCATAGATGTTGAGGGAGAGGTGTGGAAAGAATCCCTGCCACAACCTATTAGCACTCCTGCCGTGGCTCGAACTATAGGTTAACGATTACCTAGTTCGAGAGGACCCATGATGTCATGAGGGCCGACTGCGAAAATCACTCACGATGATTCTAAGGGGCGTGCAATAAGGCGGGGGCCTTATTCCTTAGAGGCCCTTTAGTCTCCCATAAGTTCACCTGGCAGAGTGTTGACTCTAGGGGTTATTGATGTCTACCAACTTATTCAAGAGGCTAGTGGCACCCTTGGAGCACGTAGTGCATCGTGAAGGGCACATCGCGCGAGGGAACAGATGAGGCGAGTGGCACCCTTGCAGCACCTAGTGCATCCTGAAGAGCACGTCACATTATCGATGATAGAGGGATGAACCTAGATGGCCTTGGGATGAATAACGTGTTAATTTTTTTTTTAAACAATTTCCCTAATTAAATGTCGCTAAGTACGAAATTTAAGGTCTAAGTCTAAATTACGCTAGTGGCAAAATTTTGTCTTCTATAAATAATAATAATAATAATAATAATAAAAATAAAAACAACTTAAATAATAATTATGATCTTCGTTAAATCTTGTAACATGAAGGGAGTAAGAAATTTAATTTATTCATAAAAAGAAAAAATATGTTGATATAAAATGTAAAAAGGGAATAAATTGTTTTATCTTTTTGATAATTTAAAATATACTAATTAAATGACAAAAGGGAAAATGGATTAAATTCCACACCTGCCTTTTTGAGTTCTAATTAAAAAGGGGAAAGAGGGAAAATAAAAAAAATTAGGAAACTAGAAAAAGAGGTAACATAAAAAGGGAAAAAGGGGAACTTAAGGGAAAAAGCGAAAAGTCAAACTTAGTAAAGAATCTACCATTTAAGATCTTTCTAATTTAAACTGAACTAGCAATTTAATAAAAGAAAAAGTTATTAAAACCTGTAAGAGAATTTGGGGACACCTAGGAGTGATTCTAGGAGTAAATCTAGGCGGGTGAGGCAAATAAAGATAATTAATTAATTAAAGAAATTAATTTATGGAGGAATGAAGGGGATGGGTGACACTTATACGGAGAGGAATTTTTAGGAATTTAATTATAAAAACTTAACTAAAAGAGAATTTTTGTAAAGTAAGGAACCACGAAAATCTATATAATGAATGAAGGTGATGGAGGTTGGATCATATTTTTCGTAATGTTACTCTACAAAAATATCTACTTGATTGATTTACTGGTGGGAGTTGGGATACCCATCTCAGAGAGGAGTGGTAGCTCGACCTTGCAAGGCGACCTGGGAGCTAGTCAAAATCTCTGGATAGTGTGTGTGGCCCCTTTGCAGCTCGGGGGGCTAAGGGGGAAGAAAAGTACCCCTAGCATTGGCTGGGAGGTACCAGTGAAGTCTCGACGGTCCTCGAGTGGGAGTTGCACGGAGTGCATGGGATGTCATTCGGAGTAGGCGATCAGGCAATGGTACGCTCTCTTCATTTATGTTTGGTAGATGGTATTAGGACTTATGATTGGATCTGCTTGTTTATTGGAAAAGTAAACTTATGTCTTTTAAGTTGATCATGAAAAATTGCCTTAGCCTAGCTTGATGGTTGTTGTCTCCCATGGCCTTCATTTTCCCGTATGTCTAGACCTCCTTGTTGTGTGGAGTGTGATTTTCTTGGTTGTTTATTCTTCATCCCTAGCTCACCAGTCCTCTCCTGAGCAGTCGTCCAGGAGCCTGATCTATGGTCATCGCCTTAGTGTTAAAAGACCTATGGATCTCAACGCCTTTCTTTTCTGTGCGAGGATGGTGAAGCGAAGGATGAACCCATCCATCGGCTACCTCTGTTGTTGTCCTTGATAGTTTGTTGTCTTGCACCTTGTAGCAAAAGTGTCTCTTTGTATGGAACTCTTGCGTAGTGTTGGTTATCCCCGCGATCATTTCAACGACTTATCCCTTTGGATCCTTTCATTCTCTTACTGTTCACTGCAATTTTTATTGGTGTCCTGTTAAAGTAAAAGATCTAATTTCAGTCGGCAAAACTTTATTGGTATCCTGGTAATGTAAAAGTTTTAAATTAAGTCTGTGTTGAACCATGTATTGACTATGTGATGTTTTCTCGACGTTTAGTATGGTGTGTTGAATGTGTAATGTATTCTCTGCGTTAGAATGGTGTAAGTGATTGCCCACGAATTAATTTAAATTTAAATGTGACTGTGTACTATGGGTCACCATGAAATCACCGGTGGAGTGGTCTCTAGATCCCTATAGTCTCCCACGTTCATCACCCGAAGTTTTTAATTAGACCCTTATCCCATTGACTGTCACAAATTTATATTTACTCAGGTTTTTCCATACTTAATGCCCTTGAATTATGACTCTCAACTGTTTCCCACTACTATTAACGCCCACGTTTTTGTTGAATCGTTGACTGGGTTGCGGTAGAATGCACCCACGAATTCATCTTTTAATTCAAGAAATCACTCACCGGAATGACCACGGTTGGCGATACAAAATCAGACTGTGTGCATATGTTTTTCTCTTCCCACTTGTTGGACTGCGATTTTACCCTTCCTCTACGTGAATTTGTTGAGAATTTTGTGGATAAAATTTTAGTGTTGTTGAAGTCTGCTCTCGTTTATGATACATGCACGTTGCCATATTTTTGACTAAAATCGTGCCTGGTAGATAGCTGGCAATTTTCCCAAAGCCTTGACGTCTGCTCTTGTTTTTAATTTCTATGCGTTTCCTTTTTAGAGACTGAAATTGTGCCTGGTGGGTAGCTGGCATTTCGCCCAAACATATGATGTCTGCTTAATTTTCTTTTTTCTAGGCTACCTGCCACTCATCACTGTGTCTTCATGTCTCATGCTTGCCTTGTGTTGACCACCCTGCCCTCCGTCTGTAATTTGATTTATGACTCTTGGCATGTTAAGCCTATACCTTGAAACATTTTTTTTTTACTCTGAGATTTGGTCCTGATAATTGCTTGTTGAAGGCCACGCTAGTTGTCTTGTTAGTTGCTACAGTTTTTAGCCATGTTAGTTGCATTGTTAATGCTAAATTAATTACCTTATTATTCACCAGAATAATTGCTACAACAATGGAATGGTCAACAGATTCCTGGGTGATTGATTAAATAGCCACTAGTTGCCTAAATAGATGACTTCGCTTTTTAACCTGTAATGACATCAATCTAGGCCGCCAGCTTTCTTCGGTGTTTATGCCCTGACTTTTAGCCTTACCTAGCAGTGACTCTTTTGAGATAATAAATGCTTCATGGAAGTAAATCCCTTAGGTACATGGCCTTGGTCTCTCGTAGATTGTTATGGTGTTATGGAGCTTACACTTCTTAGCCAATTTATTTATTGTTGAAGGCAGTTGTCATTTCGGTACCTAGAATAAAGATAGACGCACGTAGAAATTATTGAGATAATAAATACTTAGTTGTTGCTTCCGACCTTGACGATGCAAAGTTGTTATTGCTATATTAAATGATTGTTTAATAGTCATGTTTAGATGCCTTGTTAACTGCTTATTATTGTTTTAATGCTAGAATTCCACATCAAGATTGTTACTATTGTTATTTAGTTAATGGCCAGATGTTGTGTTGGACGTTAAGTCATTAATAACATGTTAATCTTAGACATTGTAGTTGATATAGCAAATATTGTTTATATTTTCGCAATTGCTAAGGTTAAATCATATTAATGTTAGATTATAATTGTAGTTAGTGTCTAAATCATGATTTATACTTGCTAGCTTGGTTTCTTTTGATTGTTGACTAGTTGTGATTTAGACTTACTAACTTGTTTTCTTTTAAATGTTAAAATAGACTCGCAAAAACTTGACTAGCTGTAATTTAGACTTGCTAAATTGGATGTGTAATTGATGCTAGTGGGGTTTATAGATATCGCCTAATTGGTAACTCAGACTCGCTAAATTTGAGTCAAAATTCATGTTAAGTTTGGTTGGTAACTCATTGACTAGTTGGGATTTAGACTGGTTAACTGATCTGGTATTAATGCCTTTTTGAATCATAGATATTGACCTTTTAGCCTTGATTAACGGTTGGGTTGTTGACGAGGACTTTTTAGCTTGCGCTTCCCGTTGAGGGTGTGGTTGTTTATTATTAATTAATGTTGTACTTGGTTTTGTAAACGTTTAATGTGATTGGTTGCTCACTATAAGGGTTCTAGTTACTTGTGTAAATAAGTTTTGGGTGCGTTGCGTTGTTAGGATGATTGTCCTTAACTTAGTAGGCTTGGTATGCTTGTGTCAAGAAAGATGTAGACACCTCCTTGTTCCTTAGAATAGTCACCAGCCTTGAGACCTTAAATGGTCAAAATCTATGGGAACCTGGGCATGAGCATTGTTTATGTGTCCTGGAGGTCCTAACCATTGCAGGGTAGGACGAGCAGGTAGTCATTCTTATTCTTGTCGGTTGAATGTTGTACATTGCTTCTAGGTGATTGATGTGCTTCTATGTTAGGTCATCATGTTGTTATTGCATGAGTTTCTTGCATCTTGTTCGTCTTCGTGTTGCGTTGTCGAGTATAATGATATCATTACCTTCCTACACACAAAAAAAAAAATTGAAGGAATCTTTTACCAGTTGTTAATCATAGGAGTCATTCCAACAAAGGGGGTTGTCACATGTGGTATCAGAGCGGGTTCAACCCGCGACTTGGGATCGCTACGGCTTTCGTTGATATTATTTGATTATAACGTCGCTAATTGATTTGACTTGTGTGTGTGCAGGTAATTATGGTTAGAGGACATCATGGAGGTAGATGACGGGGTGCTAGGGGAGGAGGCGTGACGCCTCCAGTAGCATCCACACCTGAGGGGTCTAACCCCTGGTGAGACGAGCAGGTTCTCAGAAAGGAGCAGATAGTAGTTGGTGATGTAGTCGGAATGATGAGATCTTTTCAGTGCATGCCTGAGACACTGATCAACCGTTTGGACAGAGATGAGGCCAGGGCACCACCACCCGCTGAGGTTCTGCCATGTGCTCCAATCAGTACTGGTAGCATTCACCGTGAACTTGAGAAGGTCAAATTTCTAGATTTCTTTGGTGCCCTAGACGACGCAGCTACTGAGGCATGGTTGGAGAATATGGTGATGTGCTTTGCACTTCGGGATTATACCTCCAACATGAAGGTCTGCATGGTGGTATTTCAACTGAAGGGGAGTGCTCTTCTATGGTGGAAGATGCTCATACCACATCTGACCATGGTAGTCGAAGACGAGTCATGGGAACTATTCGAGGAATGGTTTCGAGAGAGGTACCTTTCAGAGGAATTCATTGAGCATCAACTCAATGATTTCAATTCCTTACGACAGGGAGATCGTACGGTGCCCGAGTACGAGGACCATTTCATGGAGTTGCTCCAGTATGCTACGCACCTTAACATTGAGAAGCTTAAGGTCAACAGGTTCGTGTTCTGCCTTAACAGAAGCATACGTGCAAAGGTCAGGATTTTGATGCCTCAAACCTTGCATGATGTTGTCCAGAAGGCCCTCATAGTAGAAGAGGAGCTTATCAGCAGGAGTCAGACCAGGACTCTAGCGAGACCCGTAAGGAAGGTGTCATATGTAGCACAACAGCATCAGACACCACCCAGACATACATCGGGATATCATGGCTTCCAGAGGGGATCCACTTTCACTACACCTCGGTGACTAACGCCCCAATAGCGGACACCTTATTAGGGACCACAACTTCAGTAGCATCGTCGACTACAACGACAACAGTTTTGGCCTGTTCAGTAGAATAGACCATTTTTCCAAGCTGGTGCACCATCATCTTCTACTTCGGGTACCAGGACTATTGGGATGAAGAAGGGGTGTTGGATGTGTGGGGAGCCACACTACCAGCGTGACTGCCCAGTGGAGAGGACTAGAGCGTCTGAATCAGCGGAACCCACTACCATGGGAGATATGGGCAAGGCCCATCAGATTCATGTAGCGATTAATAACCTCCAGGCAGAGCTTTAGTCGACTGTGCTCAAGATGACAGGTACTGTCGCTGACCAGACCCTTAGTATTTTGATAGATCTCAGTGCTACTGAGAGTTTCATTTCTGGTGCAGCGCTAAAAATGATTAAGGTAAAGGAAGTCAAACAAGACGAGTTTATATTTGTAGAGATGGCCTTGGGAGCCAAACAAAAGGTTGGAGGAAAGGTTACGGGCTGTGTCCTTAACCTGAGAGAGTTCTTCACAAGGGAAAACCTGTACGTCATGATCTTAGGATCTTATGATGTCGTGATTGGTATGGACTAGTTGGAGTCGAATGAGGCAATACTCAACTATAACATAAAATGGTTGAGCTTGGTTGATGACGAGGGACAAATATGTGTGATTGTAGGATGAAAGAAGGGAGTTTTCCTGAGGTTCATCTCTTCCTTATAGCTATGGAAGAGCAGCGCAACGGGTGCAAGCTTTATGCGATCCTTGAGTTAAACAAAAAGGGATTAACAGAAGGATTATAACACCTTCCGATGGTGAGAGAGTTTGCAGATGTATTTCTGGAGGAGTTACCTAGGATGCCAGCAGAGAGGGAATTGGATTTTACCATAGAATTAAAACTAGGGACTGAACCGATAGCAAGAACGCCTTATCGAATGTCGACCCCGGAGTTACAAGAGTTGAAAATGCAACTGAAGGAGTTGATGGACCTAGGACTGATACATCCTAGTGTGTCACTGTGGGGTGCACCTGTTATTTTTATACACAAGAAATATGGGTCATGGAGGCTCTGCATTTATTACCGTCAATTGAACAAGGCCACAATCAAGAATCAGTATCCGTTGCCAAGAATTGATGATCTGTTCGATCAAATGAAGGGCGCGACGATGTTATCCAAGATCGATTTGTGATTAGGGTATCACCAATTATGGATCAAGGAGGATGACATCCCTAAGACCGCCTTTAAGATGAGGTTTGTACATTACGAGTTTACTGTTTTACCGTTTGGAATGACAAACGCCCCAGGGGTATTCATGAGTTTGATGAATGGGGTGTTCTGCGAGTACTTGTACAAGTTTGTCCAAGTATTCATTGACGATATTTTGATTTACTCTCGGATGACAAAGGTGCATGAGGAGCACTTGCGCTTGGTACTACAGTGTCTCCAAGAGCACAAATTGTATGGGAAGTTGTCCAAATGTTCTTTTTATCAATCAAAAATTCACTACTTAGGGCATGTCATCTCCAGTGAAGGCATCGTCATGGATCCAACCAAGGTCGAGGCTATTATGGAATGGTCCATGATGATGAATGTCTCGTAAGTGTGTAGCTTCATGGGTTTAGCAGGATACTACCGATGGTTCATCGAGGGATTTTCAGAGATAGCAAATCCGATCACGGAATTGCAGAAGAAAAACAAGAAGTTTGTTTGGACTGAGAAATGTACGGAAGCATTTCGAAGGCTCAAGGAGTTGTTGACAACAACACCGATACTAAAGGTCCCAGACATGGACACGGTCTTCTGGGTATGCACTACCACATCCAAGGAAGGCTTAGGTAGAGTCTTGATGCAAGACAGATGAGTGATCGCTTACATTTCAAGGAAACTAAGAAGGCATGAGGAGAACTACGCGACGCATGATTTGGAGTTGTTAGCCATCATATATGCCTTGAAGGTTTGGAGACACTACCTTGTTGGATGAACATTTGAGCTAAAGACTGACCACTGTGGACTACAACACATCTTTATGCAAAGTGACCTGAACATGCGACAACGACGTTGGTTGGAATTGCTTAGTGAGTATGACTTTGAGATTACTTATATAAAAGGAACAGTGAACCGAGTGGCTGATGCATTGAGTCAGAGACCGTGCATATTTTCAATGTTGCCTCTTCAGACAAATCTACGTGAAAAGATTCTAACTTTACAGTGTGACGATGACTGGTACAAAGAGGTCGAGGGTTTTATCGGACAAAACACAATGATGGTACCACGATTTGAAGGATTTTCTTTTAATGCGATGGTTTATTGAGGTTTAAAAATCATATCTATGTACCATTGAATGACAAGTTGAGGATGTTGATCCTGAGCGAGGCTCATAGAGAAGTTTACATGGCTCACTTAAGAGTCACGAGGATCAGGGCAAACCTTAAACCCTTATTCTTCTGGAAAGGGATTGAAGGCATACATAGTCAACTATGTGGCCAAATGTCTAGAATGTCAATACGTAAAGGATGAACATAGACACCCAGCAAGATTACTACAACCACATGTTATTCTGGAATCAAAATTGGAGGTTATTTCGATGGATTTTATTGTTGGATTTCCACTGACAACAAGGAGAGATGACTCAATTTTCGTAGTAGTAGACACTCTGATGAAGAGTTCTCACTTTATTCCTATGCGTACGACGTATCAGACACTTGACATAGATAGATTTTTCATCAGTGATATTGTGAGGATGCACGACTGTTGAAGGAAAATCTCCCTGCGGACAGGTAGATCTCCTCAAAGAGATAGACTCTTAACTCTAAGACAGAAAGTTCTTATCATGGTCATTGACTTCCTTTTATATCTAGGTGGACTACTGTGTGTGAAGGAAGGAGAAAAGAAGTACCTTTTACCGGTGTTTGTCCCTACACGCTCCAAGTTGAGCTCCAATCTTTTGCTCCTCAATAAGCCCTGTAGACAAACAAAGTACGACCACTTCCTACTCTATCAAGATTAGTCCAAAGTAGGTCTATCTACTAAAGAGACAAATTCATGTGAGATTGAACACGAATTAGAAAGAAACATGCCAAGCAAATTATATTAATGAGGACAAAACATTGCTTACAGCCATAGACGGATTGCAGTAGTTTCGTCAAGTCCTCCTTTTCTACCCCTTGCTCAAAAGATCCATGATCTGAATGATGATAGCTTCACTGATTGCTCCCTATGAGATCATAGGTCTCTTTCTTCCAAAATATCTCTATTCCAGTACCACTTATGAGATCATAAGTTTGGTGTGATTCTCCTTTTCCAGTCCCCTTTCACCATTAGAAAGCTTGCTTATATAGCCTTGGAGAGGCTTTAACCACTTGAGATATCCTTGGGGAAGTTCAGGATTTTCCTCCTTCAGTTGAGGATCTACCCTGGGATCATGGCTGCACTAGGGATTCGAATCCAATTGCCTTCCAAGAATGAAAAGATCCTTCCCCCATTCATCTCAGAATAGGTAGCGCTCCCTCAAAAGGGCCATCAGATCACTACAGCACTCCCTCAAAAGGGCCGTCAGAGCACTAGAGTGCTCCCCAGTAGGATTAAGGGGGGTGCCAGAGCTTCTAAATACACCAACGCTCCCTCAAAAGGGCCAAAGGAGCTTTATAATGCTCCCAAACAGTGTAAGGGGGAGCGTCAGTGCTCCCAGAAACGGTATAGGGGAGCGCTCCCCTCCAAAATCTCAGTTTTTGAGGTGCTTTCAGATGGAAAAAGGTTTGCAAGCCTACTGACTCATTTTTCCTCTTCCAAATCAAATGTTTGAGGTGTTTCAAGTGTCTTTCTCATGTCATTATAGGCATGACATAGGCATCATGGCAGTATGCTTTCTTTGACACTTGTGACACTTGTGAGAAATATGTGACACTTGCGACATTGTGAGCAAAATGCGACACTTGCAACCTTTGTAATGATGACACTTGCGACACTATCAAAGTGAGTATTTTTTATGTGTAACAAAGTATGAATCTAGAAGATAGGAACTGATAACTGAAATGCTTTGTAGACTTTCAAGCAAGGGTATAGATGCAGAGAACCTAACAGAAGCTACACACAAAAATCCAACAAATATTATGACATGTTTCAAACCCAAGGCAGACATACCTATGCTTGGGTGATCAAGATTTGCAAGATATGGCCGCCATAAAATACACTGCAGATCCATAATTGTATCGATAAAAAGTTATAGCCACTGAAAATACATTGTGGATCTATACTCCCATGACCTGAACTAATCGTTGCCATGAAGAATACACAGTGGATCTACAAGATGACAAGACATAGCCACGACCAATACAAAGTGGATCTATGTAACAGTATATGTGTGTCATTGTTCAAGAGAAACTCCTTCGCAACCTGGGCAAAGCACATATGAAAGTGATCAGTCAACCCAGGGTCTTATTACCAATCTCGATGTAGTATGAATCTAACCATGTAAATAGATGTCTTGATGTCAAACATGGAAGAAACCACTTGATTACCGGTCAATGATGTAAATCGTTAACAAGCGCGAGGGAGATGACCATTAATGTCAATGATTCCCAAGGTACTCTAGTACATTCCAACGAATGTGAATGGATGAGCTAAAGTCAAACATCTGTGGAATCATTCGATCATAGGTCAAAGATGTAAACCCATTTTCGAATGTGAGGAGACCTGCCATTGAGGCATGCAGGTCCCAAAGCACTAACTGGTTTCTATGTCTACTCCCTGGATAATGTGTTGAAGTCGACAGGAATAGGCTCGTCGAAGGAGGGCCTTAATGTATCCCCCATCAATGACACGAAATGGACATAGAGATGTAATTGGTATATCAAATGAACATGGACTGACATGGGTATTGAGACAATATATTTGTGATGGATGAATCTAGAGGTGGATACCTCCCTTGAACACTGAGGCACGAGAGCAGAAACATGACATGGACCAAAACTTGATGATTCAGTGGATGTTGTGACTTACATCAGGTGACCCAGAGGAGTGAAACAAACTCCAAGGATTGGCTCAGTGCACAGGTTCAGTGGATTATAATGCGTGCAAAAGACAAAGTGTTGTGTTCAAGGGCAACTCTAAGAATTACTTGGTAATGTTCTCAAGAGACTGTTTGGCTTGCTTCTTTCAAATTTTCCCCCATCTAGATAGATGAGTACCTCTTTTTAATTTAACAAGCTTGAGGAGGGTAACACATGCTCAATATAACTCACCTTTGGTAAGTTCCTCTTCTGTTGTTTAACGAACTGGAAGAAGTAAGGGTTCAGTCCCATTCATCTCAACAACTCAACTGCTGCCCAGAATAGGTAGCACTCCCTCAAAAGGGCCATCAAAGCGCTACAACGCTCCCCAGTAGGCTTAAGGGGGGTACCAATGCTTCTAAAGACACCAGTGCTCCATCAAAAGGGCCAAAGGAGCTTTATAATGCTCCCAGACAGTGTAAGGGTCAGCGCCAGTGCTCCCAGAAGAGGTATAGGGGAGCGCTCCCCTCCAAAAACTCAGTTTTTGAGGTGCTTTCAAATGGAAAAAGGTTTCCAAGCCTACTGACTCATTTCTCCTCTTCCAAATCAAATGTTTGAGGTGTTTCAAGTGTCCTTCTCATGTCGTTATAGGCACGACATAGGCATCATGGTAGTATGCTTTCTTTGACACTTGCGACACTTGTGAGTAAAATGCGACACTTGCGACCTTGTGAGAAAAATGTGACACTTGCGGCCTTTGTAATGACAACACTTGCGACACTATCAAAGTGAGTATTTTTTATGTGTAATAGATTGCCCCCCAAAGTATGAAGTTAGAAGACATGAACTGATAACTGAAATGCTTTGTAGACTTTCAAGAAAGGGTATATACACAGAGAACCTGACAGAAGCTGCACACAAACATCCAACAAATATTATGACATGTTTCAAACCCAAGGCAGGCATACCTATGCTTGGGTGATCAAGACTTGCAAGATATTGCCACCATAAAATACACTGCAGATCCATAATTTTATCGATAAAAAGGTATAGCCACTGAAAATACACTGTGGATCTATACTCCCATGACCTGAACTAATCGTAGCCACAAAGAATACACAGTGGATCTATGATATGACAAGACATAGCCATGACCAATACAAAGTGGATCTATGTAACAATATATGTGTGTCATTGTTCAAGAGAAACTCCTTCACAACCTGGGCAAAGCACATATCAAAGTGATCACTCAACCCAGGGTCTTCTTACCGATCCCGATGTTGTACGAATCTAACCATGTGAATAGATGTCCCGATGTCGAACATGGCAGAAACCACTTGATTACTGGTCAATGATGTAAGTCGTTAACAAACGCGAGGGAGATCACCATTAATGTCAATGATTCCCAAGGTACTCTATTACATTCCAACAAATGTGAATGGATGAGCTGAAGTCGAACATCCGTGGAATCATTTGATCATAGGTCAATGATGTAAACCCACTGTCGAATGTGAGGAGGACTTCCATTGAGGCATGCAGGTCCCAAAGTACTAACTGGTTTCTAAGTCTAGTCCCTAGATAATGTGTTGAAGTCGACAGGAATAGGCTCGTCGAAGGAGGGCCTTAATGTATCCCCCATCAACGACACGAGACAGACACAGAGATGTAATTGGTATATCAAATGAACATGGACTAACATGGGTATTGAGACAAGATATTTGTGATGGCTGACTCTAGAGGTGGATACTTCCCTTGAACACTGATGCACGAGAGAAGAAACATGACATGGACCAAAACTTGATGATTCAGTGGATGTTGTGACTTACGTCAGGTGACCCAGAGGAGTGAAAGAAACTCCAAGGATTGGCTTAGTGCATAGGTTCAGCAGATTATAATGTGTGCAAAAGACAAAGTTTCATGTTCAAGGGCGACTCTAATAATTACTTGGTAATGTTCTCAAGAGACTTATTCGCTTGCTTCTTTCAAATTTTCCCCCATCCAGATAGACAAGTACCTCTTTTTAATTTAATGAGCTCGAGGAGGGTAACACATGCTCGATATAACTCACCTTCGGTAAGTTCCTCTTCCTTTGTTTAATGAACTATAAGAAGTAAGGGTTCAGTCCCATTCATCTCAACAACTCAACTGCTTCCCAGAATAGGTAGTGCTCCCTCAAAATGGCCATCAGAGCGCTACAACGCTCCGCAGTAGGCTTAAGGGGGGCACCAACGCTTCGAAAGACACCAGCACTCCCTCAAAAGGGCCAAAGGAGCTTTATAATGCTCCTAGACAGTGTAAGGGGGAGCGCCATCACTTCTAGAAGAGGTATAGGGGAGCGCACCCCTCCAAAAACTCAGTTTTTGAGGTGCTTTCAGATGGAAAAAGGTTTGCAAGCCTGCTGACTCATTTTGCCTCTTCCAAATCAAATGTTTGAGGTGTTTCAAAAGTCCTTCTCATGTCATTATAGGCACAACATAGGCATCATGGCAGTATGCTTTCTTTGACACTTGCGACACTTGTGAGAAACATGCGACACTTGCGACCTTGTGAGCAAAATGTGACACTTGTGACCTTTGTAATGACGACACTTGCAACACTATCAAAGTTAGTATTTTTGATGTGTAACAGATTGCCCCCCAAAGTATGAAGTTAGAAGACAGGAACTGATAACTGAAATGCTTTGTAGACTTTCAAGAAAGGGTATAGCCACTAAAAATAAACTGTGGATCTATACTCCCATGACCTGAACTAATCGTAGCCACAAAGAATACACAGTGGATCTACGAGATGACAAGACATAGCCACAACCAATACAAAGTGGATCTATGTAACAGTATATGTGTGTCATTGTTCTAGAGAAACTCCTTCGCAACCTGGGAAAACCACATATCAAAGTGATCACCCAACCCAGGGTCTTCTTACTGATCTCGATGTAGTACGAATCTAACCATGTGAATAGATGTCCTGATGTCGAACATGGCAAAAACCACTTGATTACTGGTCAATGATGTAAACCGTTAACAAGTGCGAGGGAGATCACCATTAATGTCAATGATTCCCAAGGTAATCTAGTACATTCCAACGAATGTGAATGGATGAGCTCAAGTCGAACATCCATGGAATCATTCGATTAGAGGTCAATGATGTAAACCCATTGTCGAATGTGAGGAGGCCTTCCATTGAGGCATGCAGGTCCTAAAGTACTAATTGGTTTCTAAGTCTAGTCTCTGGATAATGTGTTGAAGTCGACAGGAATAGGCTCGTCGAAGGAGGGCCTTAATGTATCCCCCATCAACGACACGAAATGGACACAAAGATGTAATTGGTAGATCAAATGAACATGGACTGACATGGGTATTGAGACAAGATATTTGTGATGGCTGACTCTAGAGGCGGATACTTCCCTTGAACACTGAGGCACGAGAGCAGAAACATGACATGGACCAAAACTTGATGATGCAGTGGATGTTGTGACTTACGTCAGGTGACCCAGAGGAGTGAAAGAAACTCCAAGGATTGGCTCAGTGTAGAGGTTCAGCATATTATAATGCGTGCAAAAGACAAAGTGTCATGTTCAAGGGAAACTCTAAGAATTACTTGGTAATGTTCTCAAGAGACTTATTGGCTTGCTTCTTTCAAATTTTCCCCCATCCAGATAGATGAGTACCTCTTTTTAATTTAACGAGCTCGAGGAGGGTAACACATGCTTGATATAAGTCACCTTCGGTAAGTTCATCTTCCTTTGTTTAACAAACTGGAAGAAGTAAATGTTTGGTCCCATATGGGCCTATCGATGTTTTGTTTAGCGATTCCAAAGATAGAAAACTTGAAGGTTTTTCATGATTATAGTGTCTAGAAAAACACTTAAAAGAGAACTCTCTCAGTTCCTTTTTCGTAAAGTAGTCTGACGAGACCGAAGAAGAGATAAACTATCGCTCAACAGATGTTTTCTTCAAATACTTTAACGAGCGTGAAGAGAACAAGGTTGCTTGGTAATCTTTTAATATTTAGAGAGTTTGAAAAGGACTTAAAGATGATTCCAGTGTTGTCCTTTTTCATAATGTTAGTCTCGCGAGGCCAAAAAAGAGATAAATTATCACTCGAAAGATGCCCTTTCAAACCGTTTAATGAGTGGGAAAGGAAGCAAGATCACTCGACAATCTTTTCATGTTTAGAGAGTCTTAAAAGAGCTTAAAGAAGACTCCAGGGGGTTCCTTTTTCATGTATCCATACAAGTCCGAAAAAGAGATAAAAGTCTACCTGGATGCATTCTCATGTATTTACGAGCATGAGAAAGAACAAAGGCTATGCTCGGTATGCCCCCAGCATGAAATCTAGTGGCTTAACTCCAGAAATATCATCAAAGGCTGGAGACATGCCCTCCAAGCTTCGATTCATTCACCAGTTCTGAGGTTGTCACCAATTTCTCTAGTAGATGAGAAAAAGGAGAAGGGTGGATAAAAATAAGGTTCAAGAGAGGTGATTGTTTCATTTTTTAACGAGCTTGACATAGGAAAAGAACTATGCTCAGGAACTTTGTTTCATTTTTTAACGAGCTTTCCACAGAGAAGAGAAACTATGCTCGTGGTTTCTTGATAATGGCTTCCAAGGGGATAATGCTCTGGAAGGGTACCATGTCAAAGGATAAAACGTGGTCATGGCCTTCAGGAGATCTTCACTGGATGGAAGATAATCACTCGAGAAGGAACACATGTCGAGGGTCGTGACAGGGGTAAGGAGTTCAGGCTCCAATAACCCTATGGAAGAGATCACCATGTCAACTACCAGATCCAAAGCATTAGAAGTTTAAATCATGGGAGACAACGCCACATAATTGACATGCGGCGGGGGCCGATACTATCTGCATATAAGAACCACTTAGGGTGGTAACCCAGTCGGGGCCGATGAATGAAATTTGATCATTAATCACAATTCTTCCATCGTGAGGGAAAGATATCACACGGAAAATGGTGGATTCAAGAGCTTTCATAGCATAGACATAATCCCGCCCAAGGAGTAAAGATAAATCCAAGGGGTCTCGGACTACCATGACATCGATAAAGACATTTTTCCCTCCCAAAGTTACAGGAAATTGAGGAAGGATCCCTAAAGGTTAACTAGTTCTTCTGTTAAAAGCTAACAGATTCTGTGTAACCGATGCAAGCCGTGGACAACCCAAAGTGTACCAAGAAACAAAAGACAAAATACTAATGGACACACCTTCATCTATCAACGTTTGAGGAACGTCCCGACCATGAACCTGTACTGTAATTTGGAAAGGAATGTGAGAGGGAAGACGAGGTCTAGTTATCACACCCCAATAAAAAAGGATGGCTTCAGTACTTAGAGGGGGTTTCGCACGAGAATGAGGGATTCCCCCTAGCACGATAGAGTCTGTATCAACGAGAAAAACATGGGTAGTATCAGGTTTACTCTCTAGAGAGAGAGTAGGATCGACCGATGATTAGATCGGATCAACCAATGGTGGACTTGGATAGACCACTTTAGCACTCTTCAGAGGAAGAGTGGGACTGACTGAGGAAGGGACTGGATCAGTCACTTTGACATTCCTCAATGGAGGAATGGGATCGACCGATGGTGAAACTGGATCGACCACTTTGGCACTCTTAAGAGGAAGAGTGGGACTAACCGAGGAAGGGACTGGATCAATCACTTTGGCACTCATCAAAGGAGGAGTGGGATTGACCGATGGAAAAACCGAATCGACCACTTGAGTTTCATTCTCCAAGGGAAGAATGGGGTCGATGGGTGGAAATGGATCGACCGCTTTGGTGTCACTCTCTAACGGGAGAGTGGGATCGACCGAGGATGAAAATAGATCAACCACTTTGGTGTCACTCTTTTGTTGAAGAGCGAGGTTGATTGATGACGGAACTGGATCAACTACTTGGGTTCATGGTTCAATTGAGGAGGAAACTAGATTGACCACCTGATCAACCGAACTGACCGGGGATGGAACCGGATTGACCAGTCCATCAACCAACGATGGGTCAGAGGAAATCTTACGATAACCTTTTGGAAGTTCAAGTTTTTCCAAAAGAGAAGAAGCCTCATCCATGCGAGGAAAAATGTGAGAGTAATGATTACCTTTACATAAAATGCAAGGGAACTTGACAGTTTGCTTCTTCTTACCAACTTGAACATCACTAGTTGACAGGGTATCATCAACATGACCAACAGAGGCTGATGACATGGAGGACCACATTTCTAAGACCTGGGTAAGACCGGGGCAATCCCTCAGAAAGTGGTCACCCTTACAAAGGCTGCAAGGGAATTTGGGTTTTGGATTCTTCATTTTAATCTTGTTGACCTCATCAACACTCCCAGTACTATTGACAGTAACTAGTTTCTTAGAGCCAACATCTGATGTTGTTGGGGCCTTTGTCCTTTTTGGGTTCTTCTTCTTCTTCTCTTTCTATTTCTTCTTCTTCTGATAAACCTGGCTACTTGATTTAGAGATTTCACTGGGCGAAGAAGGAGAAATCAAAGGAGACTTTATGGACGAAGAAGGAAAAAATTTGACATGAGGTTGATGTGTGGGTGGTGTATTGACATCCAAAGTATTAGGTGCAACTGAAACATTGGGAAGACTCGAGATTACTGGAGTGGGGAACAACCAAACTGGTAATCCAATAGTGAGTCATGGAAGACTCAGTGTGGCAACATATGAAGGACAAAAGTTTCCAAATGAAGGAAAGGTATAAGGTTCCCCAGGAGAAGGGGTTCCTCCATTGGTACTCCCAGGATTCGATGCCATTAAGACTGACTCGACCTAAGGTCCACCAAGTAAAACAAACAACACACGCTATGAATCTGAGAAGCAATCAATCAAACAAACCTTCCTATAATGAAACCACTAGTTGGTGATGAAATCCAATGTCGCGAGATCAAAATAGGAAGGGGCGGGGATAGAGTGGGTGGATCAGTTACATTGGCGACCTGCTTAACAAACTTACGCCTTGGTGCAAGCGTCCACGCAGTAATTGTGGATTTACCCTCCAAGGAGCCCGAGTGAGTTTGACCAACGTCTGTTCCAGGTACAGTGAGACTTCTCTTCACCGTCACCTTGTGTGAGACCCTAAATATTGTGGCTACTAATGTCACCAACTCGTAGTCAGCCCCTGGGTAGGTACAGTCTGTTACATGTCAAAATTACTCACTTCGATATTGTCACAAGTGTCGTCATTACAAGTGTCGCAAGTGTCGCATTTTGCTCACAAGTGTCGCAAGTGTCAGGGAAGCATACTGCCATGATGCCTATGTCGTGCCTATAACAACATGAGAAAGACACTTGAAACACCTCAAACATTTGATTTGGAAGAGGAGAAATGAGTCAGCAGGCTCATGAACCTTTTTCCATCTGAAAACACTCAAAAAACTAAGCTTTTGAAGGAGAGTGCTCCCCTATACCTCTTCTGGGAGCACTGGCGCTCCCCCTTACACTGTCTGGGAGCATTATAAATCTCCTTTGGCCCTTTTGAGGGAGTGTTGGAACCCCCCTTAAGCCTACTAGGGAGCGTTGTAGCGCTCTGATGGCCCTTTTGAGGGAGCGCTACCTATTCTGGGTAGCAGTTGAGTTATTGAGATGAATGGGGGAAGGATCTTTTCATTCTTAGAAGGAAATTGAGCTTGAATCCCTAGTCCAGCCATGATCTTAGGGCATATCCTCAACTGAAGGAGGAAAATCCTCACCTTCCCCAAGGATATCTCAAGTTGTTGAGCCTCTCCAAGGCTATATAAGCAAGCTTTCTAATGGTGAAAGGGGACTTAAAAAGGAGAATCGCACCAAACTTATGATCTTATAAGTGGTGCTGGAATAGAGATATTTTGGAAGCAAGAGACCTATGATCTCATAGGGAGAAATCGGTGAAGCTATCATCATTCGGATCATGGATCTTTTGAGCAAGGGGTAGATAAGGAGGACTTGATGAAACTGCTGCAATTCATCTATGGATGTAAGCAATGTTTTGTCCTCATTAATATAATTTTCTTGGCTTGTTTCTTTCTAATTCGTGTTCAATCTCACATGAATTTTTCTCTTTAGTATATAGACCTATTTCGAACTAATCTTGATAGAGTAGGAAGTGGTCATACTTTGTTTGTCTACAGGGTTGATCGAAGAGTGAAAGATTGGAGCTCAACTCGGAGCATGCAGGGACAAACACCGGTAAAAGGTATTCCTTTTCTCCTTCCTCCTCACACACTAGTCCACCTAGATCTAAAAATAAATTCAGTGACCATGATAAGCACTTTCTGTCTTAGAGTTAAGAGTCTAGATCTTTGAGGAGATCTACTATCCGCAGGGAGATTTTCCTTCAACAGAAACTGGCGACTCCACTGGGGAGATTCGCATTGAAACTTTTGGTTTTGATTTTTCCTCATAAGACCTTGTATTGATATTTGATTGATGTAATACCTTTTTCACCCCTTCATATCTGATTGCACTTGCTGATTGATTCTTTACCCCATCACACTCAGCCTGATTGTCAAAATTTGACTGAATTTTGGGTTTTTTGGACTTTTTTCTGAGGTTTAGGACTCCAGTGCTCCCCTGCCTTGTTAGCAGAGAGTCAGTGCTCCCTTAATCTGCTGGATAGAGATTTATAATTCTCTGGTGTCCCTTATACCAGAGCGCCAACCCTTTTTTTCCCAAAATCTCTTCAAAAATTGCAATTTTTTTAGGTCCAAACCCTGTTTTCTCACTTGCTGGGCTGCTTTGTGATTCAATGATTCTTACTTTGACCTTTGACATGCTTCCTCCTGAGAATTAAACACCTTATTGTTCATATTTTATGCCCTTATTCGTTCTTTTTGAGTTTTTGTTGTTGAGAGCTTGAAATCGACCCGCTGCTTTTTTCCTCTCCTATCCGACTGAGTGGGAACTCTGGTGAAGGACATATGAAGTCTATGGCTCTTCTCACTTGGTTTTTTGAAGGTCATTGTTCTTTGACCATTTCATTTTTGTGTGAATTGTTTGATTTTTGCATTGTTATTTTTGTTCAATGTTTGCTTCTTGCTTCAATCACAGGAAGAGGGTGTCTGTCGTGTATGCGAAATCTGATCATGCTTGTCTGAATCTCCTTGATCTGAAAAGGTAGTTGATAGGAGAAGTCTTTCGCATTGAATTAGTTATCATTCGCATGCAAATGGAAAAGTTACATTTTAGTGCTTGATTTGCATATTAGAAGGCATTTTTCAAAAATGTTTTAGCGTTGCATTAGATTCGATTGAGAACCAATTGATAGAGGATTTTTCATATTAGTGTTTGAAAGTGAAAATGACTCCTTCTCTTTCCCTTAAATAGGTGTTCATTGAAAAGAAATGATTGCTGATCATCTTTCATGCATATTTTTGAGAATTGAGTCATCATTCCATTAGTTTCACTTCCATGCACCCTTTGAGTAAAGAACAGCTATAAAATGAATGCTAATTAAAAATTATCTAGAACATTTTATTTTTTAAGGATCTTCCACCAACAATAGACTAGGGTTAGCACTTTGGATTAGGCTGTGATTACAACTCTCCAAATTTTTCAAAACAAACATTAGCATCCTGAGTTAGGGAGAGTCAAATCCAATTGTCGTATTGTTTTTCTGGGATCCCCCTCTCACACAGGGGTTACGCACGAGGTCGCATTCAGGTGAGTTATGGAGATTATCCCTTTGTGGTTCAACTGTTTGTAGTGGTCGGATCGTATATTGGGGGTCACTTGGAGGTATACACATGATTATGTGTGGGAGCCTTTAGGTTTGATTTTGGACTTGTTATCCTGCCCATACGTTCTGGATCAGACTGTCAACTGTACACACCCAAGGACTCACTGCGAATCGGTACCTTAGTGGCCATAATCTTTAGGGTCTTACACAAGGTAACAGTGAAGGGAAGTCTCACTGTACCTAGAGCAAACATTGGTCAAATTCACTCGGGCTCCTCAGAGAGTAAATCCACAATTACTACGTTGAAGCTTGCACCAAGGCATAAGTCCGTATAGAAGGTCACCATTGTAATTTTTCCACCATATCCCCGCCCCTTCTTGACCTAATCATGCGACATTGGATTTCATCACCAACTAGTACGGTCATCGAGAGAAGTTTTGTCTACTTGGTTGATTCCTAGATTTCTTAGCGCATGCTATTTATTTTTGTTAATTGGCACTAGATTTTCAGTGTGATCTATTATTCTCCACAATTGAGCCTGTAGACAATAAAGGTCTTTGTCGATCACATAGGATGCAAGGGATTCCTCTGGAAGGCTATCAACCCTTACCTTCTAATCTTCCAGAAGACAACTACCGTAGAGAGGAAGAAAATCCATCTAACGCCGGATGTGATATTGCTCCCCTGTTAGATAACCCAGAAGACACTTTGGGCACGGTTGAAAATCCCACCACACCTGTGTCATCAACTCCTCTCGAACCACTTTTGGTTCGTTTATATTCCCTTGGGAATGTCATAGACGAAGAAGTCCCACGATTACCGAAGAGGATCTTTACCGAAACATATATGGGATCCACGGAACCACTCTTTGTTGACGAGTATAGGACTCTTGTTCGTCCTAGCACTGCAGTAGTGACCAATCCAACAACTGCTCGTTCTGTATGGAGGACTTCATCGGGACGCGATCTCTATGAACATTTCAAATCTATTCGACAACCCTTTCCTCCTCATGACCCTCCTAGTGAACTAGGACCATCCGGTCAAATCACGAATCACCCAGTCGATCAGGTTATTTACCCTACTACTACACGAACACAAGTCCATCCTAATGTTGGACTCATCACCTCTACTCTTCCCCAAAGCACTTCAATCTCTACCTCTATTTCTATAAGTTTTTACTCTACAGCACCACATGTTCCACACGATCCTGTTGGGACATCTTCTCACCTGAGAATGCAGACCCCTAATAGCCAAATGCAACCGACTGGAGGGAAACCACCATCCAACATAAATTTCCCTCCTGGAGGACTAACTTTCCATGGCGGGCTTGCCCCTCCCGGGGGACAACCCCCCGTTCAAGATCCTCCTGGAGGGAAACCTCCGTTTTCCAGTCAAACCCCGGTCATACATCCACCACTGGCAGGGGGGAAACCCTCATTTGCTGTAAAACCTTCAAAATCCTGGCGAGTATCTTTAGGAGGCACTTTTACTCAACCCCACATTGGGGGGCACTTGTATAATAACCCACTAGAAGGAGTATCCAATCTTGTCCCTTCCGGAACATCTTACGGGCAATCTTATCTGAGTGGTATCCAAAACACCACCTAGAGTTCTCCAGGAACACAGTCTTATCCTTTTTAGGGGCCTCATGCGTATCCTCCTCTGGGATCTACCTCTTACCATTATCAAGGCCAAAATGTTTATCCTACTCATGAGCAAATAAATCACCCGGACTATAATGTTCAGAACCCACCGGGTTACGCCCATGTTTCTCATGCACCGTCGAATCCTTCTTACCCTGGCCAGCACAACCTTACGTAGGAGGACCTACTAGCTACAACTATCCACCTAACCCAGTCTATGGTCCTACTGGTGTTCCTATGCCACACGAGTATCATTTGCACACTAACCGACAACTACCTTTCCTTGCGACTCTAGATCTCCTAGACTTGTCTCGGTTAACTAATGATCCTATTTCTCATTCACTGGTTTGGCCAGTCATTCCGGCTAGGCTTCCTTCTGATATTCCAAAATTTGATGGAAACCCTGGAGAAGATCTGAAAAACCATTTGATGACCTTCCATTTGTGGTGTTCATCAAACTCCCTCATGGATGATTCCATATGTTTGCGTCTTTTCCAGCAAACACTTACCAGTTCAGCAACAAAGTGGTACATTGAACTACCACATGCTTCTTTTCATGATTTCAATTCCCTTTCCATGTCTTTCGTCACGCACTTTCAACTGCCTATTCGTTATGAGACAGGTACTGAACTCTTGACCTCCCTTCGTCAAACTAAATCCGTGCATATCTCTGACCATATTCATGAGTGGAGGCGATGACGAAGGATGATCAAGGCAGTCATTCCTGACATTCTCTTGGCATAATGGTTTACTAAATCACTGTTACCCCCGATCGCTCATGATGTCGCTATGGGTGGTGCGGTCACAGAGGAACAAGCCATTGCTTGGGCTCAGTACTTAGACTTGGTCTATTCCCAATCTGGTACTTTGTTTGATTTGCTTCCGAATGATGCTCGAGCTAATACCAATCCTTCTAAGCCATCATGCTCATCTCATGCGGATGGTTTTTATCGGTTCTGTCAAATCCAAATCAAATACACCCTCCTCTACCTCCCCCCAAACTCAAATCTTTGAGGTGAATGTAGTTCAATCTGCCACTTCACAACAATCCGGAGGCAAGAAGAAGACAAAGAATAAATCAGAAAATAATAATGAACAACCCAAAAATCAAACACCTGCTACCGAAAATAAACCACAACGAAAATTGAAATTCCCGTGTATCGTTTATGGTGACGATCACTACACTCGAGATTGTCCACTTCACAATGAAGTGGCCAATATTTTCCAAGAGAATTCACAACTCGCTGTGCTTACTCAAACTTTTCCGCAACAAGAATCCATGGTTTCTCAAACCCCCTCTCCTAGGGGGAGTTCTAGTGATCCTAATGATGAGGCCTCATCGAGTGCACATATTTAAATGTTTAATGGGATTAATTTGACCACTCTCTCTAAGACCTACGACATGCCAGGTAACCCTGACAAAGGAAAAGACACTAATGGTGTAAGCACTTTACCGAATCCATCATCATCCTCTGTTAGTCTTCCATCGATTAATCCTCCGTCTGGACCACTTCAGATTGAGAAACCCACGTTCGACTCTATATTACGTCCTCCTAAGAGCACTATCCACAAAGCTACCTTTAATACTAGTTCATGTGCTACCCAAAACTACAACATTGTTGAAGATTTGGCTGAAGCACTGTGTGCTATGTCTGCCTTTGAAGTTCTACAGCACTGTCCCAGTCAACATAGAACGCTCTTGACTGCTCTTGGCACTGTTGATCCTGACTCATCCAATCAGATCATGTTTAACCTGGATAATTATGCATCTCGACTCTCCCACCAACTTGCATTCCAAGTTGATGTTGTTGTTCACAATCAACAAATCCATCGAACTATTCTGGATGAGGGATCCTCAACTTGTGTCATGTCTTTAGCGTGTTGGAAAGGTTTAAAATCACCAGCACTCAACCAATCCCCAACAATGTCACGTGCCTTCGATGGGCGAGGTTTTCATCCCCATGGGATTTTACAGTCCCTGCCCATCCATTGGGTGGCAAAACTGTTACTATTGATGTCGAGGTGGTCGATGCTCCCCTCGATTACAGCTTGTTACTTGGAAGAAGTTGGTTTTATGCTATGACTTTCGTTGCCTCATCGGTCTTTCGATGTGTACAATTTCCTCACCAGGGCAAAATTGTCATTGTTGATCAGTTGGATTTCTGCATGACTGATGCTCGTGCTCCTGCTACCAACAATATTCCTTTCTTGGGAGACCAAAATATCACGTATGAAAGCATTGGTGTTGGCTTACTGAAATATATAGCCTCATGGGTACCTTCCCTACACCACTTCCACCAACTACACATCATATTTCCAGCGTCGATAAGATTTCAACTGTGGCTTATCAATCTTTGGAATCATCTGACCCTTGGATTGTACCTCGTCCTTTGGAATTCAATGCATTAAGTGACATCATGCCACTTAGTCCAGCCGAAACATCATACGTTTCTACCCAATCCTCTTCTCCATCATCGAATGCCCAACATCTATTTGCACTTGACAACTCCTCGATGCAATCAAAGTTGAGTTCCTTGTCAAATGCGATCGACTACATTTCCCCAACTTTTCCTTCAGATGCATCTATTCCGGAAATGTTTCATATTGCCAAGTTACCTCAGGATAATAACCGTCACCGATCCTCTTTTATTCCCCCTCGTCAAGATATTCGAGCAGATATACCATCTATCTCCCCTCCTTGTGTTGATTTTTCATCATCTCCCATGCTTTCAACTTTTGACGATTTGGATCCGGTAGTGGACATGGTGAATTCTTCGGTAGGATTATTGGAGCCTGATTTCCTTACTCCTATCGCGACCCTTGACATGTGTTCTTTCTCAAGTGATTATCTTCCATCCAATGAATATCTCCTGGAGGATATGACCACATTTTATCCATTGACATGGTACCCTTGTAGAACATTATCCTCTTGGAAGCCATGATCTAGATGAAACCATGAGCATAGTTTCTCTTCTCTGGAGAAAGCTCGTTAAAAAATGAAACAGAGGTCCTGAGCATAGTTCTTTTCCTGTGTCAAGCTCATTAAAAAATTAAACAATCACCTATCTTAAACCTTCTTTTCATCCACCCTTATCCTTTGGTGAATGAATCGAAGCTTGGAGGGCATGTCTACAACCTTTGATGATCTTTCTCGAGTTAAGCCACTATCTTTCATGCTGGGGGCATACCGAGCTTAGTCTTTGTTCTTTCTCGTGCTCGTAAATACATGAGAATGCATCTGGGTAGACTTTTATCTCTTTTTCGGACCTGTATGGATACACGAAAAAGGAACCCCCTGGAGTCTCCTTTAAGCTCTTTTCAGAATCTCTAAACATTAAAAGATTGTTGAGTGATCTTACTTCCTTTCCCACTCGTTAAATGGTTTGAAAGGGCGTCTTTCAAGTGATAATTTATCTCTATTTCGTCCTCGCGAGACTAACATTACGAAAAAGGACAACATCGGAGTCATCTTTAAGTTCTTTTCAGACTCTCTAAAGATGAAAAGATTACCGAGTGACCTTGTTCTTTTCACGATCGTTAAAGTATTTGAAGAAAATGTCTGTTGAGTGATAGTTTATCTCTTTTTCCGTCTTGTCAGACTACTTTATGAAAAAGGAACTGAGAGAGTTCTCTTGTAAGTGTTTTTCCAGACTCTGTAATCAAGAAAAAACTTCGAGTTTTCTGTCTTTGGACTCGCTAAACAAAACATCGACAGGCCCATATGGGGTCGAACCCTTACTTATTCCAGTTCGTTAAACAAAGGAAGAGGAACTTACCGAAGGTGAGTTTTATCGAGCATGTGTTATCCTCCTCAAGCTCATTAAATAAAAAAGAGGTACTCGTCTATCTGGATGGGGCAAAAATTGAAAGAAGCAAGACAAGCAGTTTCTTTTTTAGAACATTACCAATTAATTCTTAGAGTCACCCTTGAACACGACACTTTGGCTTTTGCATGCATTATAATCCGTTGAACCTCTGCACTGAGCCAATCCTTTGAGTTTCTTTCACTCCTCTGGGTCACCTGACGTAAGTCACAACATCCACTGCATCATCAAGTTTTGGTCCATGTCATGTTTCTACTATTCTGCCTTAGTGTTCAAGGGAGGTATCCACCTCGAGAGTCAGCCATCACAAATATATTGTCTCAATACCCGTGTCATTCCATGTTCATTTGATCTACCAATTACATCTCTGTGTCTATTTCATGTTGTTGATGGGGGATACATTAAGGCCCTCCCTCGAAGAGTCTATTCCTGTTGACTTCAACACATTATCCAGGAACTAGACTTAGAAACTAGTTAGTACTTTGGGACCTGCATGCCTCAATGGCAGGCCTCCTCGCATTCGACAGTAGGTTTACACCATGGAACTTTGATCGAATGATTCCATGGATTTTTGACTCCAGCTCATCCTTTCACATTCGTTGGAATGTACTAGGGTACCTTGGGAATCATTGACATTAATGGTGATTTCCCTCGCGCTTATTAACGGTTTACATTATTGACCAGTAATCAAGTGGTTTCTTCCATGTTCGACATCAGGACATCTATTCACATGTTTAGATTTGTACTACATCGGGATCGATAAGAAGACCCTGGATTGAGTGATCACTTTGATATTTACTTTGCCCGGGTTGCAATGGAGTTTCTCTTGAACAATGACACATATACTGTGACATAGATCCACTTTGTATTGGTCGTGGCTATGTCTTGTCATCTCGTAGATCCACTGTGTATTCTTTGTGGCTACGATTAGTTCAGGTCATGGGAGTATAGATCCACAGTGTATTTTCAGTGGCTATAACTTTTTATCAATACAATTATGGATCCGCAGTGTATTTTATGGCGGCCATATCTTACAAGTCTTTATCACCTAAGCATAGGTATGCCTGCCTTGGGATTGAAACATGTCATAATATTTGTTGGATGTTTATGTGCAGCTTTTGTTAGGTTCTCTGCATCTATACCCTTGCTTGATAGTCTACACAGCATTTTAGTTATCAGTTCGTCTTCTAACTTCATACTTTGGGGGGCAATTTGTTAAACGTCAAAATTACTCACTTTGATAGTGTCGCAAGTGTCACATTTTTATCACAAGTGTCGCAAGTGTCAGGGAAGCATACTGCCATGATGCCTATGTTGTGCCTATAACGACATGAGAAAGACACTTGAAACACCTCAAACATTTGATTTGGAAGAGGAGAAATGAGTCAACAGGCTCATGAACCTTTTGCCATCTAAAAACACTAAAAAAACTAAGCTTTTGAAGGAGAGCACTCCCCTATACCTCTTCTGGGAGCGCTGGCGCTCCCCCTTACACTATCTGGGAGCATTATAAAGCTCCTTTGGCCCTTTTGAGGGAGCACTGGCATCTTTAGGAGTGTTGGTGCCCCCCTTAAGACTACTGGGGAGCATTGAAGCGCTCTGATGGCCCTTTTGAGGGAGCGCTACGTATTCTCGGCAGCAGTTGAGTTGTTGAGATGAATGGGGGAAGGATATTTTCATTCTTAGAAGGTAGTTGAGCTTGAATCCCTAATCTAGCGATGATCTTAGGGAATATCCTCAACTGAAGGAGGAAAATACTCACCTTCCCCAAGGATATCTCAAGCTGTTGAGCCTCTCCAAGGCTATATAAGCAAACTTTATAATGGTGAAAGGGGATTGAAAAAGGAGAATCACACCAAACTTATGATCTTTTAAGTGGCGCTAGAACAGAGATATTTTGGAAGCAAGAGACCTATGATCTCATAGGGATCAATCGGTGAAGCTATCATCATTCGGATCGTGGATCTTTTGAGCAAGGGATAGACAAGGAGGACTTGATGAAACTGCTGCAATTCATTTATGGTTGTAAGCAATGTTTTGTCCTCATTAATATAATTTGCTTGGCCTGTTTATTTCTAATTTGTGTTCAATCTCACATGAATTTCTCTCTTTAGTAGATAGACCTATTTCGGACTAATCTTGAGAGAGTAGGAAGTGGTCGTACTTTGTTTGTCTACAGGGCCGATCGAAGAGCGAAAGATTGGAGCTCAACTCAGAGCGTGCAGGGACAAAAAATCGTAAAAGGTACTCCTTTTCTCCTTCCTCCTCACACACTAGTCCACCTAGATCTAAAAGGAAGTCAGTGACCATGATAAGCACTTTCTGTCTTAGAGATAAGAGTCTAGCTCTTTGAGGAGATCTACCTGTCCGCATGGAGATTTTCCTTCAACAGAAACTTGCGACTCCACTGGGGAGATTCGCATCGAAACTTTTGGTTTTGATTTTTCCTCATAAGACCTTGTATTTCTATTTGATTGATGTCATACCTTTTTCACCCCTTCATATCTGATTGTTCTTGCTGATTGATTCTTTACCCCATCACACTCAGCCTGATTGTCAAAATTTGAATGAATTTTGGGTTTTTTGGACTTTTTTATGAGCTTTAGGACTCCAGCTCTCCCCTGCCTTGTTAGCAGAGTGCCAAAGCTCCCTTAAGCTGCTAGACAAAGCTTTATAACACTCTTGTGGCCCTTATACTAGAGCGCCAATGCTTTTTTGCCTAAAATCTCTTAAAAAATTGCAATTTTTGGAGGTCCAAACCTTGTTTTCTCACTTGTTGGGTTGCTTTGTGATTCAATGATTCTTCATTTGACCTTTGACATGCTTCCTCCTGAGAATTAAACACCTTATTGTTCATATTTTATGCCCTTCTTCATTCTTTTTGAGTTTTTGCTGTTGAGAGCTTGAAATCGACCCGCTGCTTTTTTCCTCTCCTATCTGACTGAGCGGGAACTCCGGTGAAGGACATATGAAGTATGTGACTCTTCTCACTTGGTTTTTTGAAGGTCATTGTTCTTTGAACACTTCATTTTTGTGTGAATTGTTTGGTTTTTGCATTGTTATTTTTGTTCAATGTTTGCTTCTTGCTTCAATCATAGCAAGAGTGTGTCTGTTGTGTATGCGAAATCTGATCATGCTTGTCTGAATCTCCTTGATCTGAAAAGGTAGTTGATAGGAGAATTATTTCACATTGAATTAGTTATCATTCGCATGCAAACGGAAAATTTACATTTTAGTGCTTGATTTGCATATTAGAAGGCATTTTTCAAAAATGTTTTAGCGTTGCAATGGATTCGATTGAGAACCAATTGATAGAGGATATTTCATATTAGTGTTTGAAAGTGAAAAGGAATCCTTCTCTTTCCCTTAAATAGGTGTTCATTGAAAAGAAATGATTGCTTATCATCTTTCATGCATATTTTTGAGCATTGAGTCATCATTCCATTAGTTTCACTTCTGTGCACCCTTTGAGTAAAGAACAACTATAAAATGAACGCTAATTAAAAATTATCTAGAACATTTTTGTTTTTAGGATATTCCACCAATAGTAGACTAGGGTTAGCACTTTGGATTAGGCTGTGAGTACATCTCTCCAAAGTTTTCAAAACAAACATTAGCATCCTGAGTTAGGGAGAGTCAAATCCAATTGTCATATTGTTTTTCTGGGATCCCCCTCTCACACAGGGGTTACGCACGAGGTCGCATTCGGGTGAGTTACAGAGATTATCCCTCCGTGGTTCAACTATTTATTATGGTCGGATCATATATTGGGGGTCACTTGGAGGTACACCCACGATTATGTGTGGGAGCCTTTAGGTTTGATTTCGGACTTGTTATCCTTCCCATACGTTCTGGATCAGACTGTTGATTGTACCCACCCGGGGACTCACTGCGAATCGGTACCTTAGTGGCCATAATATTTAGGGTCTTACACAAGGTAACAGTGAAGGGAAGTCTCACTGTACCTGGAGCAGACATTGGTCAAACTCACTCGAGCTCCTTGGAGGGTAAATCCACAATTACTGCGTAGAAGCTTGCACCAAGGCGTAAGTTCGTTAAGCAGGTTGCCATTGTAACTGTTCGACCACATCCCCGCCCTTTCTTGACTTGATCATGTGACATTGGATTTCATTACCAACTAGTACGGTCATCGAGAGAAGTTTTGTCTACTTGGTTGATTCATAGATTTCTTAGCGCATGCTGTTTCTTTTTGTTAGTTGGCCCTAGATTTTTAGTGCGATCTGTTATTCTCCACAATTGAGCCCGTAGACGATAAAGGTCTTCGTCGATCATGTAGGATGCAAGGGCTGCCTCCAGAAGGCTATCAACCCTTACCTTCTAATCCTCCAGAAGACAACTACCGTAGAGAGGTAGAAAATCCATCTGACACTGGAAGTGTTATTTCTCCCCCATTAGATAAACTAGAAGACGCTTTGGGAATGGTTGAAAATCCCACCACACCTGTGTCAGTAACTCCTCTCAAACCACTTTTGGTTCGTTTAGACTCCCTTGGGAACGTCATAGACGAAGAATTCCCACAATTACCGGAGAGGATCTTTACTGAAACATATATGGGATCCACGGAACCAATATTTGGTGATGAGTATAGGACTCCTATTCGTCCTAGCATCGCAGTAGAAACCAATCCAACACCTGCTCATTCTGTATGGAGGACTTCATCGGGACGTGATCTCTATGAACATTTTGAATCTATTCGACAACCCTTTCCTCTTCATGACCCTCCTAGTGAACTAGGACCATCCGGTCAAATCACGAATCACCCAGTCGATCAGGTTATTCACCCTACTACTACACCAACACAAGTCCATCCTATTTTTGGACTCATCACTTCTACTCTTCCCCAAAGCACTTCAATCTCTATCTCTATTTCTACAAGTTTTTACTCTACAGCACCGCATGTTCCACACGATCCTGTTGGGATGTCTTCTCACCTAAGAATGCCGACCTCTGCTAGCCAAACACAACTAGCTAGAGGGAAACCACCATCCAACATACCTTTCCCTCCTGGAGGACTACCTTTCCATGGCGAGCCTGCCCCTCCTAGGGGGCAACCCCCTGTTCATGCTCCTCCTGGAGGGAAACCTCCGTTTTCTAGTCAAACCCCGGTCATACATCCACCACTGGCAGGGGGGAAACCCTCATTTGCTGGAAACCCTTCACAATCATGGGGAGTATCCTCAGGAGGCACTTTTACTCAACCCCACATTGGGGGGCACTTGTATAATAACCCACTAGGAGGAGTATCCAATCCTATCCCTTCCAGAACATCTTACGGGCAATCTCATCCAGACAATATCCAAAACACCACCTGGAGTTCTCAAGGACCACAATCTTATCCTTCTTATGGGCCTCATGCATATCCGCCTCTAGGATCTACTACTTACCAATCTCAAGGCCAAAATGTGTATCCTCCTCACGGGCAAATAAATCACCCGGTCTATAATGTTCATAACCCACTGGGTTACGCCCATGTTTCTCATGCACCATCGAATCCTTCTTACCCTGGGCAACAACAACTGTACGTAGGAGGACCTACTAGCTACAACTATCCACCTAACCCAGTCTATGGTCCTACTGGTGTTCCTATTCCACACCAGTATCATTCGCACATTAACTGACAGCTACCTTTCCTTGCGACTCTGGATCTCCCAGACTTGTCTCACTTAGCTAATGATCCTATTTCTCATTCACCTGTTTGGCCACTCATTCCGGCTAAGATTCCTTCTGATATTCCAAAATTTGACAGAAACCCTGACGAAGATCTGAAAAACCATGTGATGACCTTCCATTTGTGGTGTTCATCAAACTCCCTCATGGATGATTCCATACATTTGCATCTTTTCCAGCGAACGCTTACTAGTTCAGCAACAAAGTGGTACATTGAAGTACCACGTGCTTATTTTCATGATTTCAATTCCCTTGCCATGTCTTTCCTCACGCACTTTCAACTACCTATTCATTACGAGATAGGTACTGAACTCTTGACCTCCCTTCGTCAAACTAACTCTGTGCATATCTCTGACCATATTCATGAGTGGAGGCGATGACGAAGGATGATCAAGGCAGTCATTCCTGACATTCTCTTGGCATAATGGTTTACTAAATCACTGTTACCCCCGATCGCTCATGATGTCGCTATGGGTGGTGCGATCACAGAGGAACAAGCCATTGCTTGGGCTCAGTACTTAGACTTGGTTTATTCCTAATCTGGTACTTTGTATGATTTGCTTCCGAATGTTGCTCGAGATAATACCAATCCTTCTAAGCCATCATCCTCATCTCATGCGGATGGTGTTATCGGTTCCATCAAATCCAAATCAACTACACCCTCCTCTACCTCCCCCCAAACTCATATCTTTGAGGTGAATGCAGTTCAATCTGCCCCTTCACAACAATCCGGAGGCAAGAAGAAGATAAAGAATAAATCAAAAAATAATAATGAACAACCTAAAAATCAAACACCTGCTACCGAAAAGCAACCACAACGGAAATTGAAATTTCCATGTATCATTTGTGGTGACGATCACTACACTTGAGATTGTCCACTTCGCAATGAAGTGGCCAAGATTTTCCAAGGGAAGTCACAACCCGTTGTTCTTACTCAACCTTTTCCGCAACAACAATCCATGGTTGCTCAAACCCCCTCTCCTGGGGGCAGTTCTAGCGATCCTAATGATGAGGCCTCATCGAGTGAACATATTTAAATGTTTAATGGGATTAATTTGACCACTCTCTCTAAGACGTACGACACGCCAGGTAACCCTGACAAAGGAAAAGACACTAACGGTGTTGGCACTTTACCGGATCCATCATCATGCTCTTTTAGTCTTCCATCAGTTAATCCTCCATCTGGACCACTTCAGATTGAGAAACCCATGTTCGACTCTATCTTATGTCCTCCTAAGAGCACTATCCGCAAAGCTACCTTTAATCTTAGTTCACGTGCTGCCCAAAACTACAACATTGTTGAAGATTTGGCTCAAGCACCGTGTGCTATGTCTGCGTTAGAAGTTCTACAGCACTGTCCTAGTCAACGTAGAACGCTCTTGACTACTCTTGGCACTGTTGATCCTGAGTCATCCAATCAGATCATGCTTAACCTGGATAATTATGCGTCTCAACTCTCCCACCAACTTGCTTTCCAAGTTGATGTTGTTGTTCACAATCAACAAATCCATCAAACTATTCTAGATGAGGGAGCCTCAACTCGTGTCATGTCTTTAGCATGTTGGAAAGGCTTAAAATCACCAGCACTCAACAAATCCCCAACAATTTTATGCGCCTTCGATGGGAAAGGTTTTCATCCCCATGGGCTTTTACAGTCCCTGCCCATCTAATTGGGTGGGAAAACTGTTACTGTTGATGTCAAGGTGGTTGATGCTCCCCTCGATTACAACTTGTTACTTGGAAGAAGTTGGTTTTATACTATGACTATCGTTGCCTCATCGGTCTTTCTATGTGTACAATTTCCTCCCAGGGCAAAATTGTCACTATTGATTAGTTGAATTTTTACACGGCCGATGCTCGCGGTCCTGCTACCAACAATATTCCTTTCTTGGGAAACCACAAGATCATGTGTGAAAGCATTGGTGTTGGCTTACTAAAATATTCTAGCCTCATGGTACCTTCCCTACACCACTTCCACCGACTACACATCATATTGCCAGCGTCGATATGATTTCGACCGCGGCTTATCAATATTTGGAATCATCTGACCCTTGGATTGTACCTCATCCTTTGGAATTCGATGCACTAAGTGACACCATGCCACTTAGTCCAACCGAAACATCATACGTTTCTACCCAATCCACTTCTCCCTTGTCGAATGCCCAACATCTATTGGCACTTGATAGTTCCTCGATGCAATCATGGTTGATTTCCTTATCGTCTACGATCGACTACATTTCCCCAACTTTTCCTTCAGATGCATATATTCCGGAAATGTTTTGCATTGCCAAGTTAACTCGGGATAATAACCGTCACCGATCCTCTTTTCTTCCCCCTCGTAAAGAAATTCGGGCAGATATACCGTCTATCTCCCCTCCTGGTGTTGATTTTTCATCATTTACCATGCTTTCAACTTCTGACGATTTGGATTTGGTAGTGGACATGGTGATTTCTTCGGTAGGATTATTGGAGCCTGATCTCCTTACACCTATCGCGACCCTCAACATGTGTTCTTTCTCGAGTGATTATCTTCCATCCAGTGAAGATATCCTGGAGTCTATGACCACGTTTTCTCCCTTGACATGGTACCCTTCCAAAGCATTATCCTCTTGGAAGCCATGATCCAGACGAAACCACGAGAATAGTTTCTCTATTCTTCGGCAAGCTTGTTAAAAAATGAAACAGAGGTCCTGAGAATAGTTCTTTTCCTGTGTCAGGCTCGTTAAAAAATGAAACAGTCACCACTCTTGAACCTTCTTTTCATCCACCCTTATCCTTTGGTGAATGAATCGAAGCTTGAGGGGCATGTCTCCATCCTTTGATTATATTTCTGGAGTTAATCCACTAGCTTTCATGCTGGGGGCATACCAAGCTTATTGTTTGTTCTTTCTCGTGCTCATAAATACATGAGAATGCATCCCGGTAGACTTTTATCTCTTTTTCAGACCTGTATGGATACACGAAAAAGGAACCCCCTGGAGTCTCCTTTAAGCTCTTTTCAGACTCTCTAAACATGAAAAGATTGCCGAGTGATCTTGCTTCCTTTCCCACTCGTTAAATGGTTTGAAAGGGCATCTTTCGAGTGATAATTTATCTCTTTTTCGACCGTGCGAGACTATTACTATGAAAAAGGACAACATTGGAGTCATATTTAACTTCTTTTTAGACTCTCTAAATATGAAAAGATTACCGAGCGACCTTGTTCTTTTCACGTTCATTAAAGTATTTAAAGAAAATGTTTGTTGAGCGATAGTTTATCTCTTTTTCGGTCTCGTCAGACTACTTTACGAAAAAGGAACTCAGAGAGTTCTCTTTTAAGTGTTTTTCCAGACTCTGTAATCATGAAAAACGTTCGAGTTTTCCATCTTTGGACTCGCTAAACAAAACATTGACAGGCCCATATGGGATCGAACCCTTACTTATTCCAGTTCGTTAAAAAAAGGAAGAGGAACTTACCGAAGGTGAGTTTTATCGAGCATGTGTTATCCTCCTCGAGCTCATTAAATAAAAAAGAGGTACTCGTCTATCTGGATGGGGAAAAATTGAAAGAAGCAAGACAAGCAGTTTCTTTTTGAGAACATTACCAAGTAATTCTTAGAGTCTCCCTTGAACATGACACTTTGTCTTTTGCACACATTATAATCTACTGAACCTCTACACTGAGCCAATCCTTTGAGTTTCTTTCACTCCTCTGGGTCACCTGACGTAAGTCACAGCATCCACTGCATCATCAAGTTTTGGTTCATGTCATGTTTCTGCTGTTGTGCCTTAGTGTTCAAGGGAGGTGTCCACCTCGAGAGTTAGCCATCACAAATATCTTGTCTCAATACTCGTGTCAGTCGATGTTCATTTGATCTACCAATTACATCTCTGTGTCTATTTCGTGTCGTTGATGGGGGATACATTAAAACCCTCCCTTGAAGAGTCTATTCCTGTCGACTTCAACACATTATCCAGGAACTAGACTTAGAAACTAGTTAGTACTTTGGGACCTGCATGCCTCAATGGTAGGCCTCCTCACATTCGACAGTAGGTTTACACCATTGACCTTTGATCGGATGATTCCATGGATGTTCGACTCTAGCTCATCCATTCACATTCGTTGGAATGTACTAGGGTACCTTGGGAATCATTGACATTAATGGTGATTTCCCTCACGGTTGTTAACGGTTTACATCATTGACCAGTAATCAAGTGGTTTCTACCATGTTCGACATCAGGACATCTATTCACATGGTTAGATTCATACTACATCAGGATCGATAAGAAGACCCTGGGTTGAGTGATCACTTTGATATGTACTTTTCCCAGGTTGCGATGGAGTTTCTCTTGAACAATGACACATATACTGTGACATAGATCCACTTTGTATTGGTCATGGCTATGTCTTGTCATCTCGTAGATCCACTGTGTATTCTTCGTGGCTACGATCAGTTCAGGTCATGGTAGTATAGATCCACAGTGTATTTTCAGTGGCTATACCTTTTTATCAATATAATTATGGATCCACAGTGTATATTATGGTCACCATATCTTGCAAGTCTTTATCACCCAAGCATAGGTGTGCCTGCCTTGGGTTTGAAACATGTCATAATATTTGTTGGATGTTTGTGTGTAGCTTTTGTTAGGTTCTCTACATCTATACCCTTACTTGAAAGTCTACAAAGCATTTTAGTTATCAGTCTGTCTTCTAACTTCATACTTTGGGGGGCAATCTGTTACACATCAAAATTACTCACTTCGATAGTGTCGCAAGTGTCGCATTTTTCTCACAAGTGTTGCAAGTGTCAGGGAAGCATACTCCCATGATGCCTATGTCGTGACTATAACGACATCAGAAAGACACTTGAAACACCTCAAACATTTGATTTGGAAGAGGAGAAATGAGTCAGTAGGCTCATGAACCTTTTGCCATCTGAAAACACTCAAAAAACTAAGATTTTGAAGGAGTGCGCTCCCCTATACCTCTTTTGGGATCGCTGGCGCTCCCCCTTACACTGTCTGGGAGCGTTATAAATCTCCTTTGGCCCTTTTGAGGGAGCACTGGTATCTTTAGGAGTGCTGGCACCCCCATTAAGCCTACTGGAGAGCGTTGTAGCGCTCTAATGGCCCTTTTGAGGGAGTGCTAGCTATTCTGGGTAGCTGTTGAGTTGTTGAGATGAATGGGGGAAGGATATTTTCATTCTTAGAAGGCAATTGAGCTCGAATCCCTAGTCCAACCATGATCTTAGGGTATATCCTCAACTGAAGGAGGAAAATCCTCACCTTCCCCAAGGATATCTCAAGTTGTTGAGCCTCTCCAAGGCTATATAAGAAAGCTTTTTAATGGTGAAAGGGGACTGAAATAGGAGAATCACACCAAACTTATGTTCTTATAAATGGTGCTAGAATAGATATATTTTCGAATCAAGAGACCTATGATCTCATAGGGAGCAATCGGTGAAACTATCATCATTCGGATCGTGGATCTTTTGAGCAAGGGGTAAACAAGGAGGACTTGACGAAACTGCTGCAATTCATCTATGGATGTAAGCAATGTTTTGTCCTCATTAATATAATTTGCTTGGCCTGTTTCTTTCTAATTCATGTTCAATCTCACATGAATTTTTCTCTTTAGTAGATAGACCTATTTCGGACTAATCTTGAAAGAGTAGGAAGTGGTCGTACTTTGTTTCTCTACAGGGCTGATCGAAGAGCGAAAGATTGGAGCTCAACTCGGAGCATGCAGGGACAAACACCGGTAAAAGGTACTCCTTTTCTCCTTCCTCCTCACACACTAGTCCACCTATATCTAAAAGAAAGTCAGTGACCATGATAAGAACTTTCTGTCTTAGAGTTAAGAATCTAGCTCTTTGAGGAGATCTACCTGTCCGCGGGGAGATTTTCCTTCAACACAATCGACAGTCCAGTCGGAACGTATGGGCAGGATAACAAGTCCAAAATAAACTTGAAAGGCTCCCACACATAATCATGGGTATACCTTCCAGTGACCCCCAATATACGATCCGACCACTACAAACAGTTGAACCACGGAGGGATAATCTCCGTAACTCACCCGAATGCGACCTTATGCATAACCTCTGTGTGAGAGGGGGATCCCAGCAAGTCAATACGACAATTGGATTTAACTCTCCCTACCGCAAGATACTAAGTTTGTTTGATAGCTTTGGAAATTTATCCTTTGAACCTATTCTAAAGCCCGACACCTTAAACTAATGTAGGTTTCGTAACAAAGATGTAAAAAGTATGATAAATTTTAGTTAAGCATTGATTTTAATAGCTATTGTTTACTCAGAGGGTGTACGAAAGTGAAATTGATGGAATGATGACTCAATTCCCAAAAATATGCATGAAATATGATAAGCAATTGTTTCTTTTCAATGAATACCTATTTAAGGGAAAGAGGAAGAGTCGTTTTCACTATCAAACACTTGATAAGGAATGCCCTCAATCAATTTTGTTCTCAATCATATCCAAAATGATGCTACAACATTTCAGAAATGCAAACTAATATGAAAACTAATCATTAAGATGTACTTTTGTCGTTTGTATGTGAATGATGATCAATTCAATGCAAAATTTATCTTTCCAACTACCCTTTCAGATCAAGGAGATTCGGACAAGAAAACACATATTTCGCACAAACAACACACCCTTTTGCAATCAAACAAGAGAAAGAAAATCAAAAAACACAAAAGGAAGGACAAAGAGATTGGATCAGATGACCTCAAAGAACCAAATTAGAAGAGTTACAGACTTCAAATGTCCTTCACTAGAGTTCCCGCTCAGTCGGATAGGAGAGGAAAAAAGCAGCGGATCAATTTCAAGCTCTCAATAGAAAAAACTCAAAAAGAATGAAGAAGGGAATACAATATGAACAATAAGGTGTTTACTTCTCAGGAGGAATCATATCAAAGGTCAAAGGAAGCATCATTGAATCACAAAGCAGCTTAGCAAGTGAAGAAACAGGGTCTGGACCTCCAAAAAATGGAAATTTTGAAGAGATTTTGGGCAAAAAAGGGATGGTTCTCTGGTATAAGGGCCACCAGAGCATTATAAATATCTTTCCAACACTTCCATGGGGTTTTGGCACTCTTCTAACATGGGAAGGGGGGCGCCAGGCTCAAAAAAATCACCAAAAGTCCAAAAAACCCAAAATTTGAATCAAATTTTGAAAAGCAGGCTGAGTGTGATGGGGTAAAGAGTCAATCAACAAATTCAATCAGATATGAAGGGGTGAACAAGGCCTAATAAAAAAAAAGGTAATACAAGGTCTTATGAGGAAAAATCAAAACCAAAATTTTCAATTTGATTCTCCCCAGTGGAGTCGCCAATTTCTGTTGAAGGAAAATATCCCTGCGGACAGGTAGATCTCCTCAAAGAGCTAGACTCTTAACTCTAAGACAGAAAGTGCTTATCATGGTCATTGACTTCCTTTTATATCTAGGTGGACTAGTGTGTGAGAAGGAAGGAGAAAAGAAGTACCTTTTACCGGTGTTTGTCCCTACACGCTCCAAGTTGAGCTCCAATCTTTCGCTCCTCGATAAGCCCTATAGACAAACAAAGTACGACCGCTTCCTACTGTATCAAGATTAGTCCAAAATAGGTCTATCTACTAAAGATACAAATTCATGTGATATTGAACACAAATTAGAAATAAACAGGCCAAGCAAATTATATTAATGAGGACAAAACATTGCTTACAGCCATAGATGGATTGCAGCAGTTTCGTCAAGTCCTCCTTGTCTACCCCTTGCTCAAAAGATCCATGATATGAATGATGATAGCTTCACTGATTGATCCCTATGATATCATAGGTCTCTTTCTTCCAAAATATCTCTGTTCCAGCACCACTTATGAGATCAAAAGTTTGGTGTGATTCTCCTTTTTCAGTCCCCTTTCACCATTAGAAAGCTTGCTTATATAGCCTTGGAGAGGCTTTAACCACTTGAGATATCCTTGGGGAAGTTGAGGATTTTCCTCCTTCAGTTGAGGATCTACCCTGGGATCATGGATAGACTAGGGATTCGAATCCAACTACCTTCCAAGAATGAAAAGATCCTTCCCCCATTCATCTCAACAACTCAACTGCTGCCCAGAATAGGTAGCGCTCCCTCAAAAAGGCCATCAGAGCACTACAACGCTCCCCAATAGGTTTAAGGGGGGTGACAACACTTCTAAAGACACCAACGCTCCCTCAAAATGGCCAAAGGATCTTTATAATGCTCCCAGACAGTGTAAGGGGGAGCGCCAGTGCTCCCAAAAGAGGTATAGGGGAGCGCTCCCCTCTAAATACTCAGTTTTTAAGGTGCTTTCAGATGGCAAAAGGTTTGCAAGCCTCCTGACTCATTTTGCCTCTTCCAAATCAAATGTTTGAGGTGTTTCAAGTGTCCTTCTCATGTCATTATAGGAACGACATAGGAATCATGGCAGTATGCTTTCTTTGACACTTGCGACACTTGTGAGCAACATGCGACGCTTGCGACCTTGTGAGCAAAATGCGACACTTGCGACCTTTGTAATGACGACACATGTGGCACTATCAAAGTGAGTATTTTTTATGTGTAAAAATGATGTTCCTAAGAGGATTATATATGATCGAGGATCGGTGCTTACTGGATGATTTTGGACGATTTTCCAAGAGGCCTTGGGAACCCAACTTAACTTTAGTACTACATATCACCCGGAGATTGACGGGCAGACTGAACTAACAAACCAAACCTTGGAGGACATGTTGCACATGTATCTGATGGACCAACAAAAGCATTGGGAAAAATTCTTGCCACTGGTAGAATTCACTTACAACAACAGTTACCAGAGCACCATTAAGATGGTGCCTTTCGAGTTTCTTTACGGGCGACCATGTCAAACACCTTTGAGTTGGGATCGGCTTAAGGATAGGGTTATGGTGGGATCGGAAGCGGTCCAAGAAATGGAAGAGCAAATGAAAACAATAAGACAAGGGATTAAATAAGCGCATCATCGAAAGAAGAGTTCTACCGATGCACACTGTGTCGACCGTAGTTACGAGGTCGACGATCGAGTCTTCTTGCGGGTTAAACTGCATAAGAGTTTGATCAAGTTTGGGAAGGGAGCTAAAATATCTCCTAGGTTCATGGGCCCTTTCGATATTATGGAGAGAAAGGGGCCTGTGGCCTATCGACTAGCCTTGCCTGATTCTTTGAGGCATATGCACAATGTTTTTCATGTATTTGTTTTGAGACATTATATTAGTGATCCTACACATGTTATTGACATGAGTTCCTTGCAGGTATCGAACAAGGGGGCTCTCATGGTTGAGTCGGTTTGCATCTTGGATCATCACGTTTGACAGCTACGACGTCGAATGGTAGATCATGTCAAGGTCTAGTGGGACAATTATAGTCTGCACTCAGTGACCTGGGAGGACGCATGTGATATAAGCCAACAGTTTCCATTTTTGTTTGATAGATAGACATATGATACTATGATACACTATATTTCGGCATATATACTGTGAAACTTCGAGACAAAGTTTAGACCAAGAGGGGGTGTATGTAACATCCCGCTCTAGCGCACTGAGAGAAATTATTCTTTGAGGACACTTGCTCGCAAGTGATCCGGATTATTATGCTATTAAAACTTTTGATTTTGATTATGAGGCATTATAGGATGAGGACATGTTGTTTTTTCGCCTCGACATAGACCGGTGCTATTGACTCTACTTTATTGAGTGTGTAGGATTATGGACCTAGAGGATACTGAGGCATCGATGGAACCTCTTGGACTCCAGGTCGAGTTGGGGAGTGTACCATTGGGGTTTGATTGTTTCACTGTGATTTTAGTGTTTCTTAGAGAATATGATATGGATATGTTCTGACATGATTTGTTGATGATGCAGGCTGACGATAGCTTGCCAACGAGAATCACATATGGAGTAAAGGGGTCATGCACGACTACCAGAGATGTTGAGGGAGAGGTATGGATAGCACCCCTGCCAAAACCTACTGGCACTCCCATCGTGGCTCGAACTGTAGGTTAACGATTACCTAGTTTGAGAGGACCCACGATGCCATGAGGGAAGACTGCGACAGTCACTCACAATGATTCTAAGGGGAACGCAATAAGGCATGGGCCTTATTCCTTAGAGGCCCTTAGTCTCTGACAACTTCACCTGGTAAGGTGTTGACTCTAGGGGTTATTGATGTCTACCAAGTTAGTCAAGAGACAAGTGGCACCTTTGGAGCATATAGTGCGTCCTGAAGGGAACATTGCGTGAGGGAACAAATGAGGCGAGTGGCACCCTTGGAGCACCTAGTGCGTCTTGAAGGAAAAGTCACATTGTCGATGATAGAGGGATGAACCTAGATGGCCTTAGGATGAATAACGTGTCAAGTTTTTTTAAAACAATTTCCCTAATTAATTGTTGCCCAGTACGAAATTTAAGGTCCAAGTCTAAATTATGCTAGTGGTAAAATTTTGTCTTCTATAAAAAATAATAATAATAATAATAATAATAATAATAACTTAAATAATAATTATGATCTTCGTTAAATCTTGTAACATGAAGGGAGTAAGAAATTTAATTTATTCATAAAAAGAAAAAATATGTCAATATAAAATGTAAGAAGGGAATAATTTTTTTTATCTTTTTGATAATTTAAAATATACTAATTAAACGATAAAAGGGAAAAGGGGTTAAATTCCACACCTGCCTTTTTGAGTTCTAATTAAAAAGGGGAAAGAGGGAAAATATTTTTTTTTAGGAAACTAGGAAAAGAGGTAACATAAAAAGGGAAAAAGGGGAACTTAAGGGAAAAAGCGGAAAGTCAAACTTAGTAAAGAATCTACCATTTAAGAGCTTTCTAATTTAAACTGAACTAGCAATTTAATAAAAGGGAAAGTTATTAAAACCTATAAGAGAATTTGGGGACACCTAGGAGTGATTCTAGGAGTAAATCTAGGTGGGTGAGGGAAATAAAGATAATTAATTAATTAAAGAAATTAATTTATGGAGGAATGAAGGGGATGGGTGACACTTGTACGGAGAGGAATTTTTAGGAATTTAATTATAAAAACTTAACTAAAAGAGAATTTTTGGAAAGTAAGGAAGCACAAAACTAATATAATGAAGGGAGGAGGTTGGATCATCTTCTGTTTGTGTAACGTTACGCTGCAGAAATATCTACTTGACTGATTTACTAGTGGGAATTGGGATACCCATATCGGAGAGGAGTGGTAGCTCAGCCTTGTGAGGCGAGTTTGGAGCTAGTCGAAATCTCTGGATAGTGTGTGTGGCCCCTTTGTGGCTCGGGGGGTGAAGGGGGAGGAAGAGTACCCCTAGCATTGGCTGGGAGGTACCGGTGAAGTCTCGACAGTTGGCGAGAAGGATTTGCATGGAGCGCACGGGATGTCATTCAGAGTGGGCAATCAGGCAACGGTACACTCTCTTCATTTCTGTTTGGTAGATGGTATTAGGACTTATGCTTGGATCTGCTTGTTTATTGGAAAAGTAAACTGATGTATTTTAAGTTGATGATGGAAACTTGTCTTAGCCTAGCTCGATGGTTTTTGTCTCCCATGGCCTTCGATTTTCCGCATGTCTAGACCTCCTTGTTGTGTGGATTGTGATTTTCTTGGTTGTTTAGCCTTCGTCCCTAGCTCACCAATCCTCGCCTGCGCAGTTGGCCAGGAGCCTGATCTATGGTCATCTCGTTAGCGTTAAAAGACCTATGGATCTCAATGCCCTACTTTTCTATGCGAGGATGGTGAAGCGAAGGATGAACCCATCTGTCGGCTACCTCTGTTGTTCTCCTTGACAGCTTGTTGTCTTGTGCCTTTTAGAAAAAGTGTCTCTTTGTATGGAACTCTTGCGTAGTGTTGGTTATCCCCGCGATCATTTCAACGACTTATCCCTTTGGATCCTTGCATTCTCTTACTGTTCGCTACAATTTTTATTGGTGTCCTATTAAAGTAAGAGATCTAATTTCAGTTGGCAAAACTTTATTGGTATCCTGGTAATGTAAAAGATTTCAATTAAGTCTGCGTTGAACGATGTATTGACTGTGTAATGTTTTCTCGGCGTTTAGTATGGTGTGTTGATTGTGTAATGTATTCTCTGCGTTAGAATGGTGTAAGTGATTGCCCACAAATTAATTTGAATTTAAATGTGATTGTGTATTGTGGGTCATCACGAAATCACCGGTGGAGTGTTCTCTATGTCCCTATAGTCACCCAGGTTCATCACCCAAAGTTTTTAATCAAAACCTTATCCTGTTGACTGTCATGGACTTATATTTACTCACATTTTTCCAGACTTAACGTCCTTGAATTGTGACTCTCAACCGTTTCCCACTGCTATTAACGCCCACGTTTTTTCTGAATCGTTGACTCGGTTGCGGTAGAATGCACCCACGAATTCATCTTTTAATTTAGGAAATCACTCACCGGAATGACCATGGTTGGCGATACAAAATCAGACTGTGTGCATGCGTTTTTCTTTTCCCACTTGTTGGACTCCGATTTTACCCTTCCTCTACGTGAATTTGTTGAGAATTTTATGGATAAACTTTTAGTGTTGTTGAAGTCTTCTCTCATTTATGATAGATGGGCTTTGCCATCTTTTTGACTGGAATCATGTCTGGTAGATAGTTGGAAATTCTCCCAAATCCTTGACGTCTGCTCTAGTTTTTAATTGCTAGGTGTTGCCTTTTTAGAGACTGAAATTGTGCCTAGTGGGTAGCTAGCATGTCGCCCAAACATATGATGTCTGCTTCGTTTTCTTTTTGTTGGGTGACCTGCCACTCATCACTGTGTCTTCATGTCTTATGCTCACCTTCTTTTGACCACCCTGCCCTCCATCTGTAATTTGTTTTATGACTCTTGGCATGTTAACCCTGCACCTTGAAAAAAAAAAAAATTACTCTGAGATTTCGTCCTGATAATTGCTTGTTGAAGGCCACGCTAGTTGCCTTGTTAGTTGCTACAGTTTTTAGCCATGTTAGTTGCATTGTTAATGCCAAATTAATTACCTTATTATTTGCCAGAATAATTGCTACAACACTGGAATGGTCAACAGATTCCTGCTTGATTGATTAAATAGCCACTAGTTGCCAAAAGGGTTGACTTCTCTTTTAAACCTGTAATGACATCAATCTAGGCCGCCAGCTTGCTTCGGTGTTTATGCCCTGAGTTTTAGCCTTACCTAGCAGTGACTCTTTTGAGATAATAAATGCTTCGTGGTAGTAAATCCCTTAGGTACATGGCCTTCGTCTCTCATAGATTGTTATGGCATTATGGCACTTACACTTCTTAGCCGATTTTTTTATTGTTGAAGGCAGCTATCATTTTGGTACCTAGAATAAAGATATATGCACGTAGAAAGTATTGAGATAATAAATGCTTAGTTGTTTCTTCCGACCTTGACGATGCCAAGCTATTATTGCTATATTAAATGATTGTTTAATTGTCATGTTTAGATGCCTTGTTAATTGCTTTTTATTGTTTTAATGCTAGCATTCCACATCAAGATTGTTACTATTGTTATTTAGTTAATGGCCAGATGGTGTGTTGGACATTAAGTCATTAATAGCATGTTAATCTTAGACATAGTAGTTGATATAGCGAATATTGTTTATATTTTGGCAATTGCTAAGGTTAAATCATATTAATGTTAGATTATAATTGTAGCTAGTCTCTAAATCATGATTTATAGTTGCTAGCTTGGTTGCTTTTGAGGTCAAAATTAGAATTGTCAATTGTTGACTAGTTGTGATTTAGACTTACTAACTTGTTTTCTTTTAAAGGTTAAAATAGACTCGCAAAAAGTTGACTAGTTGTAATTTAGACTTGCTAAATTGGATGTGTAATCGATGCTAGTTGTGTTTATAGATATCACCTAATTGGTAACTCGGACTCGCTAAATTTGAGTCAAAATTCATGTTAAGTTTGGTTGGTAACTTGTTGACTAGTTGGGATTTAGACTGGTTAACTGATCTGTTATTAACGCCTTTTTGAATCATATATATTAACCTTTTAGCCTTGATTAACAGTTGGGTTGTTGACGAGGACTTTTTAGCTTGCGCTTCCCGTTGAGGGTGTGGTTGTTTATTATTAATTAATGTTGTACTTGGTTTTCTAGATGTTTAATGTGATTGGTTGCTCACTGTAAGGGTTCTAGTTATTTGTGTAAATAAATTTTGGGTGCGTTGGGTTGTTAGGATGATTGTCCTTAACATAGTAGGCTTGGTATGCTTATGTCGGGTGGGATGTAGACACCTCCTTGTTCCTTAGAATAGTCACTAGCCTTGAGACCTTATATGGTCAAAATCGATGGGAACCTGGGCTTGAGCGTTGCTTATGTGTCATGGAGGTTCTAACCATTGCAGGGTAGGACGGGCAGGTAGTCATTCTTATTCTTGTCGGTTGAATGTCATACATTTCTTCCAGGTGATTGATGTGCTTCTATGTTAGTTCCTCATGTTGTTATTGCATGAGTTTCTTGCGTCTTGTTTGTCATCGTGTTGCGTTGTCGAGTATAATGATATCATTACCTTCCTACACACACAAAAAATAAAAATAAAAAAAATTAAAGGATGCTTTTACCGGTTGTTCATTGTAGGAGTCATTCCAGCAGAAGGGGTTTTCACATGTATCAGAGTGGGTTCAACCTACGACTTGGGATCGCTACGGCTTTCGTTGATACGATTTGATTATAATGTCGCTAATTGAGTTGACTTGTGTGCATGCAGGTAATCATGGTTAGAGGATGTCGTGAAGGCAGATGACGAGGTGCTAGGGGAGGAGGTGTGACACCTCCAGTAGCATCCACTCCTGAGGGGTCTAACCCCTAGTGAGATTAGCAGGTTCTCAGATAGGAGCAGATAGAAATTGGTGATGTAGTCGGAATGATGAGATCTTTTCAGCGCATGTCTGAGGCACTGATAAGTCGTTTGGATAGAGATGAGGCCAGGGCACTGACACCCACCGAGTTTCGGCCACGCGCTCCAGTCGGTACTGGTAGAATTCACCGTGAACTCGAGAAGGTCAAATTTCTTGAGTTCTTTAGTGCCTCGGATGGTGCAGCCGCCAAGGCATGGTTGGAGAATATGGCGATGTGCTTTTCACTTCGCAATTATACCTCCAACATGAAGGTCTGTATGGTGGTATTTAAACTGAAGGGGAGAGCTCTTCTATGGTGGAAGACACTCCTACCATAGCTGAACATGGTTGTCAAAGACGTTTCATGGGAACTGCTCGAGGAACGGTTCCAAGAGAGATACCTTTCAGAGGAATTCATTGAGCATCAACTCAATGAGTTCAATGCCTTACGACAGTGAGATCATACGGTGCCCGAGTACAAGGCCCATTTCATGTAACTGCTCCAGTATGCTCCACACCTTAACACTAAGAAACTTAAGGTCAACAGGTTTGTGTTCGGCCTTAACGGCAGCATACGTGAAAAGGTCAGGATTTTGATGCCTCAAACCTTGCATGATGCCATCCAGAAGGCCCTCATAGTAGAAGAGGATCTTATCAGGGGGAGTCAGACCAGGACTCTAGTGAGACCCGCAGGGTAGGTGTCATTTAGAGCACAGCAGCATCAAACACCAGCCAGACATATGCCGAGATGTCATGGCTTCCAGAGGGGATCCACTTTCACTACACATCAGTGACTAACGCCCCAACAACAAACACCTTATTGGGGACCACAGCTTCAACAGCAGCGTCGACTGCAGCGGCAACAGTTTTGGCCTATTTAGCAGAATAGACCAGGATTCTAGGCTGGTGTGCCGTCATCTTCTACTTTGGGTACCAGGACTACTGGGCCGAAGAAGGGGTGTTGGATGTGTGGGGAGCCACACTACCAGCACGACTGCTCGGTGGAGAGGACTAGAGCGTCTGAATCATCCAGACCCACTACCGTGGGAGATATGGGAAAGGCCAATCAGATTCATGCAGCAATGAATAACTGCCAGGCAGTGCTTCAGTCGACTGTGCTCGAGACGATATGTATTGTCGCTAACCAGACCCTTAGTATTTTGATGGATCCTGATGCTATCGAGAGTTTCATTTCTGGTGCAGTGCTAAAAATGATTAAGGTAAAGGAAGTAAAATAAGATGAGTTTATCTTTGTAGAGGTGTCCTCGGGAGCCAAACAAAAGGTTGGAGGAAAGGTTACAGGATGTGTCCTTAACCTGGGAGAGTTTGTCATAAAGGCCAACTTGTACATCACAATCTTAAGATCTTATGATGTTTTGATTAGTATGGACTAGTTGGAGTCGCATGAGGCGATACTCAACTGTAAGATGAAATCGTTGAGCTTGGTCGATGACGAGGGATAGAGACATGTGATTGTAGGATAGAACCAGGGATTTTCCCTGAGGTTCATCTCTTCCTTACAGCTATGGAAGAGCATGCGTAGTGGGTGCAAGCTTTATGCGATCCTTGAGTTAAACAAAATGGGATTAACGAAAGTATTAGAACACCTTCCGATGGTGAGAAAGTTTGCAGACATATTTTCGAAGGAGTTACCTAGGATGCCACCGGAGAGGTAATTGGATTTTACCATAGACCTAAAACTAGGGACTGAACCGATAGCAAGAATGCCTTATCTGATGTCAACCCCAAAGTTACAAGAGTTGAAAATGCAACTGAAGGAGTTGTTGGACCTGGGACTGATAAGTCTTAGTGTGTCACCATGGGGTGCAACTGTTATTTTCATATGCAAGAAGGATGGGTCATGGAGGCTTTGTATTGACTACCGTTAATTGAACAAGGCCACGATCAAGAATCAGTATCCGTTGCCAAGAATTGATGATCTGTTCGATCAAATGAAGGGCGCGATGGTGTTCTTCAAGATCGATTTGCGATCAGGGTATCACCAGTTATGGATCAACGAGGATAACATTCCTAAGACCGCCTTTAAGACAAGGTTTGGACATCACGAGTTTATTGTTTTATCGTTTGGACTGACAAACGCCCAAGGGGTATCCATGAGTTTGATGAATGGGGTGTTCTACGAGTATTTGGACAAGTTCATCCAAGTATTCATTGACAATATTTTGATTTACTCTCGGATGACGGAGGATCATGACGAGCATTTGTGCTTGGTACTACAGTGTCTCCGAGAGCACAAATTGTATGGGAATTTGTCCAAATGTTCTTTTTATCAATCAAAGATTCACTACTTATGGCATGTCATCTCTGGTGAAGGCATCGTCGTGGATCCAACCAAGGTCGAGGCTATTATAGAATGGCCTATGTCGACGAATGTCTCGGAAGTGTGTATCTTCATGGGTTTAGAAGGATACTACCGACAGTTTGTCGAGGGATTTTTGAAGATAGCAAATCCCATCATGAAATTGCAGAATAAAAAAAAGAAGTTTGTTTGGACCGAGAAATGCATGGAAGCATTTCAAAGGCTCAAGGAGTTGTTGAAAACAAAACTGATACTAAAAGTCCCATACATGGACGTGGTCTTCTTGGTATGCACTGACACATCCAAGGAAGGCTTAGGTGGAGTCTTGATGCAAGACGGACTAGTGATCACTTACATTTCAAGGAAACTGAGAAGGCATGAGGAGAACTACGCGACACACGATTTGGAAGTTATTAGCCATCGTATATGCCTTGAAGGTTTGGATAAACTACCTTGTTGGATGAAAATTTGAACTAAACACTGACCACTGTGGACTACAACACATATTTACACAAAGAGACCTGAACGCGTGACAACGACATTGTTCAAAATTTCTTAGTGAGTACGACTTCGAGATTACTTACATAAAAGGAATAGTGAACCGAGTGGCTGACGCATTGAGTCGGAGACCATGCATATTTTCGGTGTTGTCTCTTCATACGAATCTACGTGAAAAGATTCTAACTTTACAGTGTGACGATGACTAGTACAAAGAGGTCGAGGGTTTTATCGGACAAAACACAATGATGGTACCACGATTTGAAGGATTTTCTTTTAATGCGATGGTTTATTGAGGTTTAAAAATCAGATCTATGTACCAATGAACGACAAGTTGAGGATGTTGATCCTGAGCGAGGCTCATAGAGTAGTTTACATGGCTCACTCGTGAGTCATGAAGATGAGGGAAGACCTTAAACCCTTATTCTTCTAGAAGGGAATGAAGGCAGACATAGTCAACTATGTGGCTAGATGTCTAGAATGTCAGTAGGTAAAGGCTAGACATAGACACCCAACAGGATTACTACAACCACACGCTATTTTGGAATCAAAATGGGAGGTTATTTCGATGGATTATATTGTTGGATTGCCACTAACGACAAGGAGAGATGACTCAATTTTCGTAGTAGTAGACACTCTGAAGAAGGGTGCTCACTTTATTCTTGTGTGTATGACGTATCAAACACCTGACATAGCTAGAGTTTTCATCAGTGAGATTGTGAGGCTGCACGACGTGCCTAAGAGGATTATATATGATCGAGGATCGGTGTTTACTAGACGATTTTGGATGAGTTTCCAAGAGGCCTTGGGAACCCAACTTAACTTTAGTACTGTGTATCACCCAGAGACCGATGGGAAGACCTAATGAATGAACCAGACCTTGGAGGACATGTTGCGCATGTATGTGATGAACCAACAAAAGCGTTGGGAAGAATTCTTGCCATTGGTAGAATTCGCTTACACCAACAATTACTAGAGAACCATTAATATGGTGCCTTTCGAGTTTCTTTATGGGCGACCGTGTCAATCGCCTTTGAGTTGGGATCGACTTAAGGATACAGTCCTAGTGGGACCAAAAGTGATACAAGAAATGGAAGAGAAAATGAAAACAATAAGACAGAGGATTAAATAAGTGTAGGATCGACAGAAGAGTTATGCCAATGCGCACTGTGTTGACCGTAGTTACGAGGTCGATGATCGAGTCTTCTTGCATGTTAAAATGCATAAGAGTTCGATCAATTTTGGGAAGGGAAATAAGCTCTCTCCTAGGTTCATGGGCCCTTTTGAGATTATGGAGAGAAAGGGGCCCATGGCCTATCGACTAGCCTTGCCTGATTCTTTGAGGCGTATGCACGATGTTTTTCATGCATCTGTTTTGAGACATTATATTAGTGATCCTACACATGTTATTGAAATGAATTCCTTGCAGGTATCGAACGAGGGGGCACTCACGACTGATCCAGTCCGCATAATGGATCATCACGTTCGACAGCTACGACGTCAAATGGTATATCATGTCAAGTTCCAGTGGGACAATTATAGTCCACACTCAGTGACCTAGGAGGACGCATATGATATGCGCCAGCAGTTTCCATTTTTGTTTGATAGATAGACATATGATACTATGATACACTTTGTTTCATCATATATACTGTGAAACTTTGGGACAAAGTTTATACCAAGAGGGGGTGTATGTAACATCCCGCTCTAGTGCACTGAGCAAACTTATTCTTTGAGGACACTTGCTCGCAAGTGATCCAGATTATTATGCTATTAAAACTTTTGATTTTAATTATGAGGCATTATGGGATGAGGACATGTTTTTTTGCCTCGACATAGACAGGTGCTATTGACTCTTCTTTACTGAGTGTGTAGGATTATGGACCTAGAGTATACCGAGGCATTGATGGAACCCCTTGAACTTCGAGTTGAGTCGGGGAGTGTACCATTGGGGTTTTATTATTTCACTGTGATTTTAGTGCTTCTTAGAGAATATGATATGGATATGTTATGACATGATTTGTTCATGATGCAGGCTGACGATAGTTTGCTGACCAGAATCACATATGGAGTAAAGGGATCATGCATGACTACCAGATATGTTGAGGGAGAGGTGTGGACAACAGCCCTGCCATAGCCTACTAGCACTCCCTCTATGGCTTGGACTATAGGTTAACGATTAACTAGTTCGAGAGGACCCACGATGCTGTGAGGGAAGACTGTGAAAGTCGCTCACAATGATTATAAGGGGTGCGCAATAAGGCATGGGCCTTATTCCTTAGAGGCCCTTAGTCTCCGACAAGTTCACCTAGCGGACTGTTGACTACAGGGGTTATTGATGTCTACCAAGTTAGTCAAGAGACGAGTGGCACCCTTGGAGCACGTAGTGTGTCCTGAAGGGCACATCACACGAGGGAGCAAATGAGGTGAATGGCACCCTTGGAGCACCTAGTCTATCCTGAAGGGAAAGTCGCATTGTCAATGATAGAGGGATGAACCTAGATGACCTTAGGACGAATAACGCGTTAAGTTTTTTTTTAAATAATTTTACTAATTAAATGTCGCCCAGTATGAAATTTAAGGTGTAAGTCTAAATTATGCTAGTGGTAAAATTTTGTCTTCTATAAATAATAATAATAATAATAATAATAAAAATAAAAACAACTTAAATAATAATTATGATCTTCGTTAAATATTGTAACATGAAGGGAGTAAGAAATTTAATTTATTCATAAAAAGAAAAAATATGTTGATATAAAATGTAAAAAGGGAATAAATTGTTTTATCTTTTTGATAATTTAAAATATACTAATTAATTGATAAAAGGGAAAAGGGGTTAAATTCCACACCTTCCTTTTTGACTTCTAATTAAAAAGGGGAAAGATGGAAATTTTTTTTTTTTAGGAAACTATTAAAAGAGGTAACATAAAAAGGGAAAAAGGGGAACATAAGGGAAAAAGAGGAAAGTCAAACTTAGTAAAGAATCTACCATTTAAGAGATTTCTAATTTAAATTGAACTAGCAATTTAATAAAAGGGAAAGTTATTAAAACCTGTTAGAGAATTTGGGGACACCTAGAAGTGATTCTAGGAGTAACTCTAGGTGGGTGAGGGAAATAAAGATAAATAATTAATTAAAGAAATTAATTTATGGAGGAATGAAGGGGATGGGTGACACTTATACAAAGAGGAATTTTTAGGAATTTAATTATAAAAACTTAACTAAAAGAGAATTTTTGGAAAGTAAGGAACAAGGAAACTCTATATAATGAAGGGAGGTGATGGATGTTGGATCATCTTCTGTTTGAATAATGTTATGCTGCACAAATATCTACTTGATTGATTTACTGGTGGGAGTTGGGATACCCAGCTCGGAGAGGAGTGGTAGCTCGGCCTTGCGGGGCGAGCTGAGAGCCAGTCGAAATCTCTTGATAGTGTGTGTTGCCTCTTTGCGGCTCTGGGGGCTAAGGGGGAAGAAGAGTACCCCTAGAATTGACTGGGAGGTACCAGTGAAGTCTCTATGGTCGGTGAGTGGGATTTGCACAGAGCGCGCGGGACGTCATTTGGAGTAGGCGATCAGGCAACAATATGCTCTCTTCATTTCTGTTTGGTAGATGGTATTAGGACTTATGCTTGGATATGCTTGTTTATTGGAAAAGTAAACTGATGTCTTTTAAGTTGATGACGAAAACTTGCCTTAGCCTAGCTCAATGGTTGTTGTCTCCCATGGCCTTTGTTTTCCTGCATGTCTATACCTCCTTGATGTGTGGAGTGTGATTTTCTTGGTTGTTTAGCATTCGTCCCTAGCTCACCAGTCCTCACCTAAGCAGTCAGCCAGGAGCCTAATATACGGTCGTCTCCTTAGCATTAAAAGACCTATGGATCTCAACAACCTTCTTTTCTGTGTGAGGATGGTGAAGCGAAGGATGAACACATCCGTCGGCTACCTCTATTGTTGTCCTTGACAGTTTGTTGTCTTGCACCTTTTAGCAAATGTCTCTCTGTGTATGGAACTCTTGCGTAGTGTTGGTTATCCCTTTGGAATCTTGCGTTCTCTTACTGTTGGCTGCAATTTTTATTGGTGTCATGTTAAGGTAAAAGATCTAATTTCAATCGGAAAAACTTTGTTGGTATCCTGGTAATGTAAAAGTTTTAAATTAATTCTGCATTGAACCATGTATTGACTGTGATGTTTTCTTGGCGTTTAGTATGGCGTGTTGACTGTGTAATGTATTCTCTGCATTAGAATGGTGTAAGTGATTGCCCATGAATTAATTTAAATTTAAATGTGACTGTGTACTGTGGGTCACCATGAAATCAGTGGTGGAATGTTCTCTGCGTCCCTAAAGTCACCCAGGTTCATCACCTGATGCTTTTAATCAGACCCTTATCTTGTTCACTGTCACAGATTTATATTTACTCAGGTTTTTACAGACTTAACGCCCTTGAATTGTGACTCTCAACCATTGCCCACTATTTTTAACGCCCATGTTTTTGTTGAATCGTTCACTGGGTTACGGTAGAATGCACCCATGAATTCATCTTTTAATTCAGGAAATCACTCACCGAAATGACCATGGTTGGGGATACAAAATCGGACTGTGTGCATGCATTTTTCTTTTCCCACTTTTTGGAATGTGATTTTACCCTTCTTCTGCGTGAATTTGTTGAGAATTTTGTGGATAAACTTTTAGTGTTGTTGAAGTCTGCTCTCGTTTATGATAGCTGGGCATTGCCATCTTTTTGACTGGAATCGTGTCTGGTAGATAGCTGGCAATTCGCCCAAAGCCTTGACATCTTCTCTCGTTTTTAATTGTTGGGTGTTGCATTTTTAGAGACTGAGTGCCTGGTGGGTAGCTAGCATTTCGCCCAAACATATGATGTCTACTTCGTTTTCTTTTAGCTGGGTGACCTACCACTCATCACCGCGTCTTCATGTCTCATGCCCGCCTTGTCTTGACCACCCTGACCTTTGTCTGTAATTTGTTTTATGACTCTTGTCATGTTAATCCTATACCTTGAAACATTTTTTTTTTACTCTGAGATTTGGTCCTGATAATTGCTTGTTGAAGGCCACGCTAGTTGTCTTGTTAGTTGCTACAGTTTGTAGCCATGTTAGTTGCATTGTTAATGATAAATTAATTACCTTATTATTCACCAAAATAATTGCTACAGCACTGGAATGGTCAATAGATCCCTGCTTGATTAATTAAATAGCCACTAGTTGCCTAAATGGATAAATTCGCTTTTTAACTTGTAATGACATCATTCTAGGCCACCAGCTTGCTTCAGTGTTTATGCCCTGATTTTTACCCTTACCTGGCAGTGACTCTTTTGAGATAATAAATGCTTCGTGGCAGTAAATCCCTTAGGTACATGGCCTTGGTCTCTCGTAGATTGTTATGGCGTTATGGCACTTACACTTCTTAGCCGATTTCTTTATTGTTGAAGGCAGCTGTCATTTTGGTACTTAGAATAAAGATAGACACATGTAGAAATTATTGAGATAATAAATGCTTAGTTGTTGCTTCTGACCTTGATGATGCAAAGTTGTTATTGCTATATTAAATGATTGGTTAATTGTCATGTTTAGATTCCTTGTTAACTGCTTATTATTGTTTTAATGGTAGAATTCCACATCAAGATTTTTACTATTGTTATTTAGTTAATGGCCAGATGGTGTGTTGGACGTTAAGTCATTAATAGCATGTTAATCTCAGACATTGTAGTTGATATAGCGAATATTGTTAATATTTTGGCAATTGCAAAGGTTAAATCGTATTAATGTTAGATTATAATTGTAGTTAGTGTCTAAATAATGATTTATACTTGCTAGCTTGGTTTCTTTTGATGTCAAAATTACAATTGCCAATTGTTGACTAGTTGTGATTTAGACTTACTAACTTGTTTTCTTTTAAAGGTTAAAATAGACTCGTAAAAAGTTGACTAGTTGTAATTTAGACTTGCTAAATTGGATGTGTAATTGATGCTAGTTGGGTTTATAGATATCGCCTAATTGGTAACTCAGTCTCGCTAAATTTGAGTCAAAATTCATGTTAAGTTCGGTTGGTAACTTGTTGACTAGTTGGGATTTACACTGGTTAACTGATCTGTTATTAACACCTTTTTGAATCATAGATATTGAAATTTTAGCCTTGATTAATGGTTGGGTTGTTGATGAGTACTTTTTAGCTTGCGCTTCCCATTGAGGGTGTGGTTGTTTATTATTACTTAATGTTGTACTTGGTTTTGTAGATGTTTAATGTGATTGGTTGCTCACTGTGAGGGTTCTAGTTACTTGTGTAAATAAATTTTGGGTGCGTTGGGTTGTTAGGATGATTGTCCTTAACATAGTAGGCTTGGTATGCTTATGTCGGGTGAGATGTAGACACCTCCTTGTTCCTCAAAGCAGTCACTAGCCTTGAGATCTTAAATGGTCAAAATCGATGGGAACCTGGGCTTGAGCGTTGTTTATGTGTCCTGGTGGTCCTAACCATTGTAGGGTAGGGCGGGCGGGTAGTCATTATGATTCTTGTCAGTTGAATGTCATACATTCCTTCCAAGTGATTGATTTGATTCTATGTTAGGTTGTTATGTTGTTATTGCATGAGTTTCTTGTGTCTTGTTCATCATCATGTTGCATTGTCGAGTATAATGACATCATTACCTTCCTACACACACAAAAAAATAAAAAAATTAAGGATGCTTTTATCGGTTGTACGTCATAGGAGTCGTTCCAGTAGATGGGGTTGTCACAGGGATGAAGAGACCCTACTAGGGGAAGACACAATTTTCTTAGAGAAGGGATAGGTTAGGGTTTCCTCATGGAGATATGATAACCTTTTTTCAATCTTGTATAATGTTAAAATCAATGATAATTATTATTGCGACAATTTTTGTAAAGTTAACATGCTCTTTTCCAACCTCATTCATAGTTGTTGAACCTTCGTAGTAATCCAATGATCAAAAATATTTTTTTATCTCAATTATAAAATTGAAATGATTAGACAAGCACAATTTACAAAACATATTACACAAATTGTGCAATCTAGTAAATTATTTAATCAATTAATTTAAGATCAATATTTTAGTCATATAGTTGAATCTTGGATGGGTAAACTTTAGAAGTATCTCAAAACAACTACCAATCTTGAAGGCCTCAAAAATAAAAGGAAAGCATGTACATAGATTATGAGTGTTTCTTATGAATGCTTGAATATAGTGTCTAATTTATTTTCTAACCCTCAAAACTTGTTGCACTTGAAAAATGAATTACAAATTAGTTGATTCCTTTATTTGTTTATGTTGATGACAATTAATTAGGGAATATTCATATTTAATAGTAATTCTCCATTGCAATGTATCAATGCTAAAAAAAAATATGACTCAATTGAGGAAGCATAGAAAATCAGTACATATGGTATCAGAGTCATGTTCAACACAGTAGGACCATGGACCCACTAAAACATTCTTCCTCGCAAGAATTGAATGTGTATAATTGTGAAGTAACCAAATTGAAATTTATCTTATGACACGTAAATATGAACAAAGGTGGAAGAAAATGTAGGGGTAGTATTGGTAGGGTATAATCTACACCTCCTCACAACAACCTACATACGAAAATTCATCAGCTAGAAAGGAGGAGCATGTTCTATAACAAGAACACATTTCTTCCAGTGAAGTAATGAACATGATGAGGTAATTCCAGAGAACGTCTGATGCATTATTGAATACATTATCAAAGGAATCAGTAGAATTATACACTTCTATCAAAGGATCACAAAATCCTTCCAACAATCACATGCATAGAGAGTTACAAAAAGTGCATTTCCTAAAGTTTTTGGGATCTACTTATGGATAGACTATCGAGTCTTGGTTTAATAACAATTACATTTGTTTTTCCCTAAGGGATTAAACATCGAAACTGAAGATTCACATGTGTATCTTCCAACTGTAGGGAGGTTCCTTATTGTGGTGGAAGACTCTTCTTCCATAGTTGAGGAAGGACACATCGAATATTTTATGGGAATATTTTGAGGAGTGTTTGCAAGAATGCTACCTATATGTTGTATCCTTAATTTCCACCTTATAGGCCAAAGATAAGTTCATAAGAAGATCAAAGCGAAAGTACATGCCATGCTTGATATTTGGGCCCTTTTTGGAGGTCATTGCGGGTCTCATATGGGACAACACGCGATGATTTTCACCCATAATCAATAGCTCAATATATGATGACCCTTGAAGATTCTAGAATCGAGTAGTTATGAAGAGATAGGGAAGGAATGAGTTGTATATTCATGGTATGATCTTTGGAAATCACATGATTCAAGTCTCTACTTGTCTCTAGGGTATCTAGAAGCTCTCCCAAGCCTCTTCTAGGGATCTATATTAAAAAAGGAAAGTCTTGAGAAAGAAGGAAGAACCATTGGTAGTTTTATGTTGTCCATTTGTAGAAGAGCTATTCTTATCACATCCAAAAATCAAAAGTCCCTAGCCTGATCAAGAAGCCAAGGAGGAGCAAGGAGAAAAGAGTCAAGGGACAATGGCATCATCATCAAAGGTATGATATTGATGTGAGTTATCTATAATCATTAATATATTATCAGATTTCCCCAAATTATTTGTGTTGGATTCTTGAATGGTTTTTATTTGATTTTATGAACGACAAATCAAGTTAGGTCTGAGGTATATTAATGAATTCTAACACTAGGAGAAGAATTAGATTCTTTTTGTTTGTTTCTTATGTGGAGGAAGCAAGTTCCGGGAGCTAGAGCTGCAATTTAGGAGCTACAATAGCGAGGATACAAAAAAAAAAACTTCAATAATAAGGTATGCTAATCTATCCTATATTGGTGTAAAAAGAGATTGCATTCTATAGATATAGGAAACCATAGAAATCTATCCTTCATTTTTTCTAGGATTAATAGGAATATCCTAGGGACATCTTATTGTTTAGTCAGTGAGATCCTTATGAGATTTATCACATAAAAAAAACTAGTGACCATATTGGGGAAGAATATTCTCTAGTTTGAGTTTCTTTGCCAATCCTTTCCTCTCCTTTTTTTTTTATTTAATTTTTTTTTTCTTCCATTCATTCCTCCAAATCTTAGATCCATTAGATTTGATCATATCCATCCTTCCCTAAAAAAAATTGTTTTTCTACATAATCAAGGGTTGAAACAAAATAGTCACATGATGATCATCATTTGTTGACTCGCATGTGTCATGTGACGACCTATGAAAAATGTTGGAATATTCATCAATACTAAGAGGGAGGAGTATTGAGCACTTTTTACCACTTTTAATCAAAACATGTAATCATCAACTTCTCAATCAGTTATAACTTATGATTGCATTTAGCATATCATAAACATATAACCATAAAAAATGTGTCACATCATAACAACAAATACATACGCTTACGTGGAAACTGAAATCGGAGAAAAAACAAAATGCTTTCTTATATATCAAAATATTAAATTCATAGGAACCAACAACTTCCAAATTCTCCAGCATCAGAGACTTCAATCTCCTGCCTTGCACCACACTGTCTCCCTAAAATATAAATGGAGACTCAAACTATCATCGAAACTGTCACTCATAATCAACATGTCACCGATAATGAACCTATCATTGTCAATGATATTGATACATCATTATAAACAACAACTTAAACTCGTATCTAGATCTCCAAGAATGTCCTCAAAATCATGTGCTCTAAATCACCATGTGCTTTCTAATAAAGAGGCACTCACTTAGTAATAAATAGAGTCTAGTAGGAGATGAATTTTTGGGAGAGGGAAAATAGCTCAATCGGTTAGAGTGTTGTTTTGTCACGCAAGGGCGTTTTGGTGGTAATGATAGCTACACATATTGGGAGCCTTTACAAGATAAATGAGAGTACTACGATAAATGAAGCAGTGGTGGTAGCTAAAGAAGCAAATGAATCTACTCATTTATGATATCATTGACGTGGACATATGAGTGAGAAATGCATAAATTTACTTATAGATTGTAAGTTACTTCCATATTTATAATATTTGAATTTGAATTTCTGCAAGAATTGTGTTTTTTGAAAGAAATGTATATATAAGTTCAAAACATGTAGTTAGACAAGTAAGGGAATTGTAGATTACATTCACTCAAATTTTTTGGGAGACATCCCTTACAATTTATTTTAAAATATATGTATACTTCGTAACATTTATAAATGATCACTATATAAAGGTGTGGTACTATATTCTCAAAAGATAAACTCATGTGTTTAATTTATTCAAGCAATTTAGAGTTTTGGCTCAAAAGAAAATTAGTAGGCCAATCACAATCAAGTATTTAAGAGAAAATCATGGAGGCATTCTCAGATATTTGGAATTTCAAAAGTATTTTAAAGAATCTAGGATAAAAAAGAATAAACCACAATTTATGATGCTTAAAAAAATGGCCTCGTTGAATGCATTAACATGACTCATCTAGAGAGAGCACAGAGATCCTTAGTAATGTCAAGTTTTGATAAGAGTTGTGGGAAGAAGAAATCATTACAAATTTCTATGTAGTAAATTAGTTTCCATTACTTTCAATAGATTTTAATATTCCTAAATAGGTTTGGGCAAATCATTCTTGTAATTACTCAATTATAAAAAAAAAATGGTGTGATGCCTACGCTCTTGTTTCTAAAGATGAGTGTTGTAAGTTGGAAGCCAGATCAAATAATTATATATTTTATGGTCATGTTCATATTTTATGGTTATGGTGATGGAGTTAAGGGATACATATTGTGTGATACTACTGCGTACAAAATCAGGATTAGTAGTGATGTAGTATTTGATGAATCCCCTCTCATAAAATCAAACATAGTAGATGTTGAAATGAAACAAGAACAAGTACAAAAAAATCAACAAATCTAATTGGAAAGCAATCCATTCACAAAAATATAGGGAGCATGAATAATATTTTGAAGAAAATGAGGATGCAAAAAATATACAAGAAAATGTGGAAAGCCAAAAATCATCCTAAGAGGTGAAAATATTATATTTCATCTATTGCTTTAATTTATAATGATGAGGAACCTTGTTGTTTTTAGGAAATGAAGAGTTTTATTGTAAGTTCTATGTGAAAAATAACAATGAAGGAAAACATGGATGCTTTGGAGAAGAATAAAAGATAGGACCTGGTAGAACTATGAAAGGACAAAGAAGTCATTGTTTGCAAATGGGTCTACAAACTAAAAAAGGGTGTCGATGATAAAGTTGAAAGGTAGAAAGTAAGACTAGTATAAGAAGGGTATTCTCAAATGGAAGGTATTAATTTCCATGAAATATTCTCACTAGCTCTTGTATTGGTGTAGTATTAGCACTTGTTTCTTCATTAATATTAAGTTAGATAAGCTACATGTTAAAACATGAATTTTATATAGATATTTAGATAAATAAATATTTATGGAACATCCAATGGTATTTTTAGATGGAAAATAATATAAGTTTTAAAACTCAAAAATGCATTGCATGGCATGAAGCAATTTCCTAGGAAATGTTACTAGAAGTTCGACTCCTTCATGGTGAGTCATGACCATCATGTTTAATTCGAAACTTTCAAATAATGGTATGTTCATTATCTTGGTGTTATATGTTGATGATATGGTTATAGAAAGAAAAAACATGGTTGAGATCAATCGGATAAAGGACCATTTGGATAGGATTTTTTATATGAAGGATCTAGGAGGAACAAAATAAATTTTGGGCATAGAAAAAATAGAGAAGGAAAGATGCTAAGATTTAGTTATCACAACAAAAGTATGTGGAGAATATACTCATGAACTTCAATGTGAATAATGTGAAATCCATAAATGATCCAGGTGGATATTGGTGGCCACCCGCCTATTCCACTTGGACCCACACCATTGTTTCTTTCATTTTTTCAATTTCCTTAATTGTAGCACAATTTACTATTTTTAACAGTTCTTCAGGTCCTGAACTTCCGGAGCTGTTTTGAGGCCCTAAACGGCGTTTTTTGGGCATGAATGCTCCAGTGAATATGAGTATGTTTTTAACTCAATATTCACTATTAGCAGTGTAGTCCTTAGATAGATCTTTATAACGATGTATCATGTGCGTCAAACAGAGATAGTATGCCAAAGTTACGACCCCGGGAAATTGATGTACCAATTTACCCAACGGGGCCCATATTCTGGCATTTCATCTCCTAGGGTTAGGTTTTTGGATGTTTAGGGTTTCCCATTGTTTCTTAGTAATATATAGGCCTTCGAGCCTCATTGTAACAAGTAGTTTAGATGCCAGTAGTCGCCACATCTCTTCTCAGAGATAAGCTACCAGCGCCCTAGCTAGTTTATTTCCATTCTGTCTGTAAGCATTTTTCAGTCATTTGTTATTAATGAAATGAAGTCTTATTTCCATTGCATCTCTGCGTTTATGTGTATTTCTGTATTTCATTGTGTTCCTACATAAATCTGAATCAGTGGTATCAGAGCGGTCTACTCGTTCTCGATCTTTCTTTGCATGTCCCCAACGAGGTCGAGCTATAAGGAGTTGGGGCTCGATCTGGTTGAACCTTTGCAAGATCAGTCTCACAAACCCTGATGACTACCCATGGGGGAAGAAAAGAAAGATGAGGGAGCAGCAAATCCTATCAAAATGTTGCTCGAGGAGGCCCTCGAGAAACAAAGGAACGTGATGATGGACAACTTTTCCCAGATTCTTCAATGAATTCCCACTAGTGGCGCATTGACATCCAATAGCCACTCTGGAGGTGCCACTCCTTTTAAGGTACAAGTAAACTTTGACATTCCGATATTTGAGGGCCAAATGGATGCAGATGCCATAGATAGATGGTTGAATCTATTAGAAGGATATTTCTTGGTTCATGAATTTTTCGACCGAGAAAAGATTATTTTCGCACTCCTCAAAGTCGCCCCCCATGTGAAGGACTGGTGGGAAACCTACTTGGAGAAATAGGGCGAGGGGGAACCCTCTCTATTCTCGGCCACACCCACTTGGAATTCTTTCTGAGATGCCATCAAGGAACAATATTATCCCGTGGGGAGCTATGAGGACAAATACATACAATGGACTATGCTGTGGCAACAAAGGGACCAAGATGTGCATGAGATGATGAATCTATTTCATACCCCATGCACAAGGTTGGGTATCAAAGATTCAAAGAAACAGTTGGTGTTATAGTACTGCAGTTGTCTATACAAATATATTAAGGAGGAAATGAAGTTCCTCGACATCTCCTCACTTGGTGTGGCGTACCGATATGCTGCCAAGATTAAGTAGAAGTTCAAACAGAAAAAGTGAGACTTTGGGTCTGCGAATCAGAAGCAAGGGAAAGGTACCCCCAAACCACCAAACAAATGACCAAGCCAAGGCAAGGCAACCCGGGATAACCAACCAAAGCCACAAGCAAAGAACAACACCACAAAGCCAAGAAAGGACACGGGGAAGTGGTGTGAGTTTCATAAGAGCTCCACTCACAACACAAGTGAGTGTCGGGCCAAGCAGTCACTGGTAGCCGAGTTGAAGGCTTCTGAATTGGATGCATGCTCCAACTCTGAATTAGAACTCGAAAAAGGCAATGATAGGGGGGAGTATATTATCGATGCGGAGCCCAACACTATCATTGCCACCATGAATATCCAGAAGGAGGAACCAGAAGATCCAGAGGAGGCAAAGCATCTCTTCCATTCCAAGATGTGGGTAAAGAGTTCCCCATTGTAGTTCATTGTCAACATCGGGAGCCATAAGAACCTCATATCGTTAGAGGTCGTGAAGCGGCTGGGCTTGCTTACCACAACACACCCACAACCATACACCATCGGGTGGTTGCACCAAGGATGGGACCTCCAAGTCAGCCAACAATGTTGCCTTCCCTACAACATCAAGCCCTTCACAGATGAGATATTATGTGACATTTCTCCTCTTGATGGTCCTGATGTATTATTATGCCAACCGTACTTGTGGAAGCGACATTTTGTGTATGAGTCCAGGCCTCATGCTGTTATTATCACCTTGGGCAATAAGCTATACAGGATACTAGAGATAGCACTGCCTACCTCCATCTCTTTGGTTACTGCAAAAAAATGTAGTAAGCCCATTTCCAAAACCAGGAAATTTGTTTTCCTGATGATCCACCCTCAGGGAAAGAGGAAGACTGTGGCCATGACCACTAGACAGGGCCCCACTGCATGAAAACAACATATGGATAAGGTCATGGAGGAGGACGAGGACATCTTCACCTCCTCCGTAGGGGTGCCTCTACACTACCAGGTCAAGCACCCCATCGATCTGACCCCAGGTGCACTGCTTCCCAATGGACCCATCTATCGATGCTTTGTTATGGAGAATGACGAAATCAAGAGGTAGATTCAGGAGCTGTTGCAGAAACATCACATCCGGCCGAGTTCATCACCCTGTGGGAGCCCGATCGTGTTGGTGTAGAAGAAGGATGGGACTTGGAGACTTTGCATTGACTATCGGGCACTAAACAAGATCACTGTTCGGAATAGGTACCCGATCCCACAGATTGATGACCTTCTGGACCAACTCAAGGGGGCAAAATATTTCAGCAAGATCGACTTGAAGTCGGGGTATCACCAAGTACCATTCGAACCCTCTGATGTGTGGAAGACTGGCTTCAAATCCAAGGAGGGCCTTTTCAAATGGTTGGTCATGCCATTCGGGTTGACGAATGCCCCTTCCACCTTCATGAGGCTAATGGATGACATCCTATGGCTATTCACCAACTCAATTGTAGTGGCGTACTTGAATGACATTCTGATCTTCAGCCATACTTGGGAAGAGCACCTCCACCACATCCGACAGGTCCTCCAAACACTCTGACAACACAAGTTCTGTGCCAATTTGGAGAAATGCACTTTTGGAATGACCCAGGTTTAGTATCTGGGATACATTATTGATGAACGGGGGGTGCATGTGGATCTAGCAAAGATCCAAGTCATTTGGGATTGACCAGCCCCAACCACCCTAACAGAGCTCCACAACTTTTTAGGTTATGCCAATTTCTACCATAGGTTTGTGTTGGGATTCTCTCATATCACTTGGCCCTTGAGTCAAGTCACCAAGGGAGGAGATAAAGAAAAATTATTTTGGTCTGAATCTCAACAGAAGGTGTTCGGGGAGTTGAAGCATCGCCTCTGCTCTGCACCAGTGCTCACATTACCAGACTTGCAACAACCATTTGAGATCGAGACAGATGCCTCTGACTATGCCATTGGGGCAATCCTTACTCAACATGGGCATCCAGTGACATATCACAGTGAGACACTTTCTGACACAGTCCGGAAGTATCCCACTTATGAAAAATAAATGTATTCCATTATGCAGGCTTGTTGGCAATGGAAGCATTACATTTTGGGAAAGGAAACGATCATCCACACAAACCACCAACCCCTGTAGTTCATACAGACACAAGGGAAGTCACTGAACGATCGCCATCAGAAGTGGTCCACATAGCTGCAACAGTTTCATTTGAACATTAAGTACAAGAAAGGAAACACCAATAATGTTGTAGACTGCCTCAGTCTACCACCCATAGTGGAACTAACCACTGTGCTCGACTCTTGTGGGCACGAGACTTTCGATTGGCCGCTTCTCTACACAAGTGATCCAGAATTCAGCCACACATACAATACACTCTTGGAGGGTAAGAAAGTTCCCAATTTTCACCTCCAAGATGCCCTGCTTTGTCACCTGGGACACCTTTGTGTTCCTTCAAGTGAGCATGCCAAGATGATTTGGGAGCCGCACTATAGTTGGGTCGTTGGGCATTTTGGGGTCAAGAAAACCACAGCAGCACTGCAAAAGTATTTCTATTGGCCGAACCTTCGATAGGATGTCAGAAAGTACACCAAGTCCTGAACTGCTTGCGCCATTGCCAAACCGACCATCAAGAAGCAAGGCCTCTATACTCCGCTTCCTACCCGTAGTCAACCTTGGGAATCCATCTGTATGGATTACATGTCAGGCCTTCTTTCTACTAAGCATGGCAATGACACTATTTTTGTGGTCGTCGACCGATTCTCGAAGATGTCCATTATGATGGCCTACAAGAAGAATATCACAGCAAAATCCATTGCTAAACTCTTCTTTGAACGAGTGTGGGTACACTTTGGGATCCCACAATCTATTATCTCAGATCAGGATAGCAGGTTCCTCGGTACATTTTGGTCCAGTCTCTGGTCGATGTTGGACACCAAGCTCAGCAAGTCCATAGCTTTCCATCCACAAACTGATGGCCATATAGAGGTCGTCAACTGGATGATTGTACACATTCTACGCATGTACAACTCAAAGAATCCATGCACATGGGATGAGAGCCTCCCCTATGTACAACACAGCTACAACCAGGCTCTCCATACCTCAACCAGCCACAACCCCTTTCAAGTGGGCTTGGGATTCCAACCAGTATGTCCCATTGACATAGCCATGCCATTTACGGCTACTCGGGTAGATTCAACCCATGTCCAGTCTGAGGCTGACAAGGCAAATAGCTTCATTGAGCGCATTCAACACATCCGCCAACAAGTTCATGACATATTGGACAGAGCCAATGCTAAGTACAAGAAACGACATGATCAACATCGGGTGCCACACAAATTCCAGGTGGGCGACAAAGTGTGGCTACATTTGTAAAAGGAGCTCCTCGCTAGACCCTACCGCAAGATTCGCCCATTCTGATATGGGCCATACACTATCACCAAGGTTGTATCGGACAATGCCTTTGAGATCGGTATTCCATCATTCCTTGGTCTGCACCCAGTGTTCAATGTGGACCACCTTCAGCCCTACTTTCCACCTCTACTAGACACATCTAACATGGCAAAACAACTCACACCAACAGAGTTAAACCCAGATTGCATGGAACAAGCCACAACTGATCAAATTATGGACACACAGATCAAGAACACCCACGAACGGAGGATCTAGCTATATCGAGTTGTCAAAGTAGGCCAACTCCTTCACCAGGGCAAGTGTCTTACCAAGGACCAAGTTCAGCAGAAGTTTCCTCATCTCATGGAGGAACTCAATGAAATGGGGACCATTGCTTCCTAAGGGGGGAGGACTAATCCAAGTGGATATTGGTGGCCACCCGCCTATTCCACTTGGACCTACACCATTGTTTCTTTCAGTTTTTCAGTTTCCTTAATTGTATTACAATTTACTATTTTTAGCAGTTCTTCAGGTCCTGAACTTCCAGAGCTATTTTGAGTCCCTAAACGACATTTTTTGGGCATGAATGCTTTGATGAATATGAGTCTGTTTTGGACCAATATTCGTTGTTAGAAGTGTAGTCCTCGGATAGATCTTTTTAACGATGTATCACGTGCGTCAAACAGAGATAATATGCCAAAGTTACGACCCTGGGAAATTGATGTATCAATTTACCCCAACGGGGCCCATATTCTGGCGTTTCATCTCCTAGGGTTAGGTTTTTGGATGTTTAGGGTTTTCCATTGTTTCTTAGTAATATATAGGCCTTCAAGCCTCATTGTAACAAGCAGTTCAGAGGCCAATAGCCGCCACATCTCTTCTCAGAGATAAGCTACCAGCGCCCTAGCAAGTTTATTTCCATTCTGTCTGTAAGCATTTTTCAGTCATTTGTTATTAATGAAATGAAGTCTTATTTCCACTGCATGTCTGCATTTATATGTATTTATGTATTTCATTGTGTTCCTACATAAATCCGGATCAATAAATATCCCTTTGGCTTCCCATTTTATGATTTATTCAAGTCTGTGTCCTAGTAATAAACAAGAAAATGATTATATGTCTTGTATACCATATGCTAGCGTAGTAGGAAGTTCAATGTATGTGATTGTATGTACAAGATCATATATTTCACATGCAATTATGTTGTCAATAAATACATGGAAAATCCATGTAGAGAGCATTAAACAACAATGAAATGGGTGTTTCATTATCTTAGAGGAACAAGTGATTGTTGTATCACCTATAATGGTTGTAGTGATTGAGTTTGTGAGTATGTTCATTTATATTTTGGAGGTGATTTTTCCAAAAGGATATCTACTTCGGGTTATGCCTTTACTCTTGCAGAAGGACCTTCTTGTTGGATGTGAAAGCTTCAATAAATAATTTTTTTATCCACTACTAATGTAGAATATATAACTATCTCTCATGAAAGCAAGTAGGTAATTTTGTTAAAGGGTCTATATAGTCAAGTGCTATCCATTTGGATATGAATATAGCTTATCATAGTAAGACCAAGAATATTGCCATAAAATACCATTTCGTAGGACGAGTTATTGATGGTGGTGGAGAGCTCTTAATAGAGTCGATACTCAAGAAAATTGTGCATTGTTCCTACCCACCTCACCAAGTAACGTGCTATTGTCAAAGAATAAATTACTTAAATAATGAAAATAAAGACATTACCAACCATTATTATCAATTTTCAAAGCTAAGAGGCCATGTAGAGAAGCAAAGCAAAGAGTCAGTGTTTACAAAACCAATAGTATTAGAGAAGTTGTGGTGTTGTTTTGCTTATCTTGTCTTGACAAAAAGGTCATAAATGGGATTGAGAAAGGTATCAATTAAATTGTTGTTATAGTGAACATTGTTGGAATTGTGACAAAAATTAAAAAAGGTGAAAATTTTATGGAAAATTTGACCATTTGGTGGCAGTTATGTTGAAGACATTATATATGTGTAGCTTTGAGAGGCATATGCAATTTTTATAACATCTTCTTTTGAAAAATTGTAATCTTTACTAGCAATGAGAACACTCATACCTTACCTAATATTGTCAAAGTTTTACCATGTAAATCCTTGTATTACTGAATTCTGTTTTGTTATTTTGTTTTATATTTTTTCTTACTTCTTAGCAAATAATCTGTACAGGAAATTCATATGATTCTGTGGACTCACGTTTTTTTCAACAGTTACAACCACCATATTCCATGCAGCGTTGACACCAATGCAAGTAACAGTTATATGTGATAGATTAATCTAGCAATTATAGTACTCTGCAAATGCTCAATAAGGTTTAAGTTTATATATATTTTTAATATGAGTCCAAACGATTGTTAGGCTTGAGGATAACAGATAGTCACTAGTACGGTCTCCAATGAAGAACAATGCTTGTCTCAGTGTACCTGAAAAAAAGATGTGTATTGTTTAAATATTTGAAATGAATTGCACACTAAATAATTCAATCTAAAACTTAAATCATACGCTCAAAGGTTGTATTGATAATTTAAATTTTCTGAATTCGATACAAAATTTTCACAATATACAAATGAAACAATCAACTCATTAACATTTTATATGGATTTACCTATTATCTCAAAATTTTCACTATACTATAAAATGAAATGATTAGCTCGTTGGATTTTTATATGGATTTAACTATTATTTCTGTGCATGTTCATCATCGGTAAAAGATAAGAATTGATTCACACTACTGATTAGTACTGCTAATAAATATCAATTGGATACTAAAAATTGAATTTGCAATGCATATGATGAATCAACTAATTTAGTAATAACCTTCCATAAGTCAGATTTATAAAAATTGCAGTAATTAACACCAAACGCCCCAATACTAAAGTAACAAAAGACTATAAGAGTGAATAAATAAAAATATACTGAGTTTATGGTTGAAGGTTTTGAGATCAACAAATCATCTATCAACAATTGGTTCCATTCAACAACTATTTCACAGACTGAACGATCTCAGTGCCAGTATCATCCTCAAGAAACATGGTGGTTCTCATCGTTTTCCTATTTGAAGTTGATCCCAAGTGTCTTTTGGTTGTTTCCCATGTGTTAATGTTGAGTCCTCTCCCAGGTAGTCCATTGCTGAAGTGTTTTGGACGGTGTTTTGAGATGGTACTCGGTAAATATCGAACACCACACACTGCCATTTAATTATAAAGGATGAAAGAGATGGAAACCTTACAAGGAACTATTCAATATTATTCATAAGGTTACATCTAGAATGATATGGAGAAAAACAAGTTGAAATATATGTCGTTCTTCTCTTATCAGTAAATTTGAAATCTATTTTGCAACAAAGAATGTAATGCCATTCATTTTATGGTGAGGTATGTAAAGGAATGAGAAATAATTTTAAAGAGAGTCATGGAATGTTAGTATTTGGAACTTTTCTGTGCAAAATCAACGAAATGGGTGGTACAAGTCGACTTCCAATTTTTGGCTCAAGGAACACTCAACATTGAATGCTCTCAACTAGACCCAACTCAAGGGTCAAACAATGGAAGTTATGAATTGAAGTTGCAAACATAAATGTTGCAAAATGTATGGTGGAGAGTATTCCTCATCTTCTATGCCTAAAATCTCTTCAAGAACGACTAAGATTAAGAAAAATCAAAGAAGTGGAAAGAGGAGGTTGCCTTGATATATGAAAGCATGCAGATCCAATCTGAATATTGTTGCTGCTTCAAGTTCTGGGTTCAGGGAGTAAATGTTTCAGCCAATAGGAGACCATTATGTTAAAATTGTAAGAAATCCAAAGGAATATGTTTTATTATTTAGTAATGCTCAAACAATTACTTGTTTCTAGAGATATATTTGAAAAAATTCACAATGCTCCCAAAATATAGTGGAATAGTGACAATTGAATTTGTTGAATAACATTTATATCAAGAATTTCATAATTTAAATTCATCTTACCATTATATTATTAGAACTGGAAAAAGAACCAACGACATCAAAACGACTAGAAGAAGTAAGGGAGACTTAAAATAATTCATCGTAAAGAAAAAATAGTTTCCATATCATGCTAATGATGTACCAAGGAAGTGTATTTAACAACAACATATTAGGATGGTGCCTAAGGTGAATTAGAAATAGCTAGCAGAGAGAAGCGAGTCAGAGGAAAAGAAGCAACGTATGTTTATGTGGGAACATAAGCCTAAGAATCAAAATAACTAGCTGGAGAGAAACATAACGTTAAAGCGAGATAGCTCTGGTCAATACAACATCTACTCATGCCAAGCCGGAACAACGAAAGATAAAGGTAAAGCCGACGTAAATAATATATACAGTGAATTCTTGGCTGGATTCTTGGCTTCTCAACCATTTAACTTAAATCACAATTTGTACCAAGCTTACATTTTCATGTATTAAAATAAGACATAATATATTGGAGAGCTATATCTATATTTGTATAAGAGTTTTTATTTAAGTAAAGAAACGTATAAATTGGTTACTACTCTATTTTCTCTTGATAAAAGATTTCGATGTACAATCATTTTATTGTATGTAAATAAGATATAGTCATTTCTAGTGATTTTTTTATAAGAGAGCAAATTTCCACTTTCTAGTGAATGTTCTTAGGTTTTGATATTTTATATTTTGGGTTTTGAATCTATTTTTTTATGTTGATGAAGATGAATTTTTAATTATTTAAAAGTATTTTTAGGTTAATAATTTAATATGGTTACTATCCACAATGCAAGTCAATGTTTTAAAACAAAGTGGTTTATAGGGTCTTTACTGAATGAATTTATACATAGTATATGCATTTATGAGATATTAAAGAATAAGTCTAATATTACTATATATTAATAAATATTTTCCAAAATCTTTTTGTTGAACTCTCTTCACAAATACATCTTTCCAATAATAAAAAAATCTTGTTTTTACCAAATACCTCTTTTTATACTCTCCAATACTTATAAACTTTTATTTTATTTTTCACAGTTCATAAACCCCCTTTTATAAATAATCTTATAATATATTGATTAAGAAAGTGAATTTCACACATATCTCTTTATTGAATCTTTCTTAAGACCAAAAAAAAAAATTAACCTATCCTTAAAAAATATTTTTGAATAAATTTAATTTTAATTACATACATAAAACTATATACTACTTAATTACAATTTAACATTTTATTCATAAAAATATTATCTATAGAATTGAAAAAATAAATTAATAAAAACAAAAAATAATCTTTATAAAATATAAATAAGTTATATAAAGTTGAAATTGCTTAAATATATGAGTAAATGTATAATTCAAACATGAACGAACTCATAACCTTAGTCTTTATTTATAGAAATAGGCTATAAAATATATGCATACATTCCATTTCCATTTTATAAATTAATCAATCAGTTTTAAAAATAATGTAAAATATTTCGGTAACGATGAACATAATAATTTGTTAACTATTATATAACACATTTTTTTTTTTTTAAATTTAATTTCCAAAAATAAAGTGAAACACTGTTTTCTTATCGCACCAGATACATAATTTTGTTAATCATTATTTTATATATTTTTTAAACATACATTTTAGCGTTTAAAAATATAGATTTTTTCTATTTTAAGAAAACAGATTTTCTCTTTTTAATATGTATATGAATTTTATAAAAAATAAAAATAATTAATATTTTTTTTAATTTAATCATTTTAATATAAATTAAAATAATTACAATGTATATGAATTTTATAAAAAATAAAAATAATTAATATTTTTTATTTAGTATTTTAATACAAATTAAAATAATTACAAGCAAAACTTAAATATATAAAAGAAAC
>ML780776.1:772158-848286 GCA_009831015.1 Picea engelmannii | reverse complement strand
CAAGTTTTGTTTTTACTGTAAAGTGAAATTCTAAATAAAAAAAATACTTTTATATGTCGGAAGTTGAATAACTTGTGAAAATACAGTTTTTTTTGTCATAAAACAAGCAAAAGTGTAACCCACCTTCATGATTTCACCCCGCAATGTGATAAACATATGCGAACGACACAATGCAACGAACATTTCCCTATCATGACAATTTAACAAAATAGCCCCATTGTCACAATGTCATGAACATTTTGTATTGTCTCTCTGTGAAGAATATAACATCATCAACCCAATTTGATTAACATATCCTCCTCATTACAATGTGACGTAAATAGCCTAACATCATAATCCGATAACCATTTCGAAATGTTGCAAGGTGACAAACATAACCCATTGTCGCAATGTTATGTACAAAACCTTATGCTGCAATGTGAAAAACATCGTCCAACATTGCAATGTGACGACCATTCCCTGACGCTACAATGTGACAAATATAGCCCACTTTCAAAATGTGACAAACCTATTCCAATGCCTTCATGTTCTAAACAAAAACCCTACCTTGCAATGAACATAGCCCCAATCATACCTTCATCTTCATCGTCACATTTTGACAAACATAGTAACATAGCAATGTTATGAACCTAGCCCTATTTCAATAATGGGACAATCATAGCTTCGCCGTCGCAAAGTCACAAATATTTACTATTGTCGCAATGTGATGTCAAACAAATATCCTAACATCATAATGTGAGAAACATTTCGAAATGTCACAATATGACAAACATATGCCTCCTCATCGCAATGTGATACAAAGATCCTAATGTCATAATGTGAGAAACATTTGCAAATGTCTTGACAAACATATGCCTCCTCATCGCAATGTAACACAAATATCATAATTTCATAATGTGAGAAACCTGTGTAAATGTCACAATATGACAAACATAACCCATTGTCCCAATGTAACATACACAACATAACCCAATGTGACAAACATAACCCACTATCAAAATGTAATAAACCTATTCTAATGCCATAGTGTGATAAGAAAAAACAATATGTTGCAATGTGATGACCATAACCTTATGATGTGATGTGACGAACAAAACCTGATTCCCAAATCTAACGAATAAAACCTTATCAACATTGAAATGCAACAATAAACCATGTCTAACCACAATAAACATGGTCCAACGTGGTTAACAATAATCAACATGGTCTCGATGTCGTAATGTGTCAAACATTTGCTAATGTTGCAATGTGACAAACATATGTGAACACCACAATGCAACGAACATTTCCCTATCACGACGACCATTCCATGACATTGCAATGTGACAAATATAACACACTTTCAAAATGTGACAATCTATTCAAATGCCATAATGCGCTAAACAAAAACCCTACCTTGCAACGTGATGACGAGAACCTTACGATGTCATGTGATGAACATAACCTAATGTCACAATTTAACAAAAAAAAATGATCAACATTGCAATGCCATAGTGCCTTATGATGTGATGTGACAAACAAAAATTAATGTAATAATATTTTAATGATGTATTTATTAAAGTATTAATACTTTAATAATGTTTTTATTAATGTATTAGTACTTTAATAATATATTTATTAATATATTATTGTTTTAATAATGTATTATTTTATTAGTGTATTAATATTTTATCAATATATTGATTAATAATGTGTTTATGTATTAATATTTTAATATGTTACATTATACATTTTTGTATTATTACCTTAATCATGCTTTACTAATTACATTAAGTTCAATATAAAACTATTTTATTAATGTATAAAACTATTTTATTATGTATTCATATTGTAGTAATGTATTTGTTAATGCATTTAATTTATTTATTGATGTGTTTAATATATTGTTAATATTTTACATTATTACTGTAATAATATTTTAGCATTGTATTAATTAAATTAATAATATATATATTAATTGATACATTAATGGATCAAACAATTAGTATGTTACTTTATATATTAATGTAAATTAATATTTTTGTTAACAAATTATATTTATACATTAATGATTGTACCAATCAATTGCCAACCTTTAATGTATTAATACATTATGATTGCATTACTAATTTATAATGTTACATTATATATTAATATAAATTAGTACTTTAATTTATACTTTAATAATGGATTATTAAATACATTAAGCTTAATGTTTGTGTTACTACTTTATTAATGTATTACTTTATAAGTGTATTAATATTCCAACAATTTATTGTATTTATTCATGTATGCAATGCATTATATTATTACATAACTTTATACACTAATGTAAATTAATACTTTATGTTATACATTATTATTATATATTACATTAATATATCAATATAATATACTAATATATTTATTATTTAATTCACATTATTAGTGTAATAATACTTTAACATTTTATAAATTAATAGTGTACTAATATATAAATAAATTGATACATTAATGTATTAAAAAATTAATATTTTACTTTATACATTAATGTAAATTAATACTTTAGTTTATATATTATAATAATATATTAATGATTGTACCAATCAATTGTAAACTTATATTTTAATGTATTAATACATTTTTATTGTATTAATAATTTAAGATATTACATTATATATTAACACTAATTAGTATTTTAATCTATACTTTAATATGGATTATTAAATACATTAAGATTAAGTTCAGTGTATTACTAATTTATTAATGTTTTAATATTTTAATAATTTACTGATATATGTAATGTATTATTAATGTATTATATTACATTATACACTAATGTAAATTAATACTTTATTTTATACATTATTATTATATATTACATTAATATATTAATATATTATTTTTTCACTAGGGAACAACACACTCCACCTCAGATACATATATTAATATACTATTAATATATATATATATATATATATTAATTTATTAATATAATATATTTATTAATTTATATATGTTATAAACTTATTTTCCATTATTATATATTACATTGATATATTAATATATCATTAATGTATATATATAATTTATTAATATAATATATTTATTAATTTAATAATTAATTTATTTATGTTATAAACATCATTTTCCATTTTTTCAAATTAATAAAGTAAATATATCAATCACTTTTATAAAATGATTGTTATTAATTATATATACAAAACCTAACCAGCCACACAGATTCTATCCAACTAAACTAACGACAACGATATTGTTCATTAACTCTTCTTTTTATCGTTTCGTACCACGAATTTGTAAAACTAAAGTGCCCAACCAAATGGAAAAATCACCAAATGGAAGTATTATTGACATGCCAAATGTAAGTGATAATAGGTATCTTGCGATAGAAATATTTGAAAAGGTAAACAAATTTATAGAAGACGAGCTGCCACGTGCGAAATAGATGGTCGTGAGGAAAGGGCAACATTGGAAGCTGCGACGGTACCAGTAACAGAGCAAAGTGAAAGTGAAGTTGATGCCGTTTCACATAATGTGTGCCTGGATTCTGAGAGCGTTCAACAACACTTCATCTCGACAGTAGTCTTCAGATGTGTGAGACAAGCGAACGGAGATGACTGGGAATTCCAGTCTTTTTCTGATCATGTGGATATACGACTGTTAGATGAAATAGGATTGGCCGACTGCGAATTACTTCATTAAGATTGCAATGACAGAAAACATTGATATTGTTTTGTTGCGAACTGTAAGAAATTGGAGCCGTCCAGACGGAAATGTGTAGAGCCTGCAAATAGCATGGAGTGCCAGTTTCTTAGATTCTCATGGATGTAGATTCCCCTTCCATACAAGTGAGGCTTGAACAGTTTGATCTTCATTGTCAGTTGAGAGATCAATATATTTCTCTCCATGGGACTTATCCGATGGCCGCTACAATCTCAGCCGTTGAGTCTTCCCTCACCGTTATTATTTCCGAAGAGCTCGTCGGCGAAGGTCATGGCGAGGGTGAGGGATTGCTTTGTGCAATTTGCCATGATATGTTTTCCACGGGTGAGCTTGCAAAACAATTGCGGTGTACTCATATTTATCACGAACATTGCATCTTTCAATGGTTTTATCTTCGACTTCAATGCCCGCTATGCAGAGAAGTGTTTCAGTAGCTCTGCCTGAATGTCTACCTCTCTGAACTTTTATAAAGCCCTTCTCAGAGCTAATTCGCAACAACCGTTCTTAGCTTCTTAGTCGCAAGTTTATTTGAATTTTTGTTGAATTCCGGTTTGATACTATACTAAGAAATAGGAAATGGTACGAGTAAGCACCGTATTACGGTTATCTTTCTTAATTGGTACATCTATTGAAAATCGTAAATTTATTTATTTTTAATTTAAAATTTTAATTTGATTGTTAAGAATTGAAGATGGTGATATATTTTTGGTAATCCTCATGTGATTTGTTGTTATAACTTGAATGAAAAGCTGTTTATTTTTTCACATTTACCTAATTATATTAAAAAATTATATTATATTAAAAAATTACTTTAAGATTATATGATTGTAAAATTTAAATGATTAACATAAATTAATATAAATTATTATGTAAACAAATCAGGTTTGGATGATTAACCTACACTACCTCAAACTCATTAACACAGATTATAAGTATACATTATTATTCTTTTAATAGAATGTATAGAATGTGAACAGTGGCATGAGTTATGCCACGTTTGGTCTGCGTTCACCATATCTCTGATACAACCATAGACCATACGTATCATAGTGGCACATCCACGTGGTAATGAGGATTCCAGGTGTCCTAAAACGCAATCCCGGCGTGGTAATGTAGGGATTTGTGATGGGCATACAATCACGAACCCACTGGCTTGCCTGTAATCAGCAATTCCAGTAATTCAAGAGATGGCCAGTCTTGAAAAATCGATTAATCGATTAAGTAATGGCGAGTCTTGAAAAATCGGACTTAGCCTCACGATAAAAAGAATCCCAAAACAATTATCAGACGCTGACACTGCTGTTAAGTGCAAAAACATAAGATGATAGTACCCGGTGTAAAATTTAAATATTACTGAAATTTAAATATTATTACCAGACGCTGACCCGGCTGATAAGATGATACTACCATGTCCAAAATTGGTATTATCACAGTTCAAGAATTATATCTTGATGAGGAGGGTGGTGATGCTTGAGTTAATTTGAATTGGACTTTGGTGTAGAGTTTGGTTAGGAGTGGAGTATGTTTCGTGGATCTTCTGGATCGGGGTGGCTCGGTTGGTAAAAGTTGAGGTTTTAATCTAAGTATATGCTCAAAATATTGTGTTGGAAATGAGAGTTGGGAGTGACAAGCTGGTTCTAGAGGTGGGAGAGGAGGATTCCAAACCTCTTTCATGTGATGGATAATGGGTTCGACTATGTTTTTTTTTTTAATTACATAGATAATATGAATAGCCATAAAAAATTATTTCAAAAAGTTTATTGTTGTGCTCCTTTGTTGAAGGAAAAAGTTAGTGATAATCAAAAACTTAGATGATAATCTTTGGTTGGGAATCCGGTTTCCTCTATAGAAAAGTTAATCCAACTAGGGTAGGGATGTAAAATAATTTTTGTATATAATAATTAGGTAATCAATTAGATTTTAGCTTAAAAAGAAATAAAACCTTGTTTTATTTTTTGTTTAAGAATTTAATAAAATACAAAATTATGGTGATATGAAATTTATATCTATTTTTTCTTTAAATTATTTTAATTATTATTTAATATTTATTTCTTATTTTGATTTTAGTGAAAATTAACTATCATCATCATTTTAGGTACAATTTTATTAATTTTTAGATATTATCATCAATTTTATTTTTAAATTACTCTATTATTTATTGTCTGTGGCTTAAGGCAACAAGACTGTTGTAAACAAATTCCATTATTTCTATTACTCTGTCACACAAATCCAAGTATTTAACCAAATTCTATTATTTCTATTACTCTGTCACACAAATCCAAGTATTTAACCTAATGTTTTTAGTTCATATTTCATTTAACACTTTTTCTCAGCCTCTTAAATACTTAAGACAAATTTGTTTAATCAATTGAAAAAAATTAGGTCTTAGTTGGCCTCATATAGATGTTTTCATTTGAAACTTAAGAAATAAACAACATATTTTAATTACACTAAGGTGAGGTAGATTAATGCTATCCTTTAGGCTAGCATTAAATTTGTATGTGTTTAACCCATATTTATAACATAGACATTTCGCCTGCCCTTTGTTAATTGTCCAACCGTGCACATGGATTCCATGTAGAATTCGTGTCTAATAGCCAAGGTTGAGTCCCATGCAGAACCATCATACATATTATTTTACCTGATCAGCCATATTCTGGTCAGGCCCCTTATGATGGCCCGAATCATATCACCAGGGCCACTCTCAGTCTCGCCTTCCCTTTGTTGATGCCAGTCTTGAAGTTTCCTTTCACGTTTTCGTTCTGAGCCTTGAGGTTTTCCTTGAGGTTTTCCTTTCACGTGTTCTTGCGCTATAGATGAATCCCCAAGATTCCTGAAGATACAGGAGGTGATAAATATCTGTATACTGAAACAAAGAAGCTACAACAGGTAAAAATTATCTCTACACTGAAACACAGAAAAGTTAAACTGATATTTTTGTGAAAGATTGAAATGAGATCTGATTTTTCTTTCTCAAAAAACTCAGTGCTTTTTCTTTATGAAAAAATCTACATAGAGACATGTAATATTTTTTCATATTTTTCCTAATTTATTTGCAGGCAGAAGAAGTCATGTAGTGATACAGCAAATAAGTCATGTATCATAATCTGCACAAAATCAATGTTGGACAACAAACCTATTCACTATTGTGTCAAATTATATTAAAATAGAAAATGCCTAATTTGATTTAGTAGCAGAACCCATGGCATACCTTTCTCCTGGATTATCGGAAGCTATCTTCTGGTGACCTAAACCTTCGATATCTCCTTCCTTCCTGGCTTCTTTCGTCCTTAAGATCTTTCTTGGGCTTTTTGTTCATGTGGTTCCTTCCTGGTTTCTTTCGAAGTTTGATTGAATTCTTCAACTTTAGAGAAATCCGCATTTCCTGCTTTCACTGACAGGAAGGAAGGCGAAGTTGGGTAGGCACTTAGAGCATTTGTATTTAATTTTATATGTGAACCAACACAATTCCACTCAACACCAGACAGATTTCATCTTCCGTAGTAATGTTTGAAACGAAAGGAAAGAGCTTCATTCTCCCCTAATATCCAATATCAACTTTACAAGAAGTACATCTAACGAATTTTTGCATGCATTTGTGTGTCACATCTTCCGACTTCGTGTCATGTTCAACTAGCGATCACTAAAACATCATCGAGGTATACCTTAAGATGTCTTCCCTTTTCATGCGGATTGAGTACTATCCATAACGTATAGAAGCTGCACGAGTAGTAACTTGCGATGCAACCTTACGAATGCCTATGTTGGTCATTGTGTGGTGCTCTGGAAACCTAAGCACTGATCATAAATCTAAGCATAAGATTAGTTTTGGTGCTCTGGAAACCTAAGCACTGATCATAAATCTAAGCATAAGATTAGTTTTAGGTGGGCTCTTCACTGACAGGGTGTCCATGGCGGATCCGTTTGAGGTTATTCACCATTAATCCATCGAGTTGTGGTGTCGCACACATAATAATCTAGGGTTTAGCTGGGTTAAACATGGTTGTCCCCCAATAAAATTACCATGTAAATAATGCAATACATATAAATAATGAAATACATGATGATGATAATGATCACCTACAAGTGCCACATCAACTAGAATCTGCCTCCATGATTTGCATGGGGATAGATATCCTCAGACATAATCAATTTCAACGCTCACGACTTTGAAGAAATGAGCCACAGAGAGAAGCAATTGGTTGCATGCTCACGACTTTGAAGAAATGAGCCACAGAGAGAAGCAATTGGTTGCATGCGGACAGAGATCCTCAGGACATAATCAGGACCAATGTCATCTCCCACAAAACCATCTCCCTCCGTATTTCCTTCCAAAAACCAAACAAATAAACAAATAACGACATACCTATTTCCTTCCAAACACCAAACAAATAAACAAATAACGAGAGAAAAAATGGCTCCAGCCTCCTTCAAATCATATTGTCCCTCCGCCGCCTTGAAAAATCATAACATATATCTGTTGAATATGTAAAACCTCTTGAATGTTGTGTCAACTTCCCTCGAGAACAAGTATGGGTGTGGTCTTCCTAGCCTTTGCAACTCTAATGGAAACTTTGACACGTATGTATATGTTAGTGCTTTGCTATKCTACGGGATTTTCTCTTGTTCTRCTAGTTTCGAACCCAAGAGTAGCCAACATGATAGACACAGAAAACCCCACMCTTCCAACAATGAAATCCAATGGRAGTATCAAACTAGAGGCAGGCATGACATTGGTGTTGTTAGAATCAAACTAGAATCCTGCTTGCCAACATTCCTTGAAAAAACGTGTTGTGTTCAACAKATTACCTCTGTCCACATACAAATTACAYTTGTTGAGTTTTATCTTTTCCAAAAAACTGTGTCAGGCTACTGCACCAATGTTTTATCCCTTCCATTGGTTATCATTGAGGTGGTCAGAACTTCCACTGCCATGTAAAAGGACTATTGACTGTAACCCTAATTCATGGCGCTAGAACACCTTGATGCATGGCGCTGGAAAAGATATTTTCCACATCATAAACACAGTGAAAAACATAAACACAGTGAAAAAGATTAACGTAGTTTTCAACCGACAGTGCATGACTTTTATGGAAAGTGCACAGCCCCAATTCATCATCATTGTCTTTTGTTATAATAAGGATTATAAAAATTTACTTTAGTAGTTTTGATGTTCATTCTTAAGATCTACACGTTGTAACTCCACTGAAAAGAAAAATAAAATAAAAACTACACAACTCACGAGAATCAAAGAGTGTGGGTGAATCAAGGATCCATCTAAACTGCAAACGATGTCCCAGATGCTTCAGCAGACATAAAGATCCACTTTCTTAGAAACCCAATGTTTTCTTTCAAATTTTAAAGAGCCACTTTCGCATAATTTATCATATGTTGATTGTCAATATCTTGTTGCAATGTTTTGAGGTCAGTCAACATATCATCAAAATAATCTTTGTAGACCTAACAGCGAGTGACAAATTATATCTCTGGGTGAAGAAATCTTTATATTATACAAAGCTTCATCAGGTAATTTCTAGACAAGCTTCAACAACTTCTTGTTGTCTTCAATGAATTCTTTTAATTTCTGAAGCTCCTTAAGCGTCTTCTCCAACAATTGCTTTCTCCTCTGCCAACTTTCAGCTTGCAATTAACTTTTGTGTTGACTGCCAAATATTTTTTTCATTAGATCATAGATGAATCATTAGAGTTTATATTAATGAAATGTTTGCTTTTGATACCGTACTTTCACATGGAATAATCCAAAACTAGTTTTTTAAAGCTTATGGATTCTTACCCATTTTAATTTCTTGCTGATCTTCTAAAGCAGTGGAAACTGGGGATCGCAGTTAGACCTGAATGATCCTCGTTTGCTAGCAATGGCTGTAGCAGAACGCCACTTTTTGGAAGCTGAATATGATGAATAAAAAGCAGCCAATTCAAGTGGTTCTTCATGTTGGCGGACTGCAGCTTTGATTGTAAGTCATTTTGTTCCTAACATCTTTTGATTCTTGAAAACAAAGTTTTATGTGGTGGTTTTACTACCATCAATATACTCCTTTTCACATAATCAATCATATTTACAAATCAATTTTACTTATAGTTGATCATGGTAGATAAGCTTCTAATCATTAGAAATTTTTTAGTTCAGTTAGTATTGTAGCTTTCTAATTTGAAGCGTGTGCACATGATAGACTACTTTTTGTAAGTATGTCTTTAAAGGAATAGCTGTTAAATTCATCATACTTGTTTTGTGGCAATTCATGGCCCTTTTACTTCTACGTCATTCCCTAGCCATAACTAGTGTTGGAGGAGATGAGGATGTTTCAACATTCTTCACAGTAATTTTCTTACTTAGAAGCATTGGTTGAGATAGTTATTTTTCAACTAGAAGATGGTCATGATTTCGTTCTTCAATTATAACATTTGAATTTTTAAATGGACAGTTTGTCAAATGGTTTTCTTTGGTGAAAGGCTAAGCTAATCACTTTTTGCAAGTCCCCAGTCATAATTGGTTTTCTTTGTTTGCTCTTCTGATTTTAAAGTACCATTCTTTTCAGCTCCTCTTAAGAGCTGCTGGATTCCTTTTCCCATGGTACATTATGGCACGAGCAATGAATATTCTGCAGCATCGGAGACAGAGACAGGTACTTTATGCATGTACTCTGAAACTATGGATTTTGACAATCGCCATATAAATGGTCGCTTTTAAATATTTTTGATGGGAAGCCTCGCTTACATGAAGATGAACTTATTTTAGACAACTCAAGATGATAATATGTTTTGTAACTGGTAATCTTTTTGTAATATTCACTGCGATAAGATTGATACCTGGCATCTTGTTTTACAGCCTGTTATATAATCTTTACATCACTTTTCTAAGATTTATGTTTTATATAGTTTATAATACTACATGTGCTGTACTGCAGGAGGCAACAATGACAACAACTGAAGTGGATTTTCTTCTTCAAGCACGTCGGGATCGAGGATTAATATTTACAGGAGTTGTATCAGCTTCTTGATCATGACTATTGGATCAGCTTCTTGATAACTGCGATCATGATTATTACTCTTCCTGGCTCAGGCTTCAAGAACTAGCCTATCTTCATCAATCAAATACAAACTCCTTCTACTTAAAGGAGGGACTTGTTGCTCTGCAACTTCCCTTATAACATAAAATTCAAAATTAATTAAAATGCCAACTATTATTTAATAATTAATTTTAATATTAATTAAAATGATATAATACAAAAATTACGATAATATTTACTTCAAGAAATTGTTATCGTTACAAACTATAACTATACAGCCAACGGTTGACGCATTTTGGAAAGAAATCTCAACTAAATCGAGGGGATTTGTTTAGCTTTATAATATTTTTCCTAACCATGACATTATGGTGAGCAATTCCAATTAACAAGTAACACGGGAATCATGTTTGAACTAGTGGTTGTAAATGACTSTATMTGTTACCAATACTTCATTAAATTGGTTTTATTTTGTTCACATGCAAAGCAACACGTGGGTGAACAAAGAGAAAGGTTCTTAACAAAGATTGATCATAGTTRCATGTATAAATATATTGAAAAATTGTTGTTAAGAAAGAWTGATCATATTTATACATATAAATATATAGAAATAATTTTGTTAAGTAAGATTTCAAAGAGTCTATTTTTAGGCTCACTCTCCATTGATGAAGCAAAAAATTAGTTTCAATCCAAGGAATTCATGTTAGTTTTATTATATTATTATATAATTCTAAGTTTAGTGGCTTCCTTTGGCCTTTATTACCACTTTATGTTTGTTGCACCCATCCATTTTACCTTGCCCTGAACTAAATGCTCCAGTGAGCGTAGAGTTGGCTTCCCGTCATGGCTATGGCACTAATGCATTGTCCGATCCTTGTGTGCTTGTGTGCCTTTACTATCCATCGTCCCTCTTATGGCAACACCCATTCCCCTAGTTGGCTTCTATTTCCCTCTCCTTCCATCAATTTTTTCACTTTGTCATTTTCCCTAGTGCCTACCTGGTTCTTCCTGTTTGAATCTTTGCCTCTACCTCTCGTTCTTCATGCTATGCCTTGCCTTCGAGAGAAGCCAACAAGAGGTGCCATCTGGTACCAAAACAGAGCGTCCATGGTCAACACACACCCTCCCTCATTCATTCCTTCTCTTAGATCCTCACCTCCATCTTCCACTCAGTCCTTAGCAGACCAAGGCGTCCTTCCACCTCTGTCCTCGCCATGGGCTTGCTAAGTCAAATGGTACAATCTTTAGGGTAATTCTCTCAGCTACACTCCTGGACCTCTCCCCACCTAGCCTCTAACTCATAACCAACATTGGCACGCCCCTCCAGTCCACCACCCTTCGCTCCTTTGCCACCTCCGTCGCCACCCCCCTCGCCATCTTTTGTGTCTTCACTGGAGGATTTCAATGCACAAACATACGAACTCCAATTGGACGTGTCTCAAACCCAAGCTCTGCTCTAGACGGACTGTGCTTCGTACCTCAGACTCCGGGATTCGATCTCAATTCTCCAAGACTTAGTATTCACAGTCCGTAAGGATGTCGATGACCTATGTTTTAGGCTGGAAAACCTGGACTAGCACGTAGAGAAAATGGAATATCTTCTCTCGAAACTGCTATGTTCCCTACATTCTCTAGACTCGGGCACCAACGCACCCGCATCTCTAGGGCTGGTTCTTTCTCCATACTTCCAGGGGGACGATGAACGAAGCATGGATGCATGTGCATAGGCGACTGAGGGCAAGAGATACACCATGTAAAACACACACACAGAGGAAGCGGAGGACATGCAAGCCCCCCAGACACCATGACAGTCGATAGGCCTACAGGTGTCAGCATGCATGTTTTCTTTTGAGATTTGTCAATTGTCTCTGGAAGGTTCTATTTAGGATATTCGAGTTTAACAATGTCTATTTTGTGTGTCTGTCAGTCGATAGTTGTTGCCTAGTTCATCGTATAATATTTTTTGAACTACAGTTTAAATGCATGGATAGGTTGAATGGGTTTCCCCATGGGGCGATTCAAGCAAATATGTCTATTTTTAACTGATTAGTCATTCTGTGAGGCTGAGTTGGTTTCCCTTCGAGGAAACTCAACACTCCAAAACCTCATTCTAATACTGTAATTTTTGTTTATGATAGAAAATATATAGCTTCTTACTTAAAAAAAAAAAATCATAATTATATATATAGTTTTATTAATTTTTATATGTTATTTTTTTATCAATTTTATTTTTCAATTATTTTATTATTTATTTATTTAGGGTATACCTATTGGAAATGGGCACAATTAATGGTCTTTTAATAAAAAATGATGGTTAACAATTGAATATGATGGCATATTCTTGGTAGTCTTCCTATCCTCCTAAATCAATGAAAAAGATTTATTGTTCATAACTTCCAGTAATCCAAGTGATAGACACTATAGAAAAATATGGCGTAGCCTATATCGATAAGAAAAACAATTAGCACACACTGACACTATTGATAGATGCAAAAAATAAGATGATACTACGAGGTAAAAAATTTAAATATTACTACTATATCCCAGCTGATAACATGATACTACCAGTTGCAAAAAATAAATTTAATTATTCAATAAAATAATTCAATATTATAGTTTTATTTTTAGAAATTTATTCTTAATTTTAATTCTATGCATATAAACTGAAGGAACACATAAACTCAGATATTTGGAAAAAAAATGGAGGAATAAAATGCATATTTAACAGAATACTATCTAAAACTGAGAGATAATTAATATTATTTAAATTATAATCATCTTGGGTAAAATTAGAATTAATGCAATCTCTAGTTATTTTTTTCTAACACTTAAAATACTTGTACACTAACGATAACCCCAAAATTGCTATGTGAATAATGTATGTGAACAGGAAGCAAATTCATTTCTTTAAGCTCAGTAAGAAACATTCAATTCAGCAACTCATAAAACACAACACTACTATAAAACACAACAATGACCACAAAAACCATTGAGAGATAAATAAGAACATAAACAATGTTAATATAAATTTAAGAAATAAAAGAAACAAAAATCACTAAGAGATAAATAAAAATAAAAAAGTTATTAATATAAATTTACGAAACAAAAGAAACAAAAATTATTAAAAGATAAAAATAAAAAAGTTATTAATATAAAATTACGAAACAAAAGAAACAAAAATTATTAAAAGATAAATAAGAATATGAAGATTGTTAATATAAATTAAAAAAATAAAAGTAAAATATTAAAAAATAAAAATTTCACATTTTACATTGATAAATAACAATATGAAAGTTGTTAATATAAATTAAAAAAATAAAAATAAAATATTAAAAAAATAAAATTTCACATTTTACATTATAAAATGGTTGATGTGATTAATATAGATTATTTTATGTAAAATACTCGCACAACCGTTGATGAAGGCCTAGTCTATTTCGTTTACAAACCCTAATTTTAGTAGGGTTTGTAAATGAAATAAGCCTATGGCTGTTATGCTAGTACATACAAACTTTCATATTGTTTAAAATGTCAACTATTATTTATTTATATATGAAAAGTTTAATATTAATTAAAATGTTCTAATATAAAATTTAATTTATATTATTTTAAATTTAATGAAATTGTTTACTTAATGTTAAAGTAAAGGGATACAAATTACAATTATATAGTTATTTATTGAAACATTTTGGAAAATAATATCAATTAAATAAAGAACTTTGTTTAACTTGAAAATAAATTTTCTAACCATATCATTTTTGTAAACAATTTTAATTAACAAATAATATGGTAATCATGTTTGAATTAGTGAAGTAAATTCAATTAACAAACAACATGGTAATCATGTTTGAACTAGTATGTATTTAGATGTCATTAATTTTGTTCACATACAAAACAATTGGTTGAACAAAGAAAAAGGTTGTTAAGCAAGATTAATGATAATTCTACATATAAATATATTGAAAAACTATGAAACNCATGGTAATCATGTTTGAACTAGTATGTATTTAGATGTCATTAATTTTGTTCACATACAAAACAATTGGTTGAACAAAGAAAAAGGTTGTTAAGCAAGATTAATGATAATTCTACATATAAATATATTGAAAAACTATGAAACTATTTTTGAAAAAATAAATCTAACACATACTTAAAAATGTATATAAAATGATTATTAATAAAATATCATATACATTCAATATTAATGATTTTGAAAAAAAAATTTACACTCTTAAAAAATTATATAAAATGATTATTAATAAAATATCACTTAAATTCAATATTATTGATGTATAAAGTTGGATGCAATTTGAAAATTCATGTTTGTAACGAGAAAAAATAATTTAAATTATTAGATTTTTAATGGTGAAATTATACGTTTAAGTTTTATGGGAGTTATTTTAATTTAATATAAGTACTTCATTTACTTTTAAAATTGATCGATTGATTAATTTATGAAGTAGAATGTATTATGATTAATTTATGAAGTAGAATGTATTATAATAGAAATATTTTTATTAAAAAACAAAGTTATTAGTTTCTTTTATATATTTAAGTTTTGCTTGTAATTATTTTAATTTGTATTAAAATACTAAATAAAAAATATTAATTATTTTTATTTTTTATAAAATTCATATACATTGTAATTATTTTAATTTATATTAAAATGATTAAATTAAGAAAAATATTAATTATTTTTATTTTTTATAAAATTCATATACATATTAAAAAGAGAAAATCTGTTTTCTTAAAAGAGAAAAAATCTATTTTTTTAAACGCTAAAATGTATGTTTAAAAAATATATAAAATAATGATTAACAAAATTATGTGTATGGTGTGATAAGAATACAGTGTTTCACTTTTGGAAATTAAGTTTAAAAAAAATCTGTTATATAATAATTAACAAAATATTCTGTTCATCATTACCGAAATATTTTACATTATTTTTAAAACTGATTCATTAATTTATAAAATGGAAATGGAATGTATGCATATATTTTATAGCCTATTTCTATAAATAAAGACTAAGGTTATGAGTTCGTTCATGTTTGAATAATACATTTACTCATATATTAAAGCAATTTCAACTTTATATAACATACTTATATTTTATAAAGATTATTTTTTGTTTTTATTAATTTATTTTTAAAATTGTATAGATAATATTTTTATGAATAATATGTTGAATTGTAATTAAGTAGTATATAGTTTTATGTATGTAATTAAGATTAAATTTATTCAAAATTATTTTTTAAAGGATAGGTTAAATTTCTTTTTGATCTTGAAGAAAGATTCAATTAAAAGATATGTGTGAAATTTACTTTCTTAATCAATATATTATAAGATTATTCATGAAAGAGGTTTTATGAACTGTGAACAATAGAATAAAGGTTTATAAGTATTAGAGAGTATAAAAAGGGGTATTTGGTAAAAACAAGATTTTTTTATTATTGGAAAAATAAAAAGGGGTTTTATGAACTGTGAAAAATAGAATAAAGGTTTATAAGTATTGGAAAGTATAAAAAGGGATATTTGGTAAAAACAAGATTTTTTTATTATTGGAAAGATGTATTTGTGGGGGAAGTCCAACAAAAAGATTTTGGAAAATATTTATTAATATATAGTAATATTAGACTTATTCTTTAATATCTCATAAATGCATATACTATGTATAAGTTCACTCAGTAAAAACCCTATAAACCACCAACACTTTGTTTTAAAAACATTGACTTGCATTGTAGATAGTAACCATATTAAATTATTAACCTAAAAATACTTTTAAATAGTTAAAAATTCATCTTCATCAGTATAAAAAAAAATAGATTCAAAACTCAAAATATAGAATATCAAAACCTAAGAACATTCACTGAAAGTGGAAATTTGCTCTCTTATAAAATATGATTATATCTTATTTACATACAATAAAATGATTGTACGTCGAAATCTTTTGTCAAGAGAAAATAGAGTAGTAACCAATTTAGACGTTTCTTTACTTTAAAAAAAAACTCTTATACAAATATGGATATAGCTCTCTAATATATTATTTCTTATTTGAATACATTAAAATGTAAGCTTGGTACAAATTGTGATTTACGTTTAATGGTTGAGAGGCCAAGAATCCAGCCAAGAATTCACTGTATATATTATTTACGTCGGCTTTACCTTTATCTTTCGTTGTTCCGGCTTGGCATGAGTAGATGTTGTATTGACCAGAGCTATCTCGCTTTAACGTTATGTTTCTCTCTAGCTAGTTATGCTGATTCTTAGGCTTATGTTCCCACTTAAACATGCGTTGCTTCTTTTCCTCGGACTCGCTTCTCTCTGCTAGCTATTTCTATTTCACCTTAGGCACCATTCTAATATGTTGTTGTTAAATACACTTCCTTGGTACATCATTAGTCTGATATGGAAACTATCTTTTCTTTACGATGAATTATTTTAAGTCTCCCTTACTTCTTCTAGTCGTTTTGATGTCGTTGGTTCTTTTTCCAGTTCTAATAATATAATGGTAGGATGAATTTAAATTATGAAATTCTTGATATGAATGTTATTCAACAAATTCAATTGTCACTATTCCACTATCTTTTGGGAGCATTGTGAATTTTTTCAAATATATTTCTAGAGACAGGTAATTGTTTGAGCATTACTAAATAATAAAACATATTCCTTTGGATTTCTTACAATTTTAGCATAATGGCCTCCTATTGGCTGAAACATTTACTCCCTGAACCCAGAACTTGAAGCAGCAACAATATTCAGATTGGATCTGCATGCTTTCATATATTAAGGCAACCTCCTCTTTCCACTTCTTTGATTTTTCTTAACCTTAGTCGTTCTTGAAGAGATTTTAGGCATAGAAGATGAGGAATACTCTCCCCCATAAATTGTGCAGCATTTATGTTTGCAACTTCAATTCATAACTTCCATTGTTTGACCCTTGAGTTGAGTCTAGTTGAGAGCACTCAATGTTGAGTGTTCCTTGAGCCAAAAATTGGAAGTCGACTTGTACCACCCATTTCGTTGATTTTACACAGAAAAGTTCCTAATACTAACATTCCATGACTCTGTTTAAAATTATTTCTCATTCCTTTGCATACCTCACCATAAAATGAATGGAATTTCATTCTTTGTTGCAAAATAGATTTCAAATTTACTGACAAGAGAAGAACGACATATATTTCAACTTGTTTCTCTCCATATCATTCTAGATGTAACCTTATGAATAATATTGAATAGTTCCTTGTAAGTTTTCCATCTCTTTCATCCTTTATAATTAAATGGCAGTGTGTGGTGTTCGATATTTACTGAGTACCATCTCAAAAAACCGTCCAAAACACTTCAGCAATGGACTACCTGGGAGAGGACTCAACATTAACACATGGGAAACAACCAAAAGACACTTGGGATCAGCTTCAAATAGGAAAACGATGAGAACCACCATGTTTCTTGAGGATGATACTGGCACCGAGATCGTTCAGTCTGTGAAATAGTTGTTGAATGGAACCAATTGCTAATAGATGATTTGTTGATCTCAAAACCTTCAACCATAAACTCAGTATATTTTTATTTATTCACTCTTATAGTCTTTTGTTACTTTAGTATTGGGGCGTTTGGCGTTAATTACTGCAATTTTTATAAATCTGATTTATGGAAGGTTATTACTAAATCAGTTGATTCATCATATGCATTGCAAATTCAATTTTTAGTATCCAATTGATATTTATTAGCAGTACTAATCAGTAGTGTGAATCAATTCTTATCTTTTACCGATGATGTACATGCACAGAAATAATAGTTAAATCCATATAAAAATCCAACGAGCTAATCATTTCATTTTATAGTATAGTGAAAATTTTGAGATAATAGGTAAATCCATATAAAATGTTAATGAGTTGATTTTTTCATTTTTATATTGTGAAAATTTTGTATCGAATTCAGAAAATTTAAATTATCAATACAACCTTTGAGCGTATGATTTAAGTTTTAGATTGAATTATTTAGTGTGCAATTCATTTCAAATATTTAAACAATACACATCCTTTTTTCAGGTACACTGAGACAAGCATTGTTCTTCATTGGAGACCGTACAAGTGACTATCTGTTATCTTCAAGCCTAAAAATTGTTTGGACTCATATTAAAAAAATATATAAACTTAAACCCTATTGTGCATTTGCACAGTACTATAATTGCTAGATTAATTTATCACATATAATTGTTACTTGGATTGGTGTCAACGCTGCATGGAATATGGTGGTTGTAACTGTTGAAAAAAACGTGAGTCCACATAATAATATGAATTTGCTGTACAGATTATTTGCTAAGAAGTAAGAAAAAATATAAAACAAAATAACAAAACAAAATTCAGTAATACAAGGATTTACATGGTAAGACCTTGAAAATATTAGGTAAGGTATGAGTGTTCTTATTGCTAGTAAAGATTACAATTTTTCAAAAGAAGATGTTATAAAAATTGCATATGCCTCTCAGAGCTACACATATATAATGTCTTCAACATAACTGCCACCATTACATTGATGGTCAAATTTTCCATAAAATTTTCACCTCTTTTAATTTTTGTCACAATTCCTACAATGTTCACTATGACAACAATTTAATTGATACCTTTCTCAATCCCATTCATGACCTTTTTGTCAAGACAAGATAAACAAAACAACACCACAACTTCTCTAATACTATTGGTTTTGTAAACATAGACTCTTTTCTTTGCTTCTCTGCATAGCCTCTTAGCTTTGAAAATTGATAATAATGGTTGGTAATGTCTTTATTTTCATTATTTAGGTAATTTATTCTTTGACAATAGCACGTTACTTGGTGAGGTGGGTAGGAGCAATGCACAATTTTCTTGAGTATCTACTCTATTAAGAGCTCTCCACCCTTATATATATATGGATAGCCCTTGATTATATAGACCTTTTAACAAAATTACCTACTTGCTTTCATGAGAGATAGTTATATATTCTACCTTAGTAGTGGATAAAAAAATTATTTATTGACGCTTTCACATCCAACAAGAAGGTCATTCTGCAAGAGTAAAGGCATAACCTAAAGTAGATATCCTTTTGGAAAAATCACCTCCAAAATATAAATCAACATACTCACAAACTCAATCACTACAACCATTATAGGTGATACAACAATCACTTGTTCCTCTAAGATAATGAAACACCCATTTCATTGTTGTTTAATGCTCTCTACATGGATTTTCCATGTATTTATTGACAACATAATTGCATACGAAATATCTGATCTTGTACATACAATCACATACATTGAACTTCCTACTACGCTAGCATATGGTATACAAGACATATAATCATTTTCTTGTTTATTACTAGGACACAGACTTGAATAAATCATAAAATGGGAAGCCAAAGGGATATTTATTGATCCGGTTTTATGTAGGAACACAATGAAATACAGAAATACACATAAACGCAGAGATGCAGTGGAAATAAGACTTCATTTCATTAATAACAAATGACTGAAAAATGCTTACAGACATAATGGAAATAAGCTAGCTAGGGCGCTAGTAGCTTATCTCTTAGAAGAGATGTGGAGGCTGCTGGCCTCTGAACTGCTTGTTACAATGAGGCTCAAAGGCCTATATATTACTAAGAAACAATGGAAAACCCTAAACATCAAAAAACCTAACCCTAGGAGATGAAACGCCAGAATATGGGCCCCGTTGGGGTAAATTGGTACACCAATTTCCCGGGGTCGTAACTTTGGCATACTATCTCCGTTTGACGCACATGATATATCGTTAGAAAGATCTATCCGAGGACTACACTTCTGACAGCGAATATTGAGTCCAAAACAGACTCATATTCACCAGAGCATTCATGCCCAAAAAACGCCATTTAGGGCCTCAAAACAGCTCTGGAAGTTCAGGAACCGAAGAACTGCTAAAAATAGTAAATTGTGCTACAATTAAGGAAACTGAAAAACTCAAAGAAACAATGGTGTGGGTCCAAGTGGAATAGGCAGGTGGCCACCAATATCCACCTGGATCATTCCTCCCCCCTTAGGAAGCAATGGTCCCCATTGCATTGAGCTCCTCCATGAGATGAGGACACTTCTGCTGAACATGGTCCCTGGTGAGCCACTTGCCCTGGTGAAGGAGTTGGCCTACTTTGACAACTCGATATAGTTGGATCCTCTGTTGGCAGGTGTTCTTGATCTGTGTGTCCATAATTTGATCAGTTGTGGCTTGTTCCATGCAATCTAGGTTTAACTCTGTTGGTGTGAGTTGTTCTGCCATGTCAATGTGTCTAGTAGAGGTGGAAAGTAGGGCCAAAGGTGGTCCACATTGAACACTGGGTGCATACCAAGGAATGGTGGAATACTGAGCTCAAAGGCATTGTCCCCTACAGCCTTGGTGATGGTGTATGGCCCATATCGGAGCGGGAAAATCTTGCGGTAGGGTCCAGTGAGGCGCTCCTTTTGAAAATGTAGCCACACTTTGTCACCCACCTTGAAGTTGTGTGGCACCCGATGTTGATCATGTTGTTGCTTGTACTTAGCATTGGCTCTGTCCAGTACGTGATGAACTTGTTAGCGGATGTGATGAATGTGCTCAATGAAGTTTTTTTCCTTGTCAGCCTTAGACTGGAGAAGGGATGAATCTGCCCGAGTAGCCACAAATGGCATGGCTACGTCAATGGGACATAGTGGCTAGAATCCCAAGCCCACTTGAAAGGGGTTGTGGCTAGTTGAGCTATGGAGAGCCCAGTTGTAGCTGTGTTGTACATAGGGGAGGCTCTGATCCCATGTGCGTGGATGCTTTGAGTTGTACATGCGTAGAATGTGTACAATCATCCAGTTGACGGCCTCTTTCTAGCCATCAGTTTGTGGATGGAAAGCTGTGGACTTGGTGAGCTTGGTGTCCAGCATTGACCAGAGGCTGGAACAAAATGTACTGAGGAACCTGCTGTCCCGATCTAAGATGATAGACTATGGGATCCCAAAGTGTACCCACACTCATTCAAAGAAGAGTTTAGCAGTGGCTTCTGCTGTGATATTCTTCTTGCAGGCCATCATAATGGACATCTTCGAGAATCATTCAACGACCACAAAAACACAGTCATTGCCATGCTTAGTAGAAGGAAGGCTTGACATGTAATCCATAGAGATGGATTCCCAAGGTCAACTTGGGGTAGGAAGCGGAGTATAGAGGCCTTGCTTCTTGATGGTTGGTTTGGCAATGGCACAAGCAGTGCATGACTTGATGTACTTCTCGATATTCTGTCGAAGGTTCGACCAATAGAAATACTTTTGCAGTACTGTCATGGTTTTCTCGACCCCAGAATGCCCAATGACTTGACTGTAGTGCGCCTCCCAAATCATCTTGGCATGCTCACTTCAAGGAACACAAAGGTGTCCCAGGTGACAAAGCAGGGCATCCTGGAGGTGAAAATTGGGAACTTTCTTACCCTCCAAGAGTGTATTGTATGTGTGGCCAAATTCCGGATCACTTGTGTAGAGAAGCGACCAATCGGATGTCTCGTGCCCACAAGAGTTGAGCACGGTGGTTAGCGCCACTATGGGTGGTCGACTAAGGAAATCTACAACATTATTGGTGCTTCCTTTCTTGTACTTAATGTTCAAATGAAACTGTTGCAGGTATGTGGACCACTTTTGATGGCGATCATTTTGCAACTTCCCTTGTGTCTGTATGAACTACAAGGGTTGGTGGTTTGTGTGGATGATCGTTTCCTTTCCCAAAATGTAATGCTTCCATTGCCGATAAGCCTGCATAATGGAATACATTTCTTTGTCATAAGTGGGATACTTCTGGACTGTGTCGGAAAGTGTCTCACTGTGATATGCCATTGGATGCCCATGTTGAGTAAGGACTGCCCCAATGGCATAGTCAGAGGCATCTGTCTCGATATCAAATGGTTGTTGCAAGTCTGGTAATGTGAGCACTGGTGCAGAGCAGAGGCGATGCTTCAACTCCCCAAATGCCTTCTGTTGAGATTCAGAAAAAAAGAATTTTGCTTTAGCTCCTCCCTTGGTGACTTGACTCAAGGGCCAAGTGATATGAGAGAATCCCAACACAAACCTACGATAGAAATAGGCAAGACCTAAAAGGCTACGGAGCTCTGTTAGGGTGGTTGGGGCTGGCCAATCCCGAATGACTTGGATCTTTGTTGGATCCACATGCACCCCCTGCTCATCAATAATGTATCCCAGATACTGAACCTGGGTCATGCCAAAAGTTCATTTCTCCATATTGGCTCACAACATATGTTGTCGCAGTGTTTGTAGGACCTATCAAATGTGGTCGAGGTCCTCTTCCAAAGTCTGGCTAAAGATCAAAATGTCATCCAAGTACACCACTACAAATGAGTTGGTGAATGGTCATAGGATGTCCTCCATTAGCCTCATGAAGGTGGCAGGGGCATTCGTCAACCTGAATGGCATGACCAACCATTCAAAAACGTCCTCCTTGGATTTAAAGATAGTCTTCCACACATCAGAGGGTTCAATTGGTACCCGGTGATACCCCGACTTCAAGTCGATCTTGCTGAAATATTTTTCCCGCTTGAGTTGGTCTAGAAGGTCATCAATTCATGTGATCGGGTACCTATTCCGAACAATGATCTTGTTCAGTGCTCGATAGTCAATGCAAAGTCTCCAAGTTCTGCACCAACACTATCGGGCTCCCACAGGGTGATGAACTCGGCTGGATGTGACCTTTCTGCAACAGCTCCTGAATCTGCCTATTGATTTCGTCGTTCTCCAGAATAGAGCGGTGATAGATGGGTCCATTGGGTAGTGGCGCACCTAGGGTTAGATCGATGGGGTGCTTGACCTGGTAGTGTAGAAGCACCCCTACGGGGGAGGTGAAGATGTCCTTGTACTCCTCCACGACCTTATCCATCTATTATTTTCGTGCAGCGGGGCCCTGTCTGGAGGTCATGGCCACAGTCTTCTTCTTTCCATGAGGGCATATCATCAGGAAAACAAATTTCCTGGTTTTGGAAATGAGCTTACTGCATTGTTTTGCAGTAACCAAAGAGATGGTGGTAGGTGGTGCTATCTCCAGTATCCTGTACAACTTATTGCCCAAGGTGATAATAATAAAACGAGGCCTGGACTCATACACAACATGTTGCTTCCACAAGTACGATTGGCCTAATAATACATTAGAAACATCAAGAGGATCAATGTCACATAATACCTCATTCATGAAGGGCTTGATGTTGTAGGGAAGGTGACATTGTTGGCTGACGCGAAGGTCTCGTCCTTGGTGCAGCCACCCGATGGTGTATGGTTGTGGGTATGCCATGGTCGAAAAGCCTAACTGCTTCATGACCTCTATCGAGATGAGGTTCTTATGGATCCCGCTATCCACAATGAACTACAATGGGGAACCCTTTACCCACATCTTGGAATGGAAGAGACGCTCCGCCTCCTCTGGATCTTCTGGTTCCTCCTTCAGGATCTTCATGGTGGCAATGATGGTGTTGGTCTCTGCATAGATAATTAGCTTCCCCCTATCATTGCCCTTGTTGGGTTCTGATTCAAAGTTGGAGCATGCATCCGATTCAGAAACCTTCAACTTGGCTACCAGTGACTGCTTGGCCCGACACTCACTTGTGTTGTGAGTGGAGCTCTTATGGAACTCACACCACTTCCCCGTGTCCTTTCTTGGCTTCATGGTGTTGTTCTTTGCTTGTGGCTTTGGCAGTTTATCCTGGGCCGCCCCTCCTTGGCTTGGTACTTTGTTTGGTGGTTTGGGGGTACCTTTCCCTTGCTTCTGATTCACAGACCCAAAGTCTCACTTTTTCTGTTTGAACTTCTGCTCAATCTTGGCAGCATATTGGTACACCACACTAAGCGAGGAGATGTCGAGGAACTCCATTTCCTCCTGAATGTATTTGTGTAGAAAACTGTGGTACTTTAACACCAAATGTTTCTTTGAATATTTGATACCCAATTTTGTGTGTAGGGTATGAAATAGATTCGTCATCTCATGCACATCTTGGTGCCTTTGCTACCGTAGCATAGTCCATTGTATGTATTTGTCCTCATAGCTCCCCATGCGATAATATTGTTCCTTGATGGCATCTTGGAAAGAATTCCAAGTGGGTGTGGCCAAGAATAGAGAGGGTTCCCCCTTGCCTTGTTGCTCTGAGTAGGTTTCCCACCAGTCCTTGACATGGGGGGTGGCTTTGAGGAGTGCGAAAATAATCCTTTCTAGATCGAAAAGTTCATGAACCGAGAAATATCCTTCTAACAGATTCAACCATCTATCTATGGCATCTGCATCTATTTGGCCCTCAAATATGGGAATGTCAAAGTTTACTTCTACCTTAAAAGGAGTGGCGCCTCTAGAGTGGCAGTTGGATTTCGATGCGCCGCTAGTGGGAATTCGTTGAATAATCTGGCCAAAGTTGTCCATCATCGTGTTACTTTGTTTCTCGAGGGCCTCCTCGAGCAACATTTTGATAGGATCTCTTGCTCCCTCATCTTTTGTTTCTTCCCCAATGGGAGGTTGTCGAGGTTTGTGAGACTGATCTTGCAAAGGTTCAACCAGATCGAGCCCCAATTCCTTATACCCCGACCTTGTTGGGGACATGCAAAGAAAGATCGAGAACAAGAAGACCGCTCTGATACCACTGATCCAGATTTAAGTAGGAACATAATGAAATACAGAAATACACATAAACGCAGAGATGCGGTGGAAATAAGACTTCATTTCATTAATAACAAATGACTGAAAAATGCTTACAGACATAATGGAAATAAACTAGCTAGGGCACTGGTAGCTTATCTCTGAGAAGAGATGTGGCGGCTACTGGCCTCTGAACTGCTTGATACAATGAGGCTCGAAGGCCTATATATTACTGAGAAATAATGGAAAACCCTAAACATCCAAAAACTTAACCCTAGGGGATGAAACGCCAGAATATGGGCCCCTTTGGGGTAAATTGGTACATCAATTTCCCGGGGTCATAACTTTGGCATACTATCTCCATTTGACGCACATGATACATCATTAGAAAGATCTATTTGAGGACTACACTGCTAACAATGAATATTGAGTCTGAAATGGACTCATATTCATCAGAGCATTCATGCCCAAAAAAGCGTCGTTTAGGGCCTCAAAACAGCTTCGGAAGTTCAGGACCCGAAGAACTGCTAAAAATAGTAAATTGTGCTACAATTAAGGAAACTAAAAAACTAAAAGAAACAATAGTGTGGGCCCAAGTGGAATAGGCAGGTGGCCACCAATATCCACCTGGATCATTTATGGATTTCACATTATTCACATTGAAGTTCATGAGTATATTCTCCACATACTTTTGTTGTGATAACTAAATCTTAGCATCTTTCCTTCTCTATTTTTTCTATGCCCAAAATTTATTTTGTTCCTCCTAGATCCTTCATATAAAAAATCCTATCCAAATGATCCTTTATCTGATTGATCTCAACCATGTTTTTTCTCTCTATAACCATATCATCAACATATAACACCAAGATAATGAACATACCATTATTTGAAAGTTTTGAATTAAACATGACGGTCATGACTCACCATGAAGGAGTCCAACTTCTTGTAACATTGCCTAGGAAATTGCTTCATGCCATTCAATGCATTTTTGAGTTTTAAAACTTATATTCTTTGCCATTCTGAAAATACCATTGGATGTTCCATAAATATTTATTTATCTAAATATCTATATAAAATTCATGTTTTAACATGTAGCTTATCTAACTTAATATCAATGAAGAAACAAGTGCTAATACTACACCAATAGAAGAGCTAGTGAGAATATTTCATGGAAATTAATACGTTCCATTTGAGAATATCCTTCTTATACTAGTCTTACTTTCTACCTTTCAACTTTATCATCAACACCCTTTTTTAGTTTGTAGACCCATTTGCAAACAATGACTTCTTTGTCCTTTCAGAGTTCTACCGGGTCCTATCTTTTATTCTTCTCTAAGGCATCCATGTTTTCCTTCATTGTTATTTTTCACATAGCACTTACAATAAAACTCTTCATTTCCTACAAACAACAAGGTTCCTCATCATTATAAATTAAAGCAATAGATGAAATATAATATTTTCACCTCTTAGGATAATTTTTGGCTTTCCACATTTTCTTGTATATTTTTTGCATCCTCATTTTCTTCAAAATATTATTCATGCTCCCTATATTTTTGTGAATATATGGCTTTCCAATTAGATTTGTTTATTTTGTTGTACTTGTTTCTGTTTCATTTCAACATCTACTATGTTTGATTTTATGAGAGGGGATTCATCAAATACTACATCACTACTAATCCTGATTTTGTATGTAGTAGTATCACACAATATGTATCCCTTAACTCCATCACCATAACCATAAAATATGACCATGACCATAAAATATATAGTTATTTGATCTGGCTTCCAACTTAGAACACTCATCTTTAGAAACAAGAGCGTAGGCATCACACCATTTTTTTTTATAATTGAGTAATTACAAGAATGATTTGTCCAAACATATTTAGGAATATTAAAATCTATTGAAACTAATGGAAAATAATTTACTATATAGACATTTGTAATGATTTCTTCTTCCCGCAACTCTTATCAAAACTTGACATTACTAAGGATGCTCTGTGCTCTCTCTAGATGAGTCATGTTCATGCATTCAACGAGGCCATTTTTTTAAGCATCATAAATTGTGGTTTATTCCTTTTTATCCTAGCTTCCTTGAAATACTTTTGAAATTCCAAATATGTGAGAATGCCTCCATTATTTTCTCTTAAATACTTGATTTTGATTGACCTACCAATTCTCTTTTGAGCCAAAACTCTAAATTGCTTGAATAAATTAAACACATGAGTTTATCTTTTGAGGATATATTACCACGCCTTTATAGAGTGATCATTTATAAATGTTAGAAAGTATATGGATATTTTAAAATAAATTGTAAGGGTTGTCTCCCAAAAAATTTGAGTGAATGTAATCTACAATTTCCTTGCTTGTCTAACTACATGTTTTGAACTTATATATACATTGCTTTCAAAAAACACAATTCTTGCAGAAATTCAAATTAAAATATTATAAATATGGAAGTAACTTACAATTTATAAGTAAATTTATGCATTTCTCACTCATATGTCCACGTCAATGATATCATAAATGAGTAGATTCATTTGCTTCTTTAGCTACCACCACTGCTTCATTTATCATAGTACTCTCATTTATCTTGTAAATGTTCCCAATATGTGTAGCTCTCATTACCGCCAAAACTCCCTTCCGTGACAAAACAACACTCTAACCGATTGAGCTATTTCCCCTCTCCCAAAAATTCATCTCCTACTATACTCTATTTATTACTAAGTGAGTGCCTCTTTATTAGAAATCACATGGTGATTTAGAGCACATGATTTTGAGGACATTCTTGGAGATCTAGATATGAGTTTAAGTTGTTGTTTATAATGATGTATCAACATCATTGACAATGATAGGTTCATTATCGGTGACATGTTGATTATGAGTGATAGTTTCGATGATAGTTTGAGTCTCCATTTATATTTTAGGGAGACAGTGTGGTGCAAGGCAAGAGATTGAAGTCTCTGATGCTAGAGAATTTGGAAGTTGTTGATTCCTATGAATTAATATTTTGATATATAAGAAAGCATTTTATTTTTTCTCCCATTTCAGTTTCCACGTAAGTGTATGTATTTGTTGTTATGATGTGACACATTTTTTATGGTTATATGTTTATGATATGCTAAATGCAATCATAAGTTATAACTGATTGAGAAGTTGATGATTACATGTTTTGATTAAAAGTGGTAAAAAATTCTCAATACTCCTCCCTCTTTGTATTGATGAATATTCCAACATTTTTCACAGGTCGTCACATGACACATGCGAGTCAACAAGCGATTCTCATCGCGTGACTATGGTGTTACAACCCTTGATGATGTAGAAAAGAATTTTTTTTTAGGGAAGGATAGATATGATCAAATCTAATGGATCTAGGATTTGGAGGAATTAATGGAAGAAAAACAAAATTAAATAAAAAAAAAAGGAGAGGAAAGGATTGGCAAAGAAACTCAAACTAGAGAATATTCTTCCCCAATATGGTCACTAGTTTTTTTTATGTGATAAATCTCATAAGGATCTCACTGAGTAAACAATAAGATGTCCCTAGGATATTCCTATTAATCCTAGAAAAAATGAAGGATAGATTTCTATGGTTTCCTATATCTATAAAATGCAATCTCTTTTTACACCAATATAGGATAGATTCGCATACCTTATTCTCGAAGTTTGTTTTTGTGTATCCTCGCTATTGCAGCTAATAAATTGCAGCTCTATCTCCTGAAACTTGCTTCCTCCACATAAGAAACAAACAAAAACAATCTAATTCTTCTCCTACTGTTAGAATTCATTAATATACCTCAGACCTAACTTGATTTGTCGTTCATAAAATCAAATAAAAACCATTCATGAATCCAACACAAATAATTTGGGGAAATCTAATAATATATTAATGATTATAGATAACTCACATCAAGATCATACCTTTGATGATGATTCCATTGTCCCTTGACTCTTTTCTCCTTGCTCCTCCTTGGCTTCTTGATCAGGCTAGGGACTTTTGATTTTTGGATGTGATAAGAATAACTCTTCTACAATTGGACAACATAAATCTACCAATGGTTCTTCCTTCTTTCTCAAGACTTTCCTTTTTTTATATAGATCCCTAGAAGAAGCTTAGGAGAGCTTCTAGATACCCTAGAGACTAGTAGAGACTTGAATGATGTGATTTCCAAGGATCATACTATGAATATACAACTCATTCCTTCCCTATCTCTTCATAACTACTCGATTCTATAATCTTCAAGGGTCATCATATATTGAGCTATTGATTATGTGTGACTATAATCGCGTGTTGTCCCATATGAGACCCGCAATGACCTCCAAAAAGGGCCCAAATATCAAGCATGGCATGTAGTTTCTCTTTGATCTTCTTATGAACTTATCTTTGGCTTATAAGGTGGAAATTAAGGATACAACCTAAAGGTAGCATTCTTGCAAACACTCCTCAAAATATTCCCATAAAATATTCGATGTGTCCTTCCTCAACTATGGAAGAAGAGTCTTCCACCACAATAAGGAACCTCCCTACAGTTGGAATATACACATGTAAATCTTCAGTTTCGATGTTTAATCCCTTAGGGAAAAACAAATTTAAATGTTATTAAACCAAGATTCGATAGTCTATCCATAAGTAGATCTCGAAAACTTTAGGAAATTCACTTTTTGTAACTCTCTATGCATGTGATTGTTGGAAGGATTTTGTGATCCTTTAATAGAAGTGTATAATTCTACTGATTCCTTTGATAATGTATTCATTAATGCATCTTAAATTCTCTGGAATTACCTCATCATGTTCATTACTTCACTGGAAGAAATGTGTTCTTGTTCTAGAACATGCTCCTCCTTTCTAGGTGATGAATTTTCCTATGTAGGTTGTTGTGAGGAGGCATAGATTATACCCTACCAATACTACCCCTACATTTTCTTCCACCTCTATTCATATTTACTTGTAATAAGATAAAGTTCAATTTGGTTACTTCACAATTATACACATTCAATTCTTGCGAGGAAGAATGTTTTAGTGGGTCCATCATCCTAGTGTGTTGAACATGACTCTAATACCATATGTACTGATTTTCTATGCTTCCTCAACTGAGTCATATTTTTTTTTAGCATTGATACATTGCAATGGAGAATTACTTTTAAATCTGAATATTCCCTAATTAATTCTCATAAAAATAAACAAATAAATGAATCAACTAATTTGTAATTCATTTTTCAAGTGCAACAAGTTTTGAGGGTTAGAAAATCAATTAGACACTATATTCAAGCATTCATAAGAAACACTCATAATCTATGTACATGCTTTCCTTGTATTTTTGAGGGCTTCAAGATTGGTAGTTGTTTTGAGATACTTCTAAAGTTTACCCATCCAAGATTCAACTATATGACTAAAATATTGATCTTAAATTAATTGATTAAATAATTTACTAGATTGCACAATTTGTGTAATATGTTTTGTAAATTGTGCTTGTCTAATCATTCCAATTTTATAATTGAGATAAAAAAATATTTTTGATCATTGGATTACTACGGAGGTTCGACAATTGTGCATGAGGTTGGAAAAGAGCTTGTTAACTTTACAAAAATTATCGCAATAATAATTATCATTGCTTTTAACATTATACAAGATTGAAAAAAGGTTGTGATATCTCCATGAGGAAACCCTAACCTATCCCTTCTCTAAGAAAATTTTGTCTTCCCCTGGTAGGGTCTCTTCATCCCTGTGACAACCCCATCTACTGGAACGACTCCTACGATGTACAACCGGTAAAAGCATCCTTAAATTTTTATTTTTATTTTTTGGTGTGTCTGTGTAGGAAGGTAATGATGTCATTATACTCGACAACACAACACGATGATGAACAAGACGCAAGAAAATCACGCAATAACAACATGACGACCTAACATAGAATCACATCAATCACCTGGAAGTAATGTACAACATTCAACTGACGAGAATAAGAATGACTACTTGCCCATCCTACCCTACAATGGTTAGGACCACCAGGACACATAAACAATGCTCAAGCCTAGGTTCCCATTGATTTTGACCATTTAAGGTATCAAGGCTAGCGACTGTTTTGAGGAACAAGGAGGTCTCTACATCCCACCCGACATAAGCTTACCAAGCCTACTAAGTTAAGGACAATCATCCTAACAACCCAACGCACCCAAAATTTATTTACACAAGTAACTAGAACCCTTACAGTGACAAACCAATCACATTAAATGTCTACAAAACCAAGTACAACATTAATTAATAATAAACAACCACACCCTCAATGGGAAGCGCAAGATAAAAAGTCCTCATCAACAACCCAACCGTTAATCAAGGCTAAAAGGTCAATATCTATGATTCAAAAAGGTGTTAATAACAGATCAGTTAACCAGTCTAAATCCCAACTAGTCAACAAGTTACCAACTGAACTTAACATGAATTTTGACTCAAATTTAGCGAGTCTGAGTTACCAATTAGGAGATATCTATAAACCCAACTACCATCAATTACACATCCAATTTAGCAATTCTAAATTACAACTAGTCAACTTTTTGCGAGTCTATTTTAACCTTTAAAAGCAAACAAGTTAGTAAGTCTAAATCACAACTAGTCAACAATTGGCAATTCTAATTTTGACATCAAAAGCAACCAAGCTAGCAAGTATAAATCATGATTTATACACTAAATAGAATTATAATCTAACATTAATACGATTTAACCTTAGCAATTGCCAAAATATAAACAATATTCACTATATCAACTACAATGTCTGAGATTAACATGCTATTAATGACTTAACGTCCAACACACCGTCTAGCCATTAACTAAATAACAATAGTAACAATCTTGATGTGGAATGCTAGCATTAAAACAATAATAAGCAGTTAACAAGGCATCTAAACATGACAATTAACCAATCATTTAATATAGCAATAACAACTTTGCATCGTCAAGGCCAGAAGCAACAACTAAGCATTTGTTATCTCAATAATTTCTACATGCGTCTATCTTTATTCTAGGTACCAAAATGACAATTGCCTTCAACAATAAAGAAATCGACTAAGAAGTGTAAGTGCCATAACTCCATAATAATCTATGAGAGACCAAGGCCATGTACCTAAGGGATTTACTGCCACAAAGCATTTATTATCTCAAAAGATTCACTGCCAGGTAAGGGTAAAACTCACAGCATAAACACCGAAGCAAGATGGCGGCCTAGATTCCTGGTTAGGCAACTTGTGGCTATTTAATCAATCAAGCAGGAATCTATTGACCATTCCAGTTTTGTAGCAATTATTCTGGCGAATAATAAGTTAATTAGTTTAGCATTAACAATGCAACTAACATGGCTAAAAACTGTAGCAACTAACAAGACAACTAGCGTGGCCTTCAACAAGCAATTATTAGGACCAAATCTCAGAGTAAAAAAAAAAATGTTTCAAGGTACAGGATTGACATCCCAAGAGTCATAAAAAAAATTACAGGCAAAGGTCAGGGTGGTCAAGACAAGGCAAGCATGAGACATGAAGACGTGGTGATGAGTGGCAGGTTGCCTAGCAAAAAGAAAACAAGGCAGACATCATATGTTTGGGAGAAATTCCAGCTACCCACCAGGCACAATTTCCATCTCTAAAAAGGCAACGCCCAACAATTAAAGATGAGAGAAGACGTCAAGGCTTTGGGCAAATTGCCAGCTATCTACCAGGCACGATTCCAGTCAAAAAGATGGCAACACCCAACTATCATAAACGAGAGAAGACTTCAACAACACTAAAATTTTATCCACAAAATTCTCAACAAATTCACGTAGAGGAAGGGTAAAATTTCATTCATACAAGTGGGAAAAGAAAAACGCATGCACACTGTCCGATTTTGTATCCCTAACCATGGTCATTCTGGTGAGTGATTTCCTGAATTAACAGATGAATTCGTGGGTGCATTCTACCACAACCTAGTCAACAATTCAACAAAAATATGGGCATTAACAACAATGGGCAATGGTTGAGAGTCACGATTCAAGGGCGTAAAGTCTGCAAAAACCTGAGTAAATATAAATCCGTGACAGTTAATAGGATAAGGGTCTGATTAAAAACTCCGGGTGATGAACCTGGGCGACTTTTGGGATGCAGAGAACACTCCACCAGTGATTTCATGGTGACCCACAGTACACAGTCACATTTAAATTTAAATTAATTCGTGGGCAATCACTTACACCATTCTAACGCAAAGAATACATTACACAGTCAACACGCCATACTAAACGCCGAGAAAACATCACACAGTCAATACATGGTTCAACACATAATTAATTTAAAACTTTTACATTACCAGGATACCAACAAAGTTTTGTCGACTGATCTTACTTTAATAGGACACCAATAAAAATTGCAGCCAACAATAAGAGAATGCAAGGATCCAAAGGGATAAGTCGTTGAAATGATCATAGGGATAACCAACACTACGCAAGAGTTCCATACACAGAGAGACATTTGCTAGAAGGCGCAAGACAACAAACTATCAAGGACAACCATAGAGGTAGCCGATGGATGGGTTCATCCTTCGCTTCACCATCCTCGCACAAAAAAGCAGGTCGTTGAGATCCATAGGTCTTTTAATGCTAAGGTGACGACCGTAGATCAGGCTCCTGGCCGAATTCTCAGGTGAGGACTGGTGAGCTAGGGAGGAAGGCTAAACAACCAAGAAAATCACACTCCACACAGCAAGAAGGTCTAGACATGTAGGAAAACGAAGGCCATGGGAGACAACAACCATCGAGCTAGGCTAAGACAAGTTTTTTTCATCAACTTAAAATACATAATTTTAATTTTCCAATAAACAAGAAGATCTAAGCATAAGTCCTAATACCATCTACCAAACAGAAATGAAGAGAGCGTACCATTGCCTGATCGCCCGCTCCGAATGAAGTCCTGTGCACTTCGTGTAACTCCTGCTCGCTGACAGTCGAGACTTCATCGATACCTCCCAGCCAATGCTAGGGGTAATCTTCTTCCCCCTTATCCTCCTGAGTCGCAAAGGGGCCACACACACTATCCAAAGATTTTGACTAGCTCTCAGCTCGCCTCGCAAGGCTGATCTACCACTCCTCTCCGAGCTGGGTATCCCAACTCCCATCAGTAAATCAGTCAAGTAGATATTTCTGCAGTGTAATGTTACGCAAATAGAAGATGATCCAACCTCCATCACCTCCCTTCATTATATAGAGTTTCCTGGTTCCTTACTTTCCAAAAATTCTCTTTTAGTTAAGTTTTTATAATTAAATTCCTAAAAATTCCTCTCCATACAAGTGTCACCCATCCCCTTCATTCCTCCATAAATTAATTTATTTAATTAATTTATTTTCTTTATTTCCCTCACCCACCTAGAGTTACTCCTAGAATCACCCGTAGGTGTCCCCAAATTCTCTTACAGGTTTTAATAACTTTCCCTTTTATTAAATTGCTAGTTCAGTTTAAATTAGAAAGCTCTTAAATGGTAGATTCTTTACTAAGTTTGACTTTCTGCTTTTTCCCTTAAGTTCCTCTTTTTCCCTTTTTATGTTACCTCTTTTCCTAGTTTCCTAAAAAAAATTATTTTCCTTCTTTCCCCTTTTTAATTAGAACTCAAAAAGGCAGGTGTGGAATTTAACCCCTTTTCCCTTTTATCATTTAATTAGTATATTTTAAATTATCATAAAGATAAAACAATTTATTCCCTTTTTACATTTTATATCAACTTATTTTTTCTTTTTATGAATAAATTAAATTTCTTACGCCCTTCATGTTACAAGATTTAATAAAGATCATAATTATTATTTAAGTTGTTTTTATTTTTATTATTGTTATTATTATTTATAGAAGACACAAGTTTACCACTAGCATAATTTAGACTTAGACCTTAAATTTCGTACTAGGCGACATTTAATTAGGGAAATTGTTTAAAAAAAAACTTAACACGTTATTCATCCTCAGGACATCTAGGTTCATCCCTCTATCATCGACAATGCGACTTGCCCTTCAGGATGCACTAGGTGCTCCAAGGGTGCCACTCGCCTCATTTGTTCCCTCGCACGACGTGCCCTTCAGGATGCACTATGTGCTCCAAGGGTGCCACTCGTCTCTTGACTAACTTTGTAGACATCAATAACCCCTGGAGTCAACACTCCACCAGGTGAACTTGTCGGAGACTAAGGGCCTCTAAGGAATAAGGCCCATGCCTTATTGCATGCCCCTTAGAAACATTGTGAGTGACTGTCACAGTCTTCCCTCATGGCATCATGGGTCCTCTCGAACTAGGTAATCGTTAACCTACAGTTCAAGCCACGGCGGGAGTGCTAGTAGGTTGTGATAGGGATGCTATCCACACCTCTCCCTCAACATCTCTGGTAGTCGTGCATGACCCCTTTACTCCATATGTGATTCTTGTCGGCAAGCTATCATCAGCCTGCATCATCAACAAATCATGTCAGAACATATCCATATCATATCCTCTAAGAAGCACTAAAATCACAGTGAAACAATCAAACCCCAATGGTACACTCCCCGACTCGACCCGGAGTCCAAGGGGTTCCATCGATGCCTCGGCATCCTCTAGGTCCATAATTCTACACACTCAGTAAAGCAGAGTCAATAGCACCTGTCTATGTCAAGGTGGAAAAACAACATGTCCTCATCCCATAACGCCTCATAATCAAAATCAAAAGTTTTAATAGCATAATAATTCGGATCACTTGCGAGCATGTGTCCTCAAAGAATAAGTTCACTTAGTGCGCCAGAGAGGGATGTCACATACACCCCCACTTCATCTAAACTTTGTCCCGAAGTTTCACAGTATATATGCCAAAATAAATTCTATCATAGTATCATATGTCTATGTATCAAAAAAAAATGGAAACTGTTGGCACATATCATATGCGTCCTCCCAGTTCACCAAGTGCGGACTATAATTGTCCCACTGGACCTTGATCTGATCTATCGTTCGATGTCGTAGTTGTCGAACGTGATGATCCAAGATGCGGACCGACTCATCCGTGAGCGCCCCCTCGTTCGATACCTGCAAGGAACTCATGTCAATAACATGTGTAGGATCACTAATATAATGTCTCAAAACAGATACATGAAAAACATCGTTCATACGCCTCAAAGAATCAGGCAAGGCTAGTCAATAGGCCACAAACCCCTTTCTCTCCATAATCTCGAAAGGGCCCATGAACCTAGGAGAGATTTTATCTCCCTTCCCAAACTTGATTGAACTCTTATGTGGTTTAACCCGCAAGAAGATTTGATCGTCGACCTCGTAACTACGGTCGACACAGTACACATCGGCATAACTCTTCTGTCGATACTGTGCTTATTTAATCCTTTGTCTTATTGTTTGCATTTTCTCTTCCATTTCTTGGATCGCTTCTGGTCCCACTAGAACCCTATCCTTAAGCCTATTCCAACTCAAAGGCGTCTGACACGGTAGCCCGTAAAGAAACTTGAAAGGCGCCATCTTAATGGTGATCTGGTAACTGTTTTTGTAAGCGAATTCTACCAGTAGCAAGAATTCTTCCCAATCCTTTTGTTGGTCCATCACATACATGCGCAACATGTCCTCCAAGGTCTGTTTCATTCGTTCGGTCTGCCCGTCGGTCTCTAGGTGATACATAGTACTAAAGTTAAGTTGGGTTCCCAAGGCCTCTTGGAAACTTGTCCAAAATTGTCCAGTAAACATCGATCCTTGATCGTATATAATTCTCTTAGGCACATCGTGCAACCTCACAATCTCACTGATGAAAACTCTACCTATGTCAGGTGTTTGATACATCGTATGCACAGGAATAAAGTGAGCACTCTTCGTCAGAGTGTCTACTACTACGAAAATCGAGTCATCTCTCCTTGTCGTCAGTGGTAATCCAACAATAAAATCCATCGAAATAACCTCCCATTTTGATTCCAGAATAGTGTGTGGTTGTAGTAATCCTATTGGGTGTCTATGTTCAGCCTTTACCTGCTAACATTCTAGAAATCTAGCCACATAGTTGACTATGTCTGCCTTCATTCCCTTCCAGAAGAATAAGGGTTTAAGGTCTGCCCTCATCTTCGTGACTCCCGAGTGAGCCATGTAAATTGCTCTATGAGCCTTGCTCAAGATCAACATCCTCAACTTTTCATTCAATGGTACGTAGATCTGATTTTTAAACCTCAATAAACCATCGCATTAAAACAAAATCCTTCAAATCGTGGTACCATCATTGTGTTTTGTCTGATAAAACCCTCGACCTCTTTGTACCAGTCATCCTCACACTATAAAGTTATAATCTTTTCACGTAGATTCTTCTGAAGAAGCAACACCAAAAATATGCACAGTCTCCGACTCAATGCATCAGCCACTCGATTCACTGTTCATTTTATGTAAGTAATCTCGAAGTTGTACTCACTAAGCAATTCCGACCAATGTCCTTGTCGCGCGTTCAGGTCTCTTTGCATAAAGATGTGTTGTAGTCCACAGTGGTCAATCTTTAGTTCAAATTTTCATCCAACAAGGTAGTGTCTCCAAACCTTCAAGGCATATATGATGGCTAACAACTCCAAATCGTGCGTCGCATAGTTCTCCTCATGCCCTCTCAGTTTCCTTGAAATGTAAACGATCACTCATCCATCTTGCATCAAGACTCTGCCTGAGCCTTCCTTGGATGCGTCAGTGCATACCAAGAAGACCGCATCCATGTCTGGGACCTTTAGTATAGGTGTTGTTGTCAACAACTCCTTGAGCCTCCGAAATGCTTCCGTACATTTCTCAGTCCAAACAAACTTCTTGTTTTTCTTCTGAAATTCCATGATCTAAGTTTCTATCTTTGAAAATCCCTCGACGAACTGTCGGTAGTAACCTGCTAAACCCGTGAAGCTACGCACTTTCGGGACATTCATCGGCACAGGGCATTCCTTAATAGCCTCGACCTTGGTTGGATCCACGATGATGCCTTCGTCGGAGATGACATGCCCTAAGTAGTGAATCATTGATTGATAAAAAGAGCATTTGGACAACTTCCCATATAATTTGTGCTCTCGGAGACACTGTAGTACCTGGCAAGCGCAAGTTCTTGTCATGCTCCTCTATCGTCCAAGAGTAAATAAAAATATCATCAATGAATACTTGGATGAACTTGTCCAAGTACTTGCGGAACACCCCATTCATCAAACTCATGAATACCCCTGGGGCATTTGTCAGTCCAAATGGAAAAACAGTAAACTTGTAATGTCCAAACCTCATCTTAAAGGCGGTCTTAGGGATGTCACCCTCTTTGATCCGTAACTGGTGATACCCTGATCGCAAATCGATCTTGGAGAACACCGTCGCACCCTTCATTTGATCAAACAGATCATCAATTCTTGGGAACAGATATTGATTCTTGATCGTGGCCTTGTTCAATTGATGGTAGTCAGTGAAGAGCCTCCATGACCTATCCTTCTTACGTATGAAAATAACAGCTACACCCCACAGTGACACACTAGGACGTATCAGTCTTAGGTCCAACAACTCCTTCACTTGCATTTTCAACTCTTGTAACTCTGGGGTCGACATATGATAAGGCGTTCTTGCTATCGGTTCAGTCCCTAGTTTTAGGTCTATGGTAAACTCCAATTCCCTCTCTGGTGGCATCCCAGGTAACTCCTCCATAAATACATCTGCAAACTCTCTCACCATAGAAAGGTGTTCTAATCCTTCCATTAATCCCTTTTTGTTTAACTCAAGGATCGCATAAATCTTGCACCCATTGCGCATACTCTTCCATAGTTGTAAGGAAGAGATGAACCTCAGGGAAACTCCCTGGTTCCGTCCTATAATCACACAACTCTATCCCTCGTCATTGACCAAGCTCAACCATTTCATCTTACAGTTGAGTATAGCCTCATGTGACTCCAACCAGTCCATACCAATCAGGACATCATAAGATCCTAAGATCATGACGTACAGGTTGGCCCTTGTGACAAAATCTCCGAGGTTAAGGAGACAGTCCGTAACCTCTCCTCCAACCTTTTGTTTGGCTCCCAAGGCCATCTCTACAAAGATAAACTCATCTTGTTCGACTGCCTTTACCTTAATCCTTTTTAGAGTTGCACCAGAAATGAAACTCTTGGTAGCACCGGGATCTATCAAAATAGTAAGGGTCTGGTTAGCGACGGTACCTGTCGTCTCGAGCACAGTCGACTGAAGATCCGCCTTGCGGTTATTCATAATTGCATGAATCCGATGGGCCTTGCCCATATCTCCCACGGTAGTGGGTCCATCTGATTCAGACGCTCTAGTCCTCTCCACCAGGCAGTCATGCTGGTAGTGTGGCTCCCCACACATCCAACACCCCTTCTTCGGCCCAGTAGTCCTGGTACCTGAAGTAGAAGATGACGGTGCACCGGCCTGGAATCCTGGTATGTTATGCTCAACAAGCCTAAACTGTTGCCGCTGTGGTTGACGCTATTGCTGAAGCTGTGGTCCCCAATAAGGTGTCTGTTGTTGGGGAATCAGTCACCAAGGTGTAGTGAAAGTGGATCCCCTCTGGAAGCCACGATATCCCGGTGTATGTATGGCTGGTGTCTGATGTTGTTGTTCTCCAGATGACACCTGCCCTGCAAGTCTCGCTAGAGTCCTGGTCTGACTCCCACTGATAAGCTCGTCTTCTGCTATGAGGGCCTTCTGGATGGCATCATGCAAGGTTTGAGGCATCAAAATCCTAAGCTTTGCACGTATGCTGCCGTTAAGGCCGAACACGAACCTGTTGACCTTAATTTTCTTAGTGTTAAGGTGAAGATCATACTAAAGCAGCTCCATGAAACAGGCCTCGTACTTGGGCACCATACAATCTCCCTATCGTAAGGCATTGAACTCATTGAGTTGACGCTCAATGAATTCCTCTAAAAGGTACCTCTCTCAGAAACATTCCTCGAATAGTTCCCATGACACGTCTTCGACGACCATGTTCAGCTGTGGTAGGAGCATCTTTCACCATAGAAGAGCACTCCCCTTCAGTTGAAAGACCACCATGTGGACCTTCATGTTGGAGGTATAATCGCGAAGTGCAAAGCACATTGCCATATTCTCCAACCATGCCTCAGTGGCTGCGCCGTCTGGGGCACCAAAGAACTCGAGAAATTTGACCTTCTCGAGTTCACAGTGAATGCTACCAGTACCGACTGGAGCACGCGACAGAACCTCAGCGGGTGCCGACGCCCTGGCCTCATCTCTGCCCAAACGACTGATCAGTGCCTCAGAAATGCGCTGAAAAGATCTCATCATTCCGACTACATCACCAACTTCTATCTTCTCCTGTCTGAGAACCTGCTCCTCTCACTGGGGGTTAGAACCCTTAGGCATGGATGCTACTAGAGGCAGCACGCCTCCTCCCCTAGCACCCCGTCGTCTGCCTCCGTGATGTCCTCTAACCATGATTACCTGCGCACACACAAGTCAACTCAATTAGCGATGTTATAATCAAAACATATCAACGAAAGCCGTAGTGATCCCAAGTTGTGGGTTGAACCCGCTCTGACACCACATGTGACAACCCCCTCTGCTGGAATGACTCCTACGATGTACAACCGGTAAAAGCATCCTTCAATTTTTTTTTTTTGTGTTTGTAGGAAGGTAATGATTTCATTATACTCGAGAACGCAACATGATGACGAACAAGACGCAATAAAATCACGCAATAACAACATGACGACCTAACATAGAAGCACATCAATCACCTGGAAGCAATGTACGACATTCAACCAACAAGAATAAGAATGACTACCTACCCATCCTACCCTGCAATGGTTAGGACCTCCAAGACACATAAGAAATGCTCAAGCCCAGTTTCCCATCGATTTTGACCATTTAAGGTCTCAAGGCTGGTGATTTTTCTAAGGAACAAGGAGGTGTCTACATCCCACCCGACACAAGCATACCGAGCCTACTAAGTTAAGGACAATCATCCTAACAACCCAACACACCCAAAATTTATTTACACAAGTAACTAGAACCCTTACAGTGAGCAACCAATCACATTAAACATCTACAAAACCAAGTACAACATTAATTAATAATAAAAAACCACACCCTCAAGGGGAAGCACAAGCTAAAAAGTCCTTGTCAACAACCCAACCGTTAATCAAGGCTAAAAGGTCAATATCTATGATTCAAAAAGGCGTTAATAACAGATCAGTTAACCAGTCTAAATCCCAACTAGTCAATAAGTTACCAACCGAACTTAACATGAATTTTGACTCAAATTTAGCGAGCCTATTTTAACCTTTAAAAGAAAACAAGTTAGTAAGTCTAAATCACAACTAGTCAACAATTGACAATTCTAATTTTGACCTCAAAAGAAACCAAGATAGCAAGTATAAATCATTATTTAGACACTAACTACAATTATAATCTAACATTAATACGATTTAACCTTAGCAATTGCCAAAATATAAACAATATTCTCTATATCAACTACAATGTCGAAGATTAACATGCTATTAATGACTTAATGTCCAACAGACCGTCTGGCCATTAACTAAATAGCAATAGTAACAATATTGATGTGGAATGCTAGCATTAAAACAATAATAAGCAGTTAACAAGGCGTCTAAACATGACAATTAAACAATCATTTAATATAGCAATAACAAATTTGGATCGTCAAGTTCGGAAGCAACAACTAAGCATTTATTATCTCAATAATTTCTACGTGCATCTATCTTTATTCTAGGTACCAAAATGACAGCTGCCTTCAACAATAAAGAAATCGGCTAAGTAGTGTAAGTGCCATAACACCATAACAATCTACGAGATACCAAGGCCATGTACCTAAGGAATTTACTGCCACAAAGCATTTATTATCTCAAAAGAGTCACTACTAGGTAAGGCTAAAACCGAGGGCATAAACACCGAAGCAAGCTGGCGGCCTAGATTGATGTCATTACAGGTTAAAAAGCGAAGTCAACCATTTATGCAACTAGTGGCTATTTAATCAATCAAGCAGGAATCTATTGACCATTCCAGTGTTGTAGAAATTATTCTGGTGAATAATAAGGTAATTAATTTAGCATTAACAATGCAACTAACATGGCTAAAAACTGTAGCAACTAACAAGACAACTAGCGTGGCCTTCAACAAGCAATTATCAGGACCAAATCTCAGAGTAAAAAACAAATGTTTCAAGGTACAGGCTTAACATGCCAAGAGTCATAAAACAAATTACAGATGGAGGGAAGGGTGGTCAAGACAAGGCGAGCATGAGACATGAAGATGAAATGATGAGTGGCAGGTCGCCTAGAAAAAATAAAACGAAGCAGGCATCATATGTTTGGGTGAAATGCCAGCTACCCACCAGGCACGATTTCAGTCTCTAAAAAGGCAACGCCTAGGAATTAAGAATGAGAGCAGACGTTAAGGCTTTGGGCGAATTGCCAGCTATCTACCAGGCACGATTCTAGTCAAAAAGATGGCAACGCCCATCTATCATAAATGAGAGCAGACTTCAAGAACACTAAAAGTTTATCCACAAAATTCTCAACAAATTCACGCAGAGGAAAGGTAAAATCACAATCCAACAAGTGGGAAGAGAAAAATGCATGCACACAGTCCGATTTTGTATCGCCAACCATGGTCATTCCGGTGAGTAATTTCTTGAATTAAAAGATGAATTCGTGGGTGCATTCTACCACAACCCAGTCAATGATTCAGCAAAAACGTGGGTTTTAATAGTGGTGGGCAATGATTGAGAGTCACAATTCAAGGGCATTAAGTCTGGAAAAACCTAAGTAATAAAAATCCGTGACAGTCAATGGGATAAGGGTCTGATTAAAAACATCAGGTGATGAACCTAGGTGACTATAGGGACGCAGAGAACACTCCACCAGTGATTTCGTGGTGACCCACATTACACAGTCACATTTAAATTTAAATTAATTCGTGGGCAATCACTTACACCATTCTAATGCAAAGAATACATTACATAGTCAACACACCATACTAAATGCCGAGAAAACATCACACATTCAATACATGGTTCAACACGGATTTAATTTAAAACTTTTACATTACCAGGATACCAATAAAGTTTTGTCGACTGAAATCAGATCTTTTACTTTAACAGGACGCCAATAAAAATTGCAGCGAACAGTAAGAGAATGCAAGGATCCAAAGGGATAATTCTTTGAAATGATCATGGGGATAACCAACACTACGCAAGAGTTCCATACAAAGAGACACTTTTTCTAAAAGGCGCAAGACAACAAACTGTCAAGGACAACAACAGAGGTAGCCGACGGATGGGTTCATCGTTTGTTTCACCATCTTCGCCCAAAAAAGTAGGGTGTTGAGATCCATAGGTCTTTTAATGCTAAGGTGATGACCGTAGATCAGGCACCTGTTCGACTGCTCAGGTGAGGACTGGTGAGCTAGGGACGAAGGATAAACAACCAAGGAAATCACACTCCACAAAGAAAGGAGGTCTAGACATGTGGGAAAACGAAGGCCATGGGAGACAACAACCATCGAGCTAGGCTAAGACAAGTTTTCTTCATCAACTTAAAAGACATCAGTTTACATTTCCAATAAACAAGCAGATCCAAGAATAAGTCATAATACCATCTACCAAACAGAAATGAAGAGAGTGTACCATTTCTTGATCGCTCGCTCCGAATGACGCCCCATGTGCTCCATGCAACTCCCACTTGCCGATCATCGAGACTTCACCAGTACCTCCCAGACAATGCTAGGGGTACTCTTCTTACCCCTTAGCCCCCCAAGCCGCAAAGGGGCCACACACACTATCCAAAGACTTCGACTATCTCCCAGCTCGCCTCGCAAGGCCGAGCTACCACTCCTCTTCGATATGGGTATCCCAACTCCCACCAGTAAATCATTCAAGAAGATATTTCTGTAGTGTAACGTTACGTAAACAAAATATGATCCAACCTCCATCACCTCCCTTCATTATATAGAGTTTCATGGTTCCTTACTTTCCAAAAATTATCTTTTAGTTAAGTTTTTATAATTAAATTCCTAAAAATTCCTCTCTGTATAAGTGTCACCCATCCCCTTCATTCCTCCATAAATTAATTTCTTTAATTAATTAATTATCTTTATTTCCCTCACCCACCTAGAGTTACTCCTAGAATCACTCCTAGGTGTCCCCAAATTCTCTTACAGGTTTTAATAACTTTTTATTTTATTAAATTGCTAGTTCGGTTTAAATTAGAAAGCTCTTAAATGGTAGATTCTTTACTAAGTTTGACTTTCCACGTTTTCCCTTAAGTTCCCCTTTTTCCCTTTTTATGTTACCTCTTTTCCTAGTTTCCTAAAAAAAAATATTTTCCCTCTTTCCCCTTTTTAATTAGAACTCAAAAAGGTAGGTGTGGAATTTAATCCATTTTCCCTTTTATCATTTAATTAGTATATTTTAAATTATCAAAAAGATAAAACAATTTATTCCCTTTTTACATTTTATATCAACATATTTTTTCTTTTTATGAATAAATTAAATTTCTTACTCCCTTCATGTTACAAGATTTAACGAAGATCATAATTATTATTTAAGTTGTTTTTATTTTTATTTTTATTATTATTTTTTATAGAAGACAAAATTTTACCACTAGCGTAATTTAGACTTAGACCTTAAATTTTGTACTGGGCGACATTTAATTAGGGAAATTGTTTTAAAAAAAAATTAACACGTTATTCGTCCTAAGGCCATCTAGTTTCATCCCTCTATCATCGAAAACATGACGTGCCCTTCAGGACGCACTAGGTGCTCCAAGGGTGCCACTCATCTCATATGTTCCGTCGCGCGACGTGCCCTTCAGGATGCATTAGGTGCTCCAAGGGTGCCACTCGCCTCTTGACTAACTTGGTAGACATCAATAACCCCTGGAGTCAACACTCCGCCAGGTGAACTTATGGGAGACTAAGGGCCTCTAAGGAATAAGTCCCCTGCCTTATTGTGCGCCCCTTAGAATCATCGTGAGCGACTGTCGCAGTCTGCCCTCATGGCATTGTGGGACCTCTCAAACTAGGTAATTGTTAACCTATAGTTCGATCCACGGTGGGCGTGCTACTAGGCTATGGTAGGGATCCTATCCACACCTCTCCCTCAACATCTCTGGTAGTCATGTGTGACCCCTTTACTCCATATGTGAGTCCGGTCGGCAACCTATCGTCAGCCTCCATCATCAACAAATCATGTCAGAACATATCCATATCATATCCTCTAATCATAAGCACTAAAATCACAGTGAAATAATCAAACCCCAATGGTACACTCCCCGACTCAACTCGGAGTCCAAGGGGTTCCATCGATGCCTCGGCATCCTCTAGGTCCATAATCCTGCACACTCAGTAAAGTCGAGTCAATAACACATGTCTATGTCGAGGCAGAAAAAAAACATGTCCTCATCCCATAATGCCTCATAATCAAAATAAAAAGTTTTAATAGAATAATAATCCGGATCACTTGTGAGCAAGTGTCCTCAAAGAATAAGTTCGCTCAGTGCACCAGAGTGGGATGTTACAATCCCCCCGCCTCCTTCTCCTACCCCTGTTGGCGACATTGTCACCTTGTCCTCCCTTGTTTATTCCCTCCCCAAGACACCTAAGAAATCTGAGTCACATTTTGTGAAAAATATGGAATAGATCCTTTAGGTTGCAATGAAAGCTTGATCAAGATCTCTCTCTCTAAAGTTTGTGGAGCGCAAACTGATTTTCTAGTTCATGGGGATATGGCCGTCCCCGAGATCGGTTTCTCTCTAGATTGACAAGAATTGGAAACTAAACTTAAAGGGTAGAATGTCTCATTCATTTTTAAGTCGAGGTTTCTTTTCCTTCCTCTTTGAAGAAAAGGAATATAGGTATATTGTGTTCAGAAGTGGCCCCTACTTCATGGCGGCTCGAGGGATTAATCTCAATCGTTGGACTCTAAATTTCAACTCAGAGAATGGCATCTCGTCGGTTGTCCCTATCTCTGTTCAAATTCTATTTTTACTTCTCTATTGCTATACTAAGGATACCCTTAGGGAAATAGGGAACTCTTTAGGATGATATATTGACAAAGAAGAACCAAAAGAGGGTTTTCAATCTTGTGTCAGGATCTGCATGGAGGTAGATCTCGAGAAAGGTATACTAGAATCCATGAAGAAAAACATAGAAAATTGGACCTATCTTCAAGAAGTAGACTATGAAAAATTCCTTTCAAATGAAACATCGGTCATGAATATGACCACTTTTCTAATAGATTCTGAAGATCTTGGACCAATCCAACACTAGAAAATCCACAAGAGTAATGGTAGCATCCCAAAAGAAAGAAGCAAAACTCCAAGTCGACGCATGCAACTGAAAAATATCCTCCTCAAGAGGGATCTCCCTCAAATATAAAATATCAAGAAGATCACAGTACCTCCTCAGCATGCAACAATAAGCATTCCATACCAACCAAAAACGAATATGAAATTATCTTTGAGTTTGAAGAAGAGCCAAATCAAGAGATCCCACCTATTCAACTTGAGTGCTAACGTAAGGGGTGAGACACTCCAATTCGTTCAATCAATCAACAATATTCTCCTCGACGATATCAAGAGGAGGGAGAAAATGATGAAAAATTAGAAGAGGAAATGGAATATGGTACCATAAATATTTTTTCCACCAAAAAACCAGGGAGGAAGTCGAACAACCAGTGTGGGGGAGAAAAATAATGTAAGGAAATTAAGATGGGAAAATGAGTACACTAGATGGAGATAGTAAAAATGAACCCAGACCTTCAAGGATTCAAGGTGGATCAGTTCCCCCTAAAGTTGGAAACCCCAAATAGTCTTTTGAATGATTAAGGTCATTTCCTGGAATTGTAGAGGACTTGTATGTGAATTTAAAAAGGAAATTGTGAAAAATCTTCTTCACTTTGAAAATCCATGAGTCCTTCTGCAAGAAACGAAAATGAAGGATGTTGATGTCCTTCACACTAGTTCTTTCTTTTGGAAGTCAAGTCACGTTAAGGAAGTGATCTCAAGAGGGGCCTATGGAGGGATATGCACACTCTAGAATCCCCTTCTATTTCAATTAGAAGATTTGGAATGTGATTCTAATTGGTTTTTGGTCCCACTTCTACATCTCCCTTTCGGTAAGATTTTTACCATTTTAAATATTTACATTCCATCTATCAATAAAGATAAATATTTGTGTTGGAATTCTAGGCTTTCTCAACAAAATAGAATAAGGCCAACCCTGTTTAAATTTGTTGGGGATTTCAATACCACTTTGCACAATTTTGAAAAATGGGTAGGATTTATTGTTAGAGAGGATACCAAGGAAAATAGGAATATCTCCAATCCGTTTATGACTTAATGGACATTTTCCCTATTTCTGGCCGCTGCACCTGGTCCAATAAGACGTACGGCTTAGGTCACATAACAACCAGGCTCGACTGATTTCTTATCAGTAGTAAAATCATAGAGGAATCCTTTTTACCCACTTTTGAAACCCTCCTCTAGTAGGGTTTTGAACACCTCCTAATCACCTTACAACTCTCTCCTCCAATTCCCCTAGGTCCCATCCCATTTTTCTTTAACCATCGCTGTGTAGATGATACTTCCTTTCTTTGGGTGATTGTAGAAGCTTGGAGGCCATGGATCCAGGGTTCCCCTATATTTATTTGGTAACACAAGTTAAAGGAGACTAAGAGGGCTAGTAGAGATTGGGTTAAAATCAAAGCCCCTCAAGGGAGAACAAACATCTAAGATTTGAAAAAGAAAATGGAGGATGTTAGGGTCAAAATGGAGGTAGATCATGTATCCACTTTCATTCTCATTGAATATTAATTCACTTCTCAAAAGCACCAGAAGGCCTTAAAGGCTAAGGAAGTAAATTGGAGATTAAATTCCCGAATACTTTGGCTTAAATCGGGGAACAAAAATACCAAATCCTTTCACTGTCAAGCCAAAGAATGGGTCTGGAAAAACATAATTACATCGATTAGGGGAGAGGATAATTATTTTATCTCTGGAAAGGAACAACTTCAACAAATAGCAATATCGATGCTTCAACAATTTTCCTAAACTATATCCCTAGGGTTATCAACATTGAAGAAAATATCAAACTAGCAAGCAAAGTTACAGAAAAGGAAATTTTAGAGGTTCTTCATCAAATGCACGTGGACAAATCTCCAAGACTAGATGGGATTTTAGTCCATTTCTATCTACTAAGCTAGAAAATCATAAAGAATGACCCAGTGCATATGATTCAATATGTGCAAAAATCGAAACGAATGGTAGGCAATACCAACTCATCCTTCCTAGATCTTATACCCTAGGAAAAAAATCCCTCTTCCTTTAAATTTTTCCACCCAATTTCCCTATGCAATGTCTCTTACATGATCATATATAAAATCATAGAAAACCAACTAAAACACTTCCTTCCTTCCCTCGTTTCACCAAACCAAGGGGTATTTATGGAGAAAAGGAAAATTATGGATAATATCTTTATAGTTTAAGAAGATATTCATTAAATAATGGGGGGAAGGAAAGAGGGATGGTTATTAAACTAGATATGGAAAATACATTTGAAAGGATAAGGCACCTTTTTTTTTTTGTAATACTCAACAGGTTTGGCTTTGGAGAAGACCTTCTGGCCTGGATATGCTCATGTATTAATTAACCATGGATATACCCAATGATCAATGTTTGATGGATTCATTTATTCAAAATATCAAGAGGGCCTACACAAGGCTATCCACTACACTCCTTCTATATATCTTGATTGAAGAATACTTGAGCATAATGTTGGAGTAGGTGAGACGAGAAAAAATTATTATGGGTATCAAAATATCCAATTGGTAAAAATGAGTTAGCCACTATCAATTTGCAGAGTAAGCCCTGCTATTGTTGATTTTCCAATAGGAAAGGTTTAATCATGAATTTGATTCCATTTTATCATTTGACTTAAACCATAAACAATTTTATTGCAACAACCAATATCACAAGAAGAAACACCATGCACAAGTACACAAGAAGTATCTAGGGAAACCCTTCTCAGCAAGGGAAGAAAACCCATCTAATCCTTTACTATATTCTTCAAGAGAAAGACCTCCACCACCAAGAAAAACTAGAACACAAAAGGGTGCTCACAAACCCTAGAAGGCTAGTGCCCAAGAAATTTGTCCACTTTTCCCAAGAAGATGTACTTGCTAAAATTTCCAAACTCACACAAAAGATATGATTCCTCACTATGGAATTTAATTTTACTTATATTAGAATGAACCTCTCGATAGAAGTGTCTATTGGAACAATAGGGCCGATCTCTCTAACTCACACTATAATTAATAATAACCAGATTAATTATCTTTTACATTAATTATCTATTACATTAAGGTGGGACCGACCTATACCCTTTACATTACAATTAGGGTTAAAAGTAAGTCTGACTCTTGAATAATATAGCAAGGGATCTCATACACCCACTAGTGCTCGACCACTAGGGGCACATTCATAAGGATGTCTATATCTATATCTCATTGTGTCTCACAGGAGAACCACACTCACTAGTGCTCATCCACTAGGATCATGCTCACATGTTCTCATCCACATGCACATCCAACTCAACAGATCTTATTTCCCACTGCATTGCACATGAGATTCATCTGGAGTTCCTCATATCTACCCTATGTTCAGAGGAGGCTAATACATCATCTTCATCTTTGTCTCACAACAATGCACCTAGCTCATGGAAATTCACACGTTCACCTTGTGCTCAACCACAAGCACATCCAACTCAACAGATATCTTTTCTCACTACGTTACACATGAGAATCATTTGTATTTCTTATCAACTCATCACTACGTTCTAGCTCCATCTCAGATAGGAACCACACACCCAACTCATGGGCTCTCTCTGAGGTCAACTCAATAAATCTATGTCATGGAGGATGTCTCATGCAAATGTAATCATCAACACTCCCTCTCAGCTAGGGATGCATTATCCATCAGTACAACTCTCACACGGAAGTACTCAAAAATTGTCTTGGTTGTAGTCATCAACACTCCCACTCAAATAGAGAGGTATTGTTCACCAAGCCAATTTGGTGAAGGTGTATGCAATATGTTCATGTGTAGGAAGGTACACACGCGTACTTCTTTCCTCTGCATCATGTATTTGAAAATTATATTTTATCTCAACATGTTTCATTCTATCATGGAACAAAAGATTCTCAAAGAGTTTCACACAACTCTCGATATAATCATAGAAACCATCTCATGATCAAGTAGATCTGTCAGAATTTTATGAAGCCACACTTCTTCACACACTCAATAATATATACTCTACTTATATGGTACTCAAGGCCACAGAGCTTTGTTTCCTACTACACTACGAGACCATGGAAAACTTCATGATAAAATAACAACTAGATGTGTTCTTCGGGTCCACTGTACTCTCTACTCAAACTATATCGACATATCCATGAAAACTCAAATTCAAACTGGAGGAATATCTAAGGCCATATCCAATTGTTCCTCTTATACATCTCAATACATTCTTTACTATTATCCAGTGAGTATGTCTCAGCTGACTCATGGATTGACTAAGCACATTCACTGCATAGCATGAGTCAGGTCTGGTGTTAACCAGATACATCAGTGATCTAATCAACTATGGATCAATCTCGTCCAAATCATCATCATTCACTTTCTTCAAATGCATCACCGTGTATTTGCATTCTGTCATACTTAACTTCTTTAATATTCCCACTGTATATGTAATGTACCCCAAATTTACTCAATAAAAAAAAATTGATAGGTGCATTAATGCTTCGTTTTTTGTTTTTTAATTTGTTCGGACCTTCTTGGTAGTGGGATTAATCTTTGTCTTGAGAAACCACGACTCAGGGTCATATAAGCTGTCAAAATCACTTGGGGATCGCACCCAACCTGGGCCAAACCAACCCTTAACATGGTTGGATTTTTTTTTCCCACAGGTTTTGAACCGGTGACTTCTCAACACTGAGTGGCTTAACAACACACTCCGTCACCGACTGTCCTACACCTCGGGGATGCATTAATGCTTCTTTACTCTGCTCTATTTAATCATTTTAAAAACCTGTAACTACTAATCACAAGTTGATGACCTCCTCGCAAAGTCAAACTTAATAAATTAATTTGGTAAAGTCCATGATAGTCATCTCACAGATGAGAGATTTACCCATCCATAAAAGAAATGAGATTTGGTTATCTCCACAAGTCTATAGTAAACTATGCTAGCATGGAATCAATTTTTAAATAATCTTAAAACCCTCCATTTCATGTCCAATGAAGGAGTACTACTAACCTACCTCAAAACATTCACTTGTAATTGTAATTCTTCTCTTATCTATACTTTAAAACCCAAGTATAATACTTGTTAAAAATGTTGGTGGACATACACTTCTTACCCTAGTCTTCTATGGGAAAATATTTATGCATCTCCTATATTTATATAATTACTTGAGTTCATCGTTTATGGTAACATAGGTTCTATCCCAATTTTTTTCAATTTTATTAATCTATGAACGAATAAAGTCCATTTCGATCGATATGCTCGTACCCAATGCGCACCTGGCATGACAGGTCGACACTAGATCTAGTGTAATATCAAGTCTGACCCCTCTTCTTCTATTTAGTAATACCTCAGCTGGCTAAAAGATATAGTTTTTTCACTAACAGTCTTAAAGGTTTGGTTAAATGCGAAATCATATTGGTCCGTAAAAATCATAACACCTTTGGTTTGGAAGTTATTAGGGTCTTGTAAAAATACTGATCCTTGGTTTTCGTGACCAATATGGATGCGCCAAGTGCATTTATTCACATGGCCAATGTACCCATACCTTTTCTTTCCATTACTCTGATATGATATGTCAATGGTAACTAAGCCTCATTTCCTTTTGGATCTTTTGCATTTTTGTAAAACCTCCCCGCGTTAACTCTCTGCAAGGTCTTCTTTGTGGGTAAAAATGGAAGGGTAACTAGGAAAGGTTCTTGTTCTCTGAACAACAAAAATATGGACGTGCAATCGTCTGGTTTTCCTTCTTTATGAGGTAAACTCACCTCTACTTTACGATTATGCTATCTTATGAGTAGGTAGTTCAGAAGGTTCGTCATTATTGGAAGTTTTAGCAACTCCCAGTTGAGTTTCACTTATCATTTGTTTTCTGGATAAGATCCATCCCCACTCTATGTGTTGTATTATTTTAACCCATCTCACAATGGTTATGATACTAGCTCTTCATACGAATGTAACCACCTTCACTCGTGCTCTTCGTTGAGGTCTTGTGTATAGTTTACCAGGCGGTTCACTTTTTATGCATTCGGGGATAACCTCATCGTACTATGAGTTACTTTATCAGTAGTAACTATCTTTAGACTTCTCTTTAAAAACTTATTCTCGTATGTTTTTTATTTAAAATCTCAGAGAACATCTAACGCCGAAACCAACCTTGTATAAGGGCCGCTCGGGATTCTTACAGTAACCTTAAGGTTTCATACCTATAGTGTCCTAAGTGAATGATAGTGTATAAAATTATCTATGTGTTTTATCAAATTTATCCTTTGCAGAATTATGAGGGTTATTGCTAGTAAGATCGGGATCTTGAATTTTATCACTTATATTTGAGTTTTTAAAATAGGAATTCACGATATGCAACTCGTCTGAGAATTCCAGTTGATCTACTCCTTCTCTACAATACTCCCTAACTTGTTCAAGGAATAATTCTCTGTAGGTTTAGGCTGCATAATTACTCTTTCTACTTTGATTAAGTAAAGAAATTTTGATCCGACTCTGGAAGAGGTTACGCCTCTTAACTCACTGAAAAAAATATTGTAACTTCAAAAAAATAGAAGCTATAAGTTCATCATTCAATCTTGTGACTGTGATAAGGTTTTCCTTTTCGCGGGGTAATTTTTATAACTAGATTGAAATACCTTTCTCGAACTTGAGCGGAGAATGTTATAGTCCTAAGACTTCCACTGTGTGATTATTCCCAAATTTTAAACTAATTTAAAGGATTCCCAACTACTCTCTGTTCTGAATTTTATTTTGATTTACTTATCCGATTTCATATCTCTAGCGTAGAGGAAAAAGGTAGTTTATGTGTCCAGAAATTGTGTCCCTGACTGCATGTTCTTTATCATCAGTTTACAAGTTTGATAAATAGAAGACAATATTTCTCCATCCTAACTACAATCCAAAATGGGAAAATCTATGGGACATACTTCATACTGTGCAGATTTTACAGTTTTGGTTATGCATTGTATCTTACATATTTAATAATGTTCTAACTTCTTGTTATCTTCTGAGCCATTGATTTAATCTTGTTCAATTACAAGACTAATGATGGGACCCTTGTTTCCATTGCTAGCGTACCCATCAATCATTTCCAATTCCACTCATCTCCTTCAGGTTATGGATAGTTCGCTCAACGTCGTTGTTGGAGTAGGAATCACTCCACGCCACCTCAAACTAAGTATTAACTTGGTGTTGGATTTTAATGTTAAGTTTTCATGTAATCTTCCTGAACATTGCTTTATTTTTCATAGTTAATTTCGTTGTTTTCCTAATTCTCGAAAATAGATTTCGTTTTCTAATAATTCATCGATTCTTCATAATGTTTTTTATTAAATCTCGATCATTCCCTTTTTTTGAAGGACTTAAATCACTCTACTCGAAATTATTTGTGATTTCTCTTCACTCGAAAGGTATTCGAGTTCCGACCCTCGGTGTTTGACTCTAGGTTTTCCAAGTTCTTCTCATAGCGGTACATAGTTCTATATTAGTGTATTTTTATTCGGATAGCTTTTGTATCGGGATTCCATAGATAACCTGGTTACTAGTATTTTAGGTCCTTCGCAAAATAAACAATTTTTGAACAAGGAATAAAACCAAGGAAACATGATTTTCCGTTTTAAACAGTTATGATGATATGTATTATATATACTGGAAAATGCCTCTAGATTTACTGTAATAAAAAGGGACTGTAATTTTCTATGTCTTTTACATAGATTGTTATAATTGAAAAATACTGGAATCTCATGTAACTCAAAAATTCGACCCAATGCCTTATGTGTGTGAATATATTGGATGCTTTCATTAAGTTCTTTGTAAATAAACATAGAGTCATATATATGTGTGTGTGTGTGTGTATTTATCTCTTGTCCATGTCTTCCTTCCCGAATTTTGTTTGGCATTATACAATCAAAATATTCCTTTAAACGAATATCTACACACACACACACACACACACACACACACACACATATATATCTACTGATATGGTACAGATTTTGATTATCACGGTAATACTACTGTTTTGTTTCAAGATTATTACAAATCTATAAAGCATACATAGATCTTTCCTATAGTTTTACAGTTACGATCATTCAACCTGTAACAATTTGTAATCATTCTTTATGCATGCTCATACTTAAGTCTACATTCTTGCTTATACCAAAATATTCCTAATATCAACCACAAATTGAATTGATATTTGTTTTCCTATTGTTGTCTCGAGAGTAAATCACATGAATAGGATATTTTCACACATTTATCAACAACTAACACACAGAGTAGTTTTCTTAAATCTATTCAATAAATTCGAATTGTAAAGGTTCATTCTAAATCCATTTCATTATACCATCTATTTATCTCACAAAACATTCTACCAAAATAAGTAGATGTATTCTATCAGCCATTAATCAATAGATCCAAGATCAAATAAATGTATTATACCAACTATTAATCAACAGAACATTCAACCAGGAAAGAGTAGATGAACATATCTGAACAAAGTGTTCAAACAAAAAATGGAACAACCAAGTTCCTCCCAACCATAGAACAAAACAACCAATCTACTTGCTTCGTTCACCCGCTAACTTGACCATGAATCCATGAGGGAGAACCCCAAAGTTCCTCTTTCACTATATTCATCTTTCAGATCATAAATTCTCCTCGCCTCACACTCAGAAAAAATTCTCATAACAACAAGTGATATTCTTTCCCTAGCATACTTGACAGCGTCTTGCCTCCTCCCATATGTTATATATGAAAAAACATCTTGTGCCTAGGTCTTTTCCCCTTTGGAATTTTTACATATTTACAAATCCTTGATTTTCAGGGGCTGCTAATGGCAAAATTCCAGATTTTCCACTTGTAAAATTCAGCCCTGAGGTATTTCAAGCCTGTTCCCCACTCATGGAGTCATGGTCAACTAATTTCAACCTGTTTGTTCCATTTGTCCCTCGGCAATAAATATAAAATATATTTTCCTCTTAAAAGTGTCATAGTAAGAGAGTTGGTTGGGAAAATCAAATCTTTTCCCAACAATCACAATAATTAATTACAATAATATTTTTTCCAAATTCAAAATTTCCATAAATGGCAATAATTTTCTAAATATGAATTTGCCAAAAACAGAAATAAATTCCTAAGTACATAAGGACTTTAATAATTAATTATTTTGGGGAATATTACATCCTTTCCCCCTTCAGTACAACATTGTCCTCAGTGTTTGTTCCTTTCTCGGAACAGGGTTGGATAACATTTCTACAAATCTTCCTCCAATTCCCAAGTGGCCTCCTCAGGACTAAAGTGCTTCCAATGCACTTTTACCTGGGCAACGAATCTGTTCCATAGTATTGTTTCTCTCAAGTCTATAATGCCCAGAGGTTTTTCTTGGAACTCACCTTCTGGTTCCACCTGTACCATGTGCCAATCGATCATGTGAGTAGGATCATGAACATAATAATTTTTTAACAAAGAAACATGAAATACCTTATGAATTTTTAGATTTGCGGGAAGTGCTAGTTGATATGCCATGGGTCCAATTCAAGCTAAGATCTTGAAAGGACCACAAAACTTGGGCACCAACTTGAAACATTTTCCTAGCTTTAATGAACTTCTTCTAGATTTGACTTTTAAATACACGTGGTCTCTAACTTGAAATTCTTGGTGTTTTCTTTTTAGGTCCACATAAATTTTTTGTCTGTCCTGTGCCTCTTTTATATTATGTTGTACTTTTCTTACTATATTCTCCATTTATTGGAGCATTTCTTGTCCCACCATGAGTCTTTCCACTGGGTTATCCCAGCTAATCAAAGTTGTACACTTTTTTCATACAGTGCTTCGAAGGGGTTCATCTTAGTCGATGTCTGGTAACCATTATTATATGCAATTTCCACCAAGTGCAGGTAGTCTTACCACTTACTTAGTTTTGTCATTATGTACATTTGTAGCATATATTTTACGATTTGGTTGGTTCGTTTAGTCTTCCTATCTGTTTTTGGATGGTAGCTTATGTTGAAATTTAAGTTAGTATTCAACCCTGCAAACAATTCTTTCCAAAACGTAGATGTAAATTTTACGTCATCTGAAATCCCCATTTTTAGGAATACCATGCAGTCTAAAAATTTCCTTCATGAATATTTCAGTGATTTTAATAGCTTTGTAAGTAGATTTTATAGGAATAAAATGTGTAGACTTGTTAAGCTTATCAATTACTACCATAATTGAATCATTCTGTTTTTGGGTTCTAGGCAAACCTGTGATAAAATCTAGTGATATAGTCTCCCATTTCCATTCTGGTATAGGTAGAGGTTGCAACAGACCGGATGGATGATGGTGTTCGGCCTTCACCTATTGAAAATCTTGGCACTTAGACAAATATTCTGATGTCTCACGTTTCATATTAGGCTAATAAAATAACTTCCTTAGTGTTGTTACCATTTTCTGGTATCCCTGATGACCAACATATGGTCTCTTGTGTACTTCGTCCAAAAATTTTAACTTTAATTCAGCATAATCTGGTATGTATAACCTATTTTTGAATCTTAGTAGACCATTTATGTCCAAACTCAGATATGTTATGTCTAAACTTTCTGCATTATTTTGTAAATTTGTCACTGTTTTAATGCATTTTTCATCATTATTACTTGCAGCCTTTATTCTTTTCTCAATGTTGCTTTCTGCCCTGCTAATGTTTATCTCAAACAACCCATGAATCCTTCTACTTCAATCATATTCCACTTTTTTTTCCTTACCCTTGATGTGTCTTACCTTGAAATAGAATTCGCTCAAGAAGGCCAGCCATCTTGCTTGCCTTGCATTAAGGTCTGGTTGACTAAACAAGAATTTCACGCCACTATTATCAGTTAGCAACATAAATTTTCTTCCCATTATATAATGTCACCATTTTTTAACACATGGATTACAGCTGTTAATTCCAAGTCGTGAGTGAAGTAGTTTTCGTTTGTGCTCTTCTTCCGTTTTCGAATACACTAGAATGTCGTCAATAAATACCAACAAACTTATCCGAATACTGACTGAAAATCATATTCATTAAACACATAATTGTTGTTGGTGTGTTAGTGCAACCAAATGGTATAACCACAAATTCACAATTTCCATACCTCGTTCTGAATGTTTTTTAACTTATGTATTCATCCTTTATTCTGACCTGGTGATAACCAAATCTTAAATCCAACTTAGAACAAATCTTTACCCCTCCCACTTGATCAAACAAATCATTGATTTTGTGTAGGAGATATTTGTTCTTAACAGTCAAGTTGTCTATAATAAATGCATAATCTTAGAGTTACGTCTTTCTTTTTAGTAAAAAGAAATGGTTCTCCCCACGGTGAGACACTTGGTCTGATGTATTCCTACTCCAACAGTTCTTGTAGTTGATTTTTTTAACTCTGTTAATTCGGCTAAACTCATTCTATAGGATGCCTTAGATATAGGGGTTGAACGAGGAAACAGATCGATAGAGAAGTCTATATCTCTTCTTGGGGCAGTCCAGGTATTTCGATCTACAAACAAATCTCTAAATTCATGTACGACGGAAAAATCTTCTACGTTAGGTTTATTTTCTTTTTCCAACAGATTTGTTACTTGGATAGAATAAATCTGACAACCTTTACTCATGCACTTCTTAAATTGTATTTTTGAAATCTACCTAACTGAGACTGGTTTTCGTATGCCTTGTACTGCCCTAATAATGTTATTTTTGTCTTTGTAAGTGAGTGATTCTTTCATAACAATCCAAAACTTCGTTATGCCTCTCCAACTAGTCCATTCCAATAATTATATCGTAAGACCCTAACGGTAGAATATTCATATTTATCTTGGTGTTTTGACCATCTAAACTGAACTCACAATAAAAAATGAAATCCACTACTTTTCTTTTTGTCCCTTTTGATAGTTGTACTAGCCAAGAATTTGTATACCTTACTTTCTTAAGTTTATTTGAATCCACTATACCAGGAGAAACATAACTCAATGTAGCTCCTGGATCAATTAAAATAGAAACATGATTATTGTTAACTTTACCTTCAACTTCCTCTATAGTGAACTAATGATCAACTTGTCGGATATCCACTGTTGCATTGATTCTATGTAATCTTTTGCCCACATCTCTCATTATAGAGGCCTCTTGTAGGTTGTGAAGCATGGTCCTTGCTGCGGAAGTTAAATATGAACAATTCCTCCTTAAGTGAGGTTCTCTGCATTCCCAACACTTTAACGGTTCTCTCAGTTGTCCCCAAACTTCTTGGTTCCCATATTAACTAGTCTACCTCCTCCTTGGGTGTTCTTTTTATTGGAGTGGAATTCTTTCCTTGGGAAATTCTTTGTTACATACTAGAAAGGGTTTGGTTGATATCCCTTCTTCTGCTGGTTCATTATGTCTTTTTTCTTGTCTTTCCAAGACTTGGGAAGTTGTGACATCCCCCAAAATAAAATATTTTTGAAATTTAAAAAATTGCTGGAAATTTATTTTGTTTTTAGTAAATTCAAATTTGGAATTTTTTTTCCATTTACGACAATTCCGAATTTTGAATTTGGTAATTGTAATTAATTATTTTGACTATTGGACAAAGACCTAATTTGACCCAACTAACTATTTGACTATGACACTTGTATGTAAACATAATATTTTATGTTGATTGCAGGAGGACAAATGGAACAACCATGTTAAATTTAGTTGACCATGACTCCATGAGTCGGGAACATGTTGGAACTACCTCTAGGTTGATTATTACAAGTGGAAAATCAATGATTTGGCCATTGGCAGCCCCTAAAAATCAGGGATTTAGAAATCTTTTGAAACTTCCGAAGGGAGGAAAAATACCTGGGTAAATGATAAATATCATATGATAGGAGGTAGGATGCTGCCAAGTATGCTGGGAAAGGAGACTTTTGATTTACTTGCTATTATGAACACTGCTTGAGTGTGAGGCAAGGGAAAACTGTTGGAGCTGTAGGACATTGCTGAAGAGAATCTTTTCCAAGTTCACCCTCATCGATTCATGGTCAGGCTAGGGTGTGAATTGGGCAAGTAGTTTGGCTGCCCTGTTCTACGGTTGGGAGGAACATGCTTGTTCCCTTTATCTTTCAGCGTATTATTTTAGATATGTTATTTCTGTCTCTTCTCTGGATGAATGTTAAATGGTTACATACTTGATAGAATGTATCTGTTAGAAATAATATTAAGGATGAAAGATCGAATGCATCCTATTGCAAACTTAGGAATTGCTAGAATGTCTCTCTACTAGTTCGGAATGGATTATCTTTGTTGCATCTCATTACTCTTATGAATACTAGTTCCCTAAAGTATACTAGCTGGAAGGATATGACTAGTCAATTCTTAAAGAAGATTTGTACTGTGGTTTGGATTACTTATTTAGTAAGATAAAGCGTCGTAGTTGAAAACCCCACAAGTAAATTGTGATGCAGATTTGAGTTTACCTACATATTGAATTCAAATGGAAAACTGCATAGTGTATATATATATATATATATATATATATATATATATATATATATATATATATATATTTAAAGTGTGAAAAATTGAGGTCAATCGGGTTTCGACGATTACAAATGCCGAATACAAAAAACAAAAGACCACACTATTTTTCCGATTCCTAAAATGCGAAAAGGTTGTGAGCCCAACACTTTGGGTTTTGGGGTTCGGGGTTTGGCAATTACAAATTCCAAACACCAACCCACAACAACTCCCGAATCGTGCAAATGCGAATGGAATATGGGCCCAGTACTTCGGGGTTCCGGGGTTTACGAATACCCAAGGCCACAAACAACAATTCTCAAATCACACAAAAAAAACAAATGGAGTGTGGGCCTGGTCCTTTTTGGGTTTTGGGGTTTACAAACTCCTGATGCAAAATACTGCACAATGTCAAACGCTGAATCATGAAATCAAGAAAAAGGTGTGGGGCCTAGCCAATATCGGTTTCTACGTTTGGTAATTCTTGATGCATGAACAACATACAACGATAATCGCCAAACCACAAATTTGATTAGGTTGTGGGGCCACTTTGGGTTTCAGCGTTTGCAAGAACAAGAGAACTCCACACAACTTGAACCAATAAACTCCGAATGCCGAAAAGTGAAAACATGAACAGAGTTTAGAAGCTCAGTAAAATAAAACACAGAGTGAAAAGTTCAACTCAAAAAAAAATGCTTTCAAGATCTTGTCTCACCCTATGTATGTGGATTACAGTATGATTCAAGTATTTATAGGAACAAAACTTTCCCCTTCCACCTTAGGAAAAATTAAACCAGGGCGGTGATGGTATTTGGTGGCCTGCAAAGGCTAAGTCGGCCACCGCTTGACAGTGAACCCTCATGTCTTGAAGGTTCAAGACGACCACCGATCCGCTGTCATAAGGCAGTGAAATGATTAATCTTTGACATAAAGTACAGAAGCAACCTTGCGAATACCAAGAATTATTATAGACCATCTACAACATTTACACATATTTATATCAGCTGGTATTTAATGAAAATTTATAGGTTGAAATGTTGGAAAATTATTGGAGTGGATTGAATTAACACAGTTTAATTACTAGAACTAATCACGAGAGGCGCGAAGGCCCAAGGAAGAAGGAACATCCCGAAACTTAAAACACACCCCTGAGTAAATTCCTAACTGTGTAAATAACAACACAATCACCTAAAAGTTCAAAAGGAAAGTCTTTAACACAAGTACAGTAAGTGAAAATTGAATTCATATGCCATCATGTGATCTGGAGTCAACTATAAACAAGATACACATATAGCCGGTAATAGTCGAGTATTTTTTCTCTTTTCACAATCCTTTCGAGGAAGTAGCCAATATGGTGCTAGTATATTAAACCAATAAAATAACTAGTATGTCATTACAAGTAGGCAGAAGGGAAACCCTGTAATTATTTTAAAAATAGTATTACATATCTCATTCGAAATTGAAACAAATGAACATCCCATACGTTGTTTTACTTCCAACGATAGAATTTTCCATCACAAAATGGGTTACCCTTAATCAACGGTACCAAAACCATGACTTAATCTCCATTTCAGAGTTTTAGATACCGAGAGTTGTACGTGTTAAGGACACTCACAACAAGAATGATGAAGTCATGAAATGCGAAAGATCAGAGCATGTCAAGGACTTCGAAATGCCAAAAGGGACTATTGTGAGTCTTGAAAACCCGAAAGGAAAAACTCTGAAATCCCATCAACCATTCATCTCAGTGGGTTATGTGAACCATTTGATCACTTCGGCGATTTTGTGATCATGAATTTTATAATGTTGGAGTCATGATGACTCGAAGGGAAAATGATGAAATCATGTTAGTCGTTCAATTAAGAAAAGAAGGGATCAGATTATGAAGTTTTGTGGACCATTGATCTGGCTCCATTTCAGGGATTGCGACTTGCCAAAATGTTGAAATGTCAAAATGTGAAAGACATTTTGATTAGGCCCGTGGTCACAGCCAGTGGGCATATGGAATAAGCACGAGACCTAGTACTTGTAATCCAACGATGCAGGTGAAGTTGATTATGATTGGAGGATTATGAAATATTCATACTCTGAGTTTAACCGGAAGGCCTTACCTAACTACTATCCTATATCCAGATATTTAAAAAAAGAAAACTATAGGAGTTTGTTTATATTTAAACTTTTCATAGAGGAGTATAGACTAATACCCTACTTTTGCTTAAGTCTGTTTGGTCGTTTTCATCGTGTGATTATGTGTATGGACTAACGCATGAGGCCTGGGCCATCAACCCCCAAAGTCGTTTGTATTGTAAACATATGGTAATGGGTTATTTGTAGGGTCTAACGCGTAAGGATTTGGCCATAAAGTCCCAAAGTCATTTTTGTTGTTAAGACTGTGGTAATGGTCATAGGTACAAACAGATAGGAAAGTAATTATAATTACAGAAATTGAAATAAACATTGAATGAGGAGTAAACACTTAACGTCGATCAGAAAACTTTAAGTTAAATGATAATGACAGTCGATGACAGTAGGGACTCTTGCAAACTTTCAGAATCAAGCCGTCTAATAGAAAGCTTGCTTGCTTGAATCTCGAACTATTCAAGGATACTTATACAAACAATTTTTATTTTTTTTTCAGACAGTTTTTGAGGTATATTACATATGGTATGAGAGCAAAAGCTACAACACTGGGCTTGAATAGGGCCACATTAGCTGCTTAGTATTTATTCTGATTTATGTAAAACTAATAAATCTTCTGGTTACAAACATAAAGCCCTTTCTGTTTTTATAAATTATGGCAGCTCGGGAGGGTGCAAAAATTAGGATGGAAGGAAATCCATAGAAAGGACCTCCTGGAGACCCAAGACAAAACAATGATGGAAGCTCACCCATGGAGGTGTTGGAAACAATGAGGAATCTTATTGTTGAACTACAGGTTTTCAAGGCCGACAATGAAAAATTGAAGAAAGAACAGCAAGAACAATAAGATATAAATGAAGTCCTCCTGCATAGTATAGTAACCAAGAAAATCCTAAAATATGATAACCATGACAAAGAAGTCAACAAAAGGGCCTCCAAGAATTCTGGACCAGAAACAAAAAAAAAGGATACAGTTCATCTGAAGGGACACCTTCAGATGAAGACAAAACTATACCAGACAGAAAAAGAAAACATGTAGACCACCTTGAAGGAGAATTTAAAAAGATTAAACTAGCTACCTTTGATGGAGAATCCATGATAGGAGAAGAAGATGAGGCATGGTTGTTGGACATCAAAAAATACTTCCAGATCTACAACTATTCCAGCAACATGAAGGTCAGAATGACCATCTACAATCTGAAGGGGAAGGCCAGCATTTGGTGGTAGGACCTGAAATTGGCCAAGGGCCTAAAGGAGAAATAGTTGGAATCGTCCGACTTTAAGAAGTATTTTAAGAAACAATACCTTTCTGAAAGCTATTATGAAATGAAGACAAAATAATTTTATGAGTTACAACTCGGATAGATGACGATGGAGGACCTTATAAATAAATTTCTGGAACTACTAAGGTTCGTACCATACATACGGGAGGATAACGTAAAAATCCAACGATTCTTAAGCTTTTTACCACAGTCCTACAGAGGTAGAATTGAGTTTGACAACCCCAAATCCTTGAGTGAGGTATTCAGTAAAGCATGAATGTGCTATGACCAGTATAAACTGTGGGTAGAGTTTCCCAAGGCTTGGAAGGATAAGAAGCAAGATCGAATGAACCAGCGGAAGAAGGGATACCAGCTAGCTCCTTATCAAAATGCAGCAAAAGGTTTCCCAAGGAAGGATTTTCACTCAAATCATTTCAATGCACAAGGTAGTGGCAAACTGGTAAACCCGGGAACAAAAAATTTTGGGGACAACTCTTGCGAGCCATTAAAGTGTTGGGAGTGTGGAGAGCTTCATCTAAGGAGGAACTATCCACATTTAATTTTAGCAAACAAAACTGTTGTTCAAAATTTGCAGGAAGCCTCAATAGTGGGAGACGTGGGCAGAAGCCTGCATTGGATAAATGCAACCATAGATGGTCGACAAGCTTACCACCAGTCCTCGGTGGTAGAAATTGAAGGTAAAATAAATGACACTCGAATTTCTGTTTTAATTGACCCTGTAGATACGTTAAGTTATATTACTCCTGATGTAGTAGAGTCGAATAAACATAAGAAATTGAAGCACGCAAAATCATGGCTTGTACAACTAGAAACAGGTACTAAAAGGAAAGTAGTTGACTTTATTTCTAATTTTGAGTTCAGCTTAGATGGTCAAAAGATAAGGACCAATCTGAACATCCTACCACTAGGATATTATGATATGATTATCGGGATGGATTGGTTGGAACAACACAAAGCAATACTAGATTGTTATACAAAGATACTTAGCTATAGAGATGATTTTGGCACTGTTAGAACAACCCAAGGCATACCAAAACCTGTATCAGTCAGACAAGTTTCAACGATGCAACTCAAGAAATGTATTAGAAAGGGATGTCAATTCTATGCCATCCAAGTGACGAATCTATTAGAAAAAAGAGATAAGACAAAGTTAGAAGACTTTTTTTTCCTATGTGAATTTAGAGACATGTTTGTGGAAGAGATACCGTAATTACCTCCTAGAAGGGAAATAGACTTCTCCATAGACCTACTACCCAGTTCAACCCCTGTCTCAAAAGCACCTTACCGAATGAGTCTACCAGAACTGACGGAATTAAAAATACAATTACAGGAATTGTTGGACAAAGAGTATATCAGATCGAGTGTCTCACCATGGGGAGCACCAGTCCTCTTTGTGAAAAATAAAGATGGTACTCTAAGACTATGTATCGATTATAGACAACTGAACAAACTAACTATTAAGAAAAAATACCCCTTACCAAGGATAAATGATCTGTTCGATCAAGTAGGTGGGGCCAAGATCTTTTCAAAGTTCGATTTACGATTCGGTTATCATCAAGTTAGGATAAAGGACGAGGACATAAGCAAAACAAATTTTCGGATAAGATGTGGACACTACGAATTCGTAGTCATACCTTTCGGACTCACTAATGCACCAACCAGGTTTATGTGCCTGATGGACAGTATTTTTAGTCAATACTTGGACAAGTTCGTGGTAGTATTTATTGACGACATTCTGGTCTATTCAAGAACGGAAGAAGAACATAATGAACACTTAAGGATATTTCTGCAAACATTGAGGAAACACAAACTGTACGCCAAATTTGACAAGTGTGACTTTTATCAGAAAGAAATACAATATCTAGGACATGTAATTTTAGTAGAAGGCATTGTTGTAGACCTGGAAAAGACAAAAGCTATTATGGAATGGCCGGTACCTAAGGATGTAGCAGATATATGGTCATTCATGGGAATCACCGGATATTACCGTAGGTTTATAGAAGGTTTTTCCAAGATAGCCTACCCTATCACATCATTACAAAAGAAAGGAACCAAGTTTAACTGGTCAGAGAAGTGTCAAGACAATTTTAACAAACTTAAGGGATTATTGACAACCACACCCATATTGAAGGTAGAAAACCTAGATAAAGACTTCACCGTATGTGTTGATGCAAGTAAAGAAGGACTAGGTGGTGTCCTAACTCAGGAAGGGCACGTGATTTGTTACGAGTCTCGAAAATTAAAAGAACATGAGCAAAATTATGTCACTCATGACTTAGAATTGGCAGCAGTAATACATGCCTTAAAAATGTGGCAACATTATATAATGGGCAAAAAATTCCTACTATGGATGGATAATAGCGGGGTGAAATATATGTTTAGCCAACCAGATCTTAATGCAAGACAAACAAGGTGGCTAGCCTTCTTGAGCGAATTTGACTTTGAGGTCAAACATATCAAGGGTAAGGAAAATAAAGTAGCAGATGCTTTAAGCAGAAGATTCGATGGGTTATTTGAGATAAACATTAGCAGGGCAAAAAGTGATCTGGAACAAAGAATAAGGACGACATGTATTAACGACAAAAATTACACTAAGATAATGAAAAAATTACAAAATAGTACCGCCAACTCTGACAAACCAGATCCAAGCATCGACAAGAAAGGACTATTACGACTTAAAAACAGACTTTACATACCAGATTCAGCAGAATTGAAATCAACAATTTTGGACGAAGTGCATAAGAAACTGTATTCTGGCCATCCAAGTTACTAGAAAACAATAACAACACTTAGAAAACTATTTTTCTGGCCTAGTATGAAGGGAAAAACAATAGAACACTTGGCTAGGTGCCAATATTGTCAGCGGGTTAAGGTCGAGCACCAGCATCTAGCTGACCTATTACAACCATTACCAAGACCAGAATGAAAATGGGAGACTATATCACTGGACTTTATAACAGGTTTTCCTAAAACTCAGAAACATAATGATTCTATCATGGTTGTAATCAATAAACTCAGTAAGTCTGCACACTTTATTCCTGTAAAGTCTACTTTTAAAGCTATAAACATTGCTGAAATATTCATGAAATAGATTTTTAGACTGCATGGTATTCCTAAAATGGTGATTTCAGATAGAGACGTAAAATTTACATCCACTTTTTGGAAGGAATTGTTTGCAGGGCTAAACACTAACTTGAATTTCAGTACAAGCTATCATCCAGAAATGGATGGACAGACCGAAAGGACAAACCAAATCATAGAGGACATGCTTCGCATGTACGCAAGAAAAAAATCAAGCAAGTGGGAAGACTACCTGCACTTGGTAGAATTTGCATATAACAATAGGTACCAAACTTTGGCTAAGTTGAGCCCTTTCGAAATATTGTATGGAAAAATGTGTACGACTCCAATTAGCTGGGATAATCCAGCTGACAGACTCATGGTTGGACCAGAGATGCTCCAATAAATGGAAACATGGTAAGAAAGGTACAACAGAACTTGAAAGAAGCACAGGACAGACAGAAGAGCTATGCAGATCAGAAAAGAAGACACTTGGAATTTCAAGTAGGAGACCATGTTTATTTGAAGTTCAAGGCCCGAAAGAGCTCATTGAAGTTAGGGAATTGTTCCAAGCTGGCACCTAGGTTTTGTGGGCCCTTTGAGATACTAGCTCGAATTGGACCCATAGCATATCAACTTGCACTTCCAACTAATCTAAGAATTCATAATGTATTTCATGTTTCATTGCTGAAAAAGTATATTCATGACCCTACTCATAGGATTGATTGGAACTTGGTGCAGGTGGAACCCGAAGGCGAGTTCCAGGTGGAAACCATGCGCATTCTGGATTGGAGAGAAATAACACATCGGAACAGAGCCATCGCTCAGATAAAGGTGCAATGGAAGCACTTTAGTCCTGAGGAGGCCACTTGGGAGTTGGAGGGAGATTTGTGGAAATCTCATCCAATCCTGTTCTAGGAAAGGAATGAACACTAAGGATAGTGTTTTACTGAAGGGGGAAAGGATGTGACATCCCCAAAAATAAAATATTTTTGAAATTTAATAAATTGCTGGAAATTTGTTCTGTTTTTAGTAAATTCGAATTTGGAAATTTTTTTCCATTTATGGCAATTTTGAATTTTGAATTTGGTAATTGTAATTAATTATTTTGACTGTTGGGCAGAGACCTGATTTGACCCAACTAACTATTTGACTATGACACTTGTATGGAAACAAAATATTGTATGTTTATTATAGGAGGACAAATGGAACAACCATGTTAAATTTAGCTGACCATGATTCCATGAGTGGGGAACATGTTGGAACTACCTCTGGGCTGATTATTACAAGTGGAAAATCAGTGATTTGGCCATTGGCAGCCCCTGAAAATCAGGGATTTAGAAAGATGCAAAAATTCCCAAGGGAGGGAGAAGACCTAGGCAAATGATAAATAGCATATGAGAGGAGGCAGGATGCTACCAAGTATGCTGGGAAAGGAGACTTTTGATTTACTTGTTGTTATGAACACCGCTTGAGTGTGAGGAAAGGGAAAACTGCTAGAGCTGTAGGACATTATTGAAGAGAAGCTTTTCCAAGTTTTCCCTCTTAGATTCATGGTCATGCTAGGGGGTGAAGCAGGCAAGTAGTTTGGCTGCCCTGTTCTACGGTTGGAAGGAACGTGGTTGTTCCCTTTGTCTTTCAGTGTATTATTTCATATATGTTATTATTGTCCCTTCTCTGGTTGAATGTTAAATGGTTACATACTTGATAGAATGTATCTGTTAGAAATAATACTAAGGCCTAAAGATCGAATGCATCCTAGTGCAAACTTAGGAATTGCTAGACAGTCTCTCTACTAGTTCGGAATGGATTATCTTTGTTGCATCTCATTACTGTTATGAATACTAGTTCCCGAAAGTATACTAGCTAGAAGGATATGACTAGTCAATTCTTAAAGAAGATTTGTACTGTGTTTTGGATTACTACTGTAGTAAGATAAAGCGTCGTAGTTGAAAAATCCACAAGTAAAGTGATGCAGATTTGAGTTTACCCACATATTGAATGCGAATGGAAAACTGCATAGTGTTTAGATATATATATGTATATTTAAAGTGTGAAAAATGGAGGTCAATCAGGTTTCGACGATTACAAACACCGAATACAAAAAAAAAAAGACCACATTGTTTTTCCGAATCCCAAAATGCGAAAAGGTTGTGGACCCAACACTTTGGGGTTCGGGGTTCAGGGTTTGGCGATTACAAATGCCAAACAACACCCCACAACAACTCTCGAATCGTGAAAATGCGAATGGAATATGGGCCCAGTACTTCGGGGTTCCGGGATTTCGGGGTTTATCAATACCCAACACCATAAACAACAATTCTCAAATTGAAAAGAAAAATAAATGGAGTGTGGGCCCGGTCCTTTTTGGGTTTTGGGGTTTACAAAATCTCGATGAAAAACACCACACAACATCAAACGCCGAATCGCAAAATCATGAAAAAGGTATGAGGCCTAGCCAATATCGAGTTTCGGTGTTTGGTAATGCTTGATGCATGAACAACATACACTGATAATCGCCAAACCACAAATTCGATTAGGTTATGGGGCCATTTTGGGTTTCGACGTTTGGAAGAAAAAGAGAACTCCATGCAACTTGAACCAATAAACTCTGAATGCCTAAAAATGAAAACATGAACAGAGTTTACAAACTCAGTAAAATAAAACACAAAGTGACAAGTTCACCTCAAAAAAAAATGTTTTCAAGATCTTGTCTCACCCTCGGTATGTGGATTACAATATGATTCAAGTACTTATAGGAACAAAACTTGCCCCTTCGACCTTAGGAAAAATTAAACCAGGGCGGTGATGGTATTTGGTGGCCTGCAAAGGCTAAGGCGGCCACTGCTTGACAGTGAACCCTCATGTCTTGAAGGGTCAAGATGACCACCGATCCGCCTTCATAAGGTGGTGAAATGATTAATCTTTGACATAAAGTATGGAAGTGACCTTGCGAATACCAAGAATTATTATAGACCATCGGCAACATTTACACATCTTTGTATCAACCAGTATTTAATGAAAATTTATAGGTTGAAATGTTTTAAAATTATTGGAGTGCATCGAGTTAACACAGTTTAATTACCAGAACCAATCACGAGAGGCGCGAAGGCCCAAGGAAGAAGGAACATCCCGAAAATTAAAACATACCCCTGAGTAAATTCCTAACTGTGTAAATAACAACACAATCACCTAAAAGTTCAAAAGGAAAGTCTTTAACACAAGTACGGTAAGTGAAAATTGAATTCATATACCATCATGCAATATAGAGTCAACTATAAACAAGATACACATATAGCCGACAATAGCCAAGTATTTTTTCCTTTTTCACAATCCTTTCGAGGAAGTAGCCAATATGGCGCTAGTGTATTAAACCAATAAAATAACCAGTATGCCATTACAAGTAGGTGGAAGGGAAACCCTGTAATTCTTTTAAAAATAGTACTACATATCTCGTTCAGAATTGAAACAAATGAAAATCCCATACGATGTTTTACTTCCAATGATAGAATTTGCCATCACAAAAAGGGTTACCCTTAATCAACGATACAAAAACCACGACTTAATCTCCATTTCAGAGTTTTGGATACCAGGAGTTGGAGGTGTCAAGGACACTCACGACAAGAATGATAAAGTTGCAAAATGCGAAAGATCAGAGCATGCCAAGGAATCTGAAATGTCGAAAGGGACTATTGTGAGTCTCAAAAACCCGAAAGGAAAAACTCTGAAATCCCATCAACCGTCCATCTCAGTGGGTTATGTGAACCGTTTGATCACTTCAGAGATTTTGTGATCATGAATTTTATAATTTTGGAGTCACGATGACTCTAAGGGAAAACACTGAAATCTCGTCAGCCATTCGATTAAGAAAAGAAGGAATCAGATTATGAAGTTTTGTGGACCATTGATCTGGCTCCATTTTGGGGATTGTGACTTGCCGAAATGTCAAAATGCCGAAATGTGAAAGACATTTTCATTAGGCTTGTGGTCACATCCAGTGGGAATATGGAATAAGCACAAGACCCAATACTTGTAATCCGATGGTGTAGGTGAATTTGATTATGATCGGATGATTATGAAATATCTGTACTCTGAGTTTAACCAGAAGGTCTTACCTAACCGCTATCCTGTATCTTAATATTTTAAAAAAGAAAACTATAGGACTATGTTTATATTTAAACTTTTAGCAGAGGAGTATAAACTAATACTCTAGTTTTACCTAAGTCTATTTGGTCATTTTCATTATGTGATTATGTGTATGGACTAACGCATGAGACCTAGGCCATCAACCCCCAAAGTCGTTTGTATTGTAAACATATGGTAATGGGTTATTTGTAGGGTCTAACGCATAAGGATTTGGCCATAAAGTCCCAAAGTCATTTGTGTTGTTAAGACTGTGGTAATGGTCATAGGTACAAATAGATAGGAAAGTAATTATAATTATAGGAATTGAAATAAACATTGAATGAGGAGTAAACACTTATCATCAATCAAAAAACTTTAAGTTGAATGATAATGATAGTCGACGACAGTAAGGACTCTTGCAAACTTTCAGACTCAAGCCGTATAATAGAAATATTACTTGCTTGAATCTCGAACTATTCATGGATACTTATACAAACAAATTTTATTTTTTTTCAGACATTTTTTGACGGATATTACAGAAGTTCAGATCGTTGTTTGTATGGATCGTAACACATTCAAGCTTTTCTAAAAACTTCAGTTAATGTCTTGGGGTTGTCGAACTTGATTCTATTCTTATAGGACTGTGTTAAGATGTTTAGGAACCACTGGATTTTTACTTTGTCTTCCAGGATATAAGGAAGGAACCTTAATAATTTCAGGAATTTATTTATCAGGTCATCCATAGTCATTTGACGGAGTCGTAGCTCATAAAACTCTTTGTTCTTTCTTTCATAGTAAATTTCTGGTAAATATTATTTTCTAAAGTATTGCTTGAAATCCACCAATCCATCTGTTTTTCATTTAATCCCCTGGCCAACTTTAGGTCCTGCCACCATATACTCGCCTTTCCTTTCAAGTTATAAATGGCCATTCTGACCTTCAGGTTGCTGGAATAATTGTAGATACGGAAATATTGTTTTATGTCTAGTAACCATGCTTTAGCCTCCTCCTCTGTCCTGGATTCCCCATCAAAGGTGGACAGTTTTATTTTCTTAAAATCTCCGTCCAAGTGTTCCACCTGTTTCCTCTTTCTTCCTGTGGCTGTTTTATTTTCTGTTGAGAGAGTGCCATCAAAAGAGCTGTCCTTTTTTTCTGCTTCAAGGTTAGAATTTTTGGAGGTTCTTTTGCTAACCTATTCTTCCTTGTCATTATCTTTTGGGATCTTATTTGTTACTATGATACGCAGTAGTACTTCATTTATTTCTTGTTGTTCTTCATGTGATTTCCTCAATTTCTCATTATCTTCCTTGAAAACTTGCAGTTCCACGATAAGGTTCGTCATGGTTTCTAGATCCTAGGTGGCTGAAATTCCATCACAGTTCTATCCAGGTTCTTTAGGAGGTCCTTTATCGATATTTTCTTCAAGCCTGATCTCCCCTTTATTCTGTGTTGCCATTATCAAAACAGAAATAAAAACTTTGTGTTTGTAACAGTAAGCGTTTTTTGTTAGTTTCTCATTAAACAGAACAACATGTGATAAACAATTATTTTGGACCTGTTTAAGGTCCAAGTGTTGTAACCTTGGCCTTGATACCATATTTAATGTACCCCAAACTTACTCAATAAAAAAAAATTGATAGGTGCATTAATGCTTCTTTACTTTGCTATATTTAATCATTTTAAAAAACTGTAACTGCTAATCATAAGTTGATGACCTCCTCACAATTCAAACTTATAAAATTAATTCAGTAAAAGCCACGATAGTCATCTCACAGACAAGAGATTTATCCATGCATGAAAGAAATGATATTTGGTTATCTCCACAAGTCTATAGGAAACTATCCTAACATGGAATCCATTTTAAAAAAATCTTAAAACCCTCCATTTCATGTCCAATGAAGTAGTACTACTAACCTACCTCAAAACATTCCCTTATAATTGTAATTCTTCTCTTATCTATACTTTAAAACCCAAGTATAATACTCGTTTAAAATGTTGGTGGACATACACTTCTTACCCTAGTATTCTATGGGAAAATATATATGCATATCCTATATTTATATAATTTCTTCAGTTCATTGTTTATGCTAACATAGGTTCTATCCCGAGTTTTTTCAAATTTATTAAACTATGAACGAATAAAGTCCATTTCGATCGATATACTTGTACCCAATGCACACATGGCATGACAGGTCGACACTAGATTTGGTGTACTATCGAGTCTGACCCCTCTTCTTCTATCTAGTAATACCTCAGTCGGCTAAAAGAAATATTTTTTGCACTAATAGTCTTAAAGGTTTGGTTAAATGCAAAATCAGATTGGTCCGTAGAATTCATAATGCCTTTGGTTTGGAAGTTATTAGGTTCCTGCAAAAGTACTGATCCTTGGTTGTCGTGACCAATATGGATGCGTCAAATTCTTTTATTCACATGGCCAATGTACCCATACCTGTCCGTTACATTACTCTGATACAATAGGTTCCTGCTAACTAAGCCTCATTTCCTTTTGGCTCTTCTGCATTTTTGTAAATCCTCCCCACGTTAACTCTCTGCAAGGTCTTCTCTGTGCATAAAAATGGAAGGGTGACTAGGAAAGGTTCTTGTTATGTGAATAGCAAGAATATGGACACACGATCATCTGATTTTCCTTCTTTACTAGGTAAACTCACCTCTACTTTACGATTATGCTATCTTATGAGTAGGCAGTTCATAAGGTCAGTCATTATTGGAAGTTTTAACAACTCACATATGACTTTCACTTATCATTTGTTTTCTAGATAAGATCCACCCCCACTCTGCGTGTTGCATTACTATTACCCATATCACGACGGTTACGATACTAGCTCTTCCTATGAATGTAACCACCTTCACTCGTCCTCTTCGTTGAGGTCCTATGTGTAGTTTACCAGGCGGTTCAATTTTTATTCGTTCAGGGATAGCCTCGTCGTACTGTGAGTTCTTTTATCAGTAGTAACTATCTTCAGACTTATCTTTAAAAACTTAGTCTGGTACATTTTTTATTGAAACGCTCACGGCACGAACGCCAAAACCACCCGAGGATGAGGCCCTCTTGGGATTCCTACAGTAACCCTAATGTTTCATACCTATAGCATCCTAAGTGAATAACCGTGTATAATTTTCTCTATGTGTTTTATCAAATTTATCCTTTGCAAAATTATGAGGGTTCTTGCTAGTAAGGTCAGGATCTTGACTTTTATTGCTTATATTCGAGTTTTTAAAATAGGAATTCATGATATGAAACTCATCTAAGAATTCCACTTGATCCACTCCTTCTCTACCATCCTCCCTAAGTTATTGAAGGAATAAATCTCTGTAGGTTTAGGCTGCATAATTACTCTTTCTACTTTGATTAAGTAAAGATATTTTGATTCAACTCTGGAAGGTCATGCCTCTGAACTCACTGAAAAAAATATTGTAACTTTGAAAAAATAGAATCTATAAGGTCATCATTCAATCCTGTGACTGCGATAAGGTTTTCCTTATCGTGGGGTAATTTTTATAACTAGATCAGAATACCTTTCTCGACCTTGAGCAGAGAATGTTATAGTCCTAAGACTTCCACTGTGTGATTATTCCCAAATTTTAAACTAATTTAAAGGATTCCTAACTACTCTTCGATCTGGAAAATTTCACGATTTACTTATCCAATTTCATATCTTTGGCGTAGAGGAAAAAAGTAGTTTATGTGTCCATAAATTCTATCCCTAACTGCATGTTCTTTATCATCAATTTATAAGTTTGATAAATATGAGAGAATAACTCTCCATCCTAACTAGAGTCTGAAATGGGAAAATCTATGGGACATACTTCATATTGTGCAGATTTTACAGTTCTGGTTATGATTTTACAGTTCTAGTTATGCATTGTAGCTTACATATTTAATAATGTTCTAACTTCTTGTTATATTTTGAGACATTGATTTAATCTTGTTCAGTTACAAGACTAATGATCTTACCCTTGTTTCCATTGCAAGGGTACCCATCAGTGTTTTCCAATTCCACTCATCCCCTTCGGGTTATGGACAGTTCACTCAACATCTTTGTTGGAGAAGGAAGCACTCCATGCCACCTCAAACTAAGTATTAACCTGGTGTTGGCTTTTAATGTTAAGTTTTCGTGTAATATTCCTGAACATTGCTTTATTTTTCATATTTAATTTCTTTTTTTTCCTAATTCTTGAAAATAGATTTCATTTTATAATAATTCATCGATTCTTCATAATGTTGTTTATTAAATCTCGATCATTCCCCTTTTTTGCAGAACCTAAATCACTCTACTCAAAATGATTTACTAGTTCACTTCACTTGAAAGGTATTCGAGTTCTGACCCTCGGCGTTTGAATCTAGGTTTTCCAGGGTATGCTCATAGCGGTAGAGAGCTCCAAATTAGTGTATTTTTATTCATATATATTTTGTACCAGGATTCCATAGATAACCCGATTACTAGTATTTTAAGTCCTTCACGGAATAAACTAGTTTTGAACAGTTTTTGAAAAAGGAAGAAAGCCAAGGAAACATGATTTTCAGTTTTAAACAGTTATGTTGATATGTATTATATATACTGGAAAATGCCTTTGGATTTACTGTAATAAAAAGGGACTGTAGTTTTATATGTCTTTTACATATACTGTTATGATATAAAAATACTGGAATCTCGTGTAACTCAAAAAGTCTACCCAATGCCTTCTGTGCGTGAATATATTGGATTCTTTCATCCAGTTCTATGTAAATAAACATAGAGTCTTATATATATATATATATATATATATATATATATATATATATATATATATATTGATATGCTACAGATTTTGATTATAATGGTAATACTACTATTCTATTTCAGGTTTATTACAAACCTATAAACATTACATAGACCTTTCATGTAGTTTTACACTTACGATCATTCGACCTGTAACAATCTATAATCATTCTTTATGCATGTTCATACTTAAGTCTACATTCATGCTTATACCAAAATATTCCTAATATCAACCACATATTGAGCTGCTATTTTCTTTCCTATTATTTTCTTGAGAGTACATCACATGTGTTGATTAAGGTTGGTTGTCATTGATCTCAACCCTTGAAGAAAGACCCGTAGCACAAAGGTTTGGGTAATGGACCCAAGTTTGTTTGATGGGTAACGGTATGAGTTATAATATATTTTCAGATAATACTATTTTATATGGATAGTACATGTCATGCCATTTCTGGTGGTATGTAGAACGTCACATAACTCCTAACGGTTTGAGAGTTATGGCCTTACGAAGTTGGAGGACCCTCATATGTCATCTAGAAGCCCCAAAAGGTCAAAGTAATCAAAGT
>ML780776.1:733307-745914 GCA_009831015.1 Picea engelmannii | reverse complement strand
TAGTTTTCCCAAGAAGATGTACTTGCTGAAATTTCCAAACTCACACAAAAGATATGATTCCTCAATGGGAAATTTACTTTTAATTATATTAGACTGAACCTATCAACAAAAGTGTCTACTGGAACAACAAGGTCGACATATCTAACTCACAATATAACTAATAATAACCAGATTAATTATATTTTACATTAATTATCTATTACATTAAGGTGGGGCTGACGTGTACCCTTTATGTAATGTACCCCAAATTTGCCCAAAAAAAATAAAAAAAATTATGAGGAAAATTAATCTTCATTTTGTTCTAGGAGACTTGTAGATACGAGAAGTAGGTATTTATCATCATTGTTAATTTTTAATTTCTATGAGATTGTTATGTTTTGGCTATCAAATGATGAACAATCACATCACGAACATTTCTACTCCAATGTAACTCTTACTTCACAGAACTCCTATACAAATAAACTCTACATTTTAACATCCATCCCTTTTTAACCCTTCAATCCTACTATTATTATAATACCTATATATCTATGTTGTATTAGACTTAGGAACAATACAAATGCTATACTCTTCCCTAAGGTTTCCATGCTTGCGCGCAAGGGAAACCTCACTTGAATTTTCGAAATACGAATCATATACCATAGATTGTATTCACTTTACAAAGGGGTCGGGAGTGTGCACCCTTAGTGATAAATTTTTTGGCTTAAGGTATTTGACATTACTTCACATGGACAAATAGATCAAAAGATTCACCTGTGATTACTGGATGTGTATTGATCTTCCGGTTAGTATTAACATGAAGGTTTGATACCAGTGTAACCCTAACAAATCATTTAACCCTGCCTTAACTGAATGATAGGAGTTAGAGTTCGATGGTCCAGTCTTTCGTATCATGAAGGGGTTGTCCTTTACTTCACACCTCTTAATGTGAAAGGAAGGTTTCTTGTTAGACGTGAATTAAACCTCTGAACCGACCATTAATGGAGACCATGTGAGTAGGAAACTCGATGGTTATCACTTGTTGCCTCGTCCAATATGATTGCACCATCTCTGCCTCATCACATGGCCAGAGCCAAACTTCATACCATCATAATTTAATCTGTGTAGTAAGGGTTCTTCAGGGATAAGTGAGTTTCTTTTGTCATTTGTGAAGTTTTCCGAATTAGCTCTGCGTTTTTTTTTATTTTTTATTTTTTTTCAGCGAGGGAGATCAGTGACTTGGAGGATTTTACCCAATGGAAGCAGGCGTCTCTACCCGACCGCCCTGGTAAGTTCACGATTCTCGTATATTATAATAGTTGGATGGAACCCTTGGGGTTTCGTTACAATGGAAGAAACCCTTTGTACTGTAATTCTTATTATGACTTTTACTGAAAGTTTTTCCCCATTATCGTTATTCTCCTCATAACTCCCTATACTATTCTCACTCCTGGGTAAGTAAACTTCACTGTTGTTTTATTCCAAATCCTTTCAGAACCTTCTCAATACTCCTCTGTTTTTGTTTTCGGTTTCCACAATCTCGCACAGGCATTTTAGTAGGGGTTAACATGATTGCATTTACTTATGGGGGTTTTCATTGTCCCTCTAATCTCTTTTATGTGTTACCCTTACCTTTATGTGTTGTTACCTGGTATTGAGCCTCTGTGAGACCATGCGGGAGTTCTAGTCCAAACTTTAACCTGGTAGGGTAGAACCCAGACTATGTATTACATGTTATATAGCGTTTTCTTTGGGAGTCCACCATTCGGTAGATTCTAACAGGCCACTAGCTGGCTCTTATGACTATAATGTTTTTTTAAATGATCTTCTTTATTTCCATTCAGTATATAATATAATGTGGGTATTCTGTGTCCTGAAAAATTCATTAAGGAATAGCCTGCAGCATTCAAATATATCAGTCTATGATAAATTCTTGGGTTAAGGTGTTTCATATTGTTATTGTCATTGTCTATATGTGGTAAACACCATTCGAAGCCTGGGAAATTAGGCAAGGATGTTAACTTTGTACATAAACATCGATTAAAATCATCCTCTTTAGCATAGACAGTCGGTTCATGTTATATTTTGATGTCATCATTAGCATATACAATTTAACTCTATGTGTAAAATTTGAGTAATGCATTCGGCCTGCTCGCACTGCGCGACCCATGCAGTTCGGATTTTCAATGTTAATGTTATTTGTTTATTTCATTTCCTAAAGAGTTTGATTTATACGTTTTGGTAACCAATTCTAATTATGGGACCCTATTGTTGTGAGGGTACCCATCAAGAAGTTCTTGGACCACCCTCCCCTTTGGCCTGGGAAGTCTGCTCAACCAAAGCGCGACAGGGAAAATACACTAGGTCTCCAAGTCGCAAGTTAAGTGCAAATCTATAGAAACTTTTCCTGTCATTAATCATTCTATTGAAAGTTACACTTGTCTTACTTCTGTTGAATAATACTAATATTGGTGTGTGTTTCCTTACAGGGACTTCCACCATGCACAGTCCCAGATGCAAGCCCCTGCCATACACACAAAAAGTATTCGGGTTTCATTTCTTCGCTCTTAAACAAGTGGCCTAAGTTTCTAAGGATTGATATGATTCTAAAACTAGAATGCTATCATCATGGGTGATAATGTTCATTCATAACGATAGCTTATTCTTTAACTCTGTATCTCCAATTTTAACAGAAGGGCATAAGGATCAAAACCTTATTATTGTGTAAAATAAATGAATGGTATATATTGAACATGGTTGTATCATTATTCAAGTTGTATAGTTAGTTTTTAGATGGAAATATGAACAGTCCCTTCTTTCAGAAAAATAGATCTGTTATATAAATATTTCTGGAATGAATAGCAACATGTATATGTGATAAGTAATTCTGTCTTGACTCTTTCCAGTTTTACATTGGATCTTATAGAGAAATTCAAACGATTTCTTGTTTAAACCTGTAGCTTTTCCTTTTTCGATTATTACTGCAGTAGGTCTATGCATATCAAAAATATAAGATTCCAGGGTGTATTATCTTCACTTCAATTAATTGACTACTGTATCTTTTTATTTCAGAATTTCGTATGCGATCTGCAAGCTTATCCGTTTTCCCTTATATTATTTTCCTTTCCAAGTCTTCATTTGTGACTAGACAAACTATTTGCTTTCCATCATTTCATTTCCAAAAATTCATCTATGACTAGTTAGGTTGTTCTCTTCTCATTATTTCATTTTCCAGAAATGCGTTTATGACTGGTTAGACTATTCACTTTCTATAATTCATTTCCAGAAATGTATTTATGACTAGTTAGATTGTTTGTCTTCAATTATATTTTTAGCACCTGTTGGATATGCATACACAAGCATTTAGAATGAATAATGTAGTTTTGTATAGTTATTTACACACACACACACACACACACACACACACACACACACACACACATATATATATCTATATATATGTATATATATATATGTATATATATATATATATATATATATATATATACAAAGTTACTTCCTATTGCATGTAATCAATTCCAACAGTGATTAAATTGGTAGGGCAATTCATCTAGAATTAAGGGATGACCCTGTAGACGTTTTTGATCTAAGATTTACTTCCACAATAGTATTCGCATAGTCTAAAGTTTACTTTCAAACAAAAATAACCAGATGTATATGGTTCACCGATCTGGTAGTGATTTCTAGCATAGTATAATGAAATAGTATTCTATTTAACACTGCTATAATTCCTAATACATTTCCAAAACTCGATTTGATTCTAGTCAAGATGCTTAGAAAGGTTTGTTCAACAGTTACAGTTAAACTGAAATGGATTATCCTACATTTCACTTCATTCCTTTAGAATTTAATAAAACAGAGTACCTCATTAACATTTAAACAGATGAAATCCTATAATCCAATAATTCCAAATAACATTTGAACAGAGAAGGAGTAGATAGACATATCTGAACAATTTCCAAACAACAAATAGAACAACCTAGTTCCTCGCAACCCTAGAACAAAACAACCAATTCACTTGTCCCGTTCACCCCCTAGCTTGACCGTGAACCCCTGAGGGTGAATTTAGAACTCCTCCTCAGCAAAATTCCTTCAATTTCAGTAACTTCTTCTTGCCTCACACTCATAAAGAAGTGTTCATAACAACAAGAGATCATTCCTTTCCCTAGCGTACTAGGCAATGTTCTTCCTCCTCCCATATGTTATATATCCAAAAGAAATTGTCCCTAGGTCTTTTTCCCCTTGGGAATTTTCGGAGCTTTCCAAATCCCTGATTTTCAAGGGCTTCCAATGGCCAAATTCCCGATTTGCCACTTGTCACATTTATCCCTGAGGTATTTCCAACATGTTCCCCTCTCATCGAGTCATGGTCAGCTGATTTTAACCTGGTTGTTCCATTTGTCCATCAACAATAAATATAAAATATTTTGTTTCATTCAAGTGTCATAGTCAAATAGTTAGTTGGGTCAAATCAGATCTCTGCCCAACAATCATAATCATCAATTACAATTAACTAAATTGAAAATTCAAAATTGCCATAAATGGAAATAATTTTCCAATTTCGAATTTATTAAAAACGGAAATAATTTCCTAAGAAATTTCTGATTTAAAAATAATTTATCTTGGGGGATGTTACATCCTTTCCCCCTTCCAAAAAACACTGTGCTCAGTGTTCATTCCTTTCTTGGAACATGATTGGATGAGATTTCTGTGAATCCCCCTCCAACTCCCAAGTGGCCTCCTCAGGGCTAAAGTGCTTCCATTTCACTTTTACCTAGGCGACGACTCTGTTCCGAAGTGTTATTTCTCTCTTGTCTAAAATGCACTGAGATTCCGCTTGGAAATCACCTTCTAGTTCCACCTGCACCAGGTTCCAATCGATCATATGAGTAGGGTCATGAACATAATTCTTTAACAAGGAAACATGAAATACATTATGGATTTTTAGATTGGAAGGAAGTGCAAGTTGGTATGCTACAGGTCCAATTAGAGCTAATATCTTGAAAGGGCCGCAAAACCTAGGTGCCAACTTGGTAGAGTTCCCTAGATTTAGTGAACTTTTTCAGGCTTTGACTTTTAAATAGACGTACGTGGTCTCCCACTTGAAATTCCAGGTGTCTTCTTTTCTAATCTGCATAACTTTTTGTCTGTCCTACACCTCTTTTAAGTTTTGTTGTACTTTTCTTATCATGATATCCATTTCCTGGAGCATCTCTGGTTCCACCATGAATTTGTCAACTGGGTTATCCCAGCTAATCAGAGTCATACATTTTCTACCATACAATACTTCAAAAGGGCTCATCCTAGCTGAAGTTTGGTAACCATTGTTGTATGCAAATTCCACCAAGTGTAGCTAGTCTTCCCACTTTCTTGGTTTTTTTCTTACGTACATGCGTAGCATATATTCTACAATTTGGTTTGTTTGTTCAGTCTGACCATCCATTTATGGATGATAACTTGTGTTGAAATTCAAGTTAGTATTTAACCTTGCAAACAATTGTTTCCAAAAAGATGTAAATTTTACATCTCTATCCGAAATTACCATTTTAGGAACACCATGCAGTCTAAAAATTTCTTTCATGAATATTTCAATGATGTTAATATCTATAAAAGTAGAATTTACAAGAATAAAGTGTCCAAACTTACTAAGCTTATCGATTACCACCATAATTGAATCATTTTGTTTTTGAGATATAGGAACACCTGCAATAAAGTCTAGTGATATAGTCTCCCATTTCCATTCCGACACAGGTAAGGGATGCAATAGGCCAGCTGGATGTTGGTGTTCGAATTTTACCTATTGACCATCTTGACACTTAGCTAAGTATTTCGTTGTTTCTCCCTTCATATTAGGCCAGTAAAATAATTTCCTTAGTTTTGTTACCATATTCTAGTATCCTGGGTGACCAGAATATGGTTTCTTGTGTACCTCGTCCAAAATCATTAACTTTATTTTCATCGAATCTGGTATGTATATTCTATTTTTGAATTGTAGTAGGCCTTCTCTGTCCAAACTCAGATCTGTTTTGTTTGAATTTTCTGCATTATCTCGTAATTTTGCCATGGTTCTGGTGTAATTTTCGTCGTTATTACCTACAACCTTTATCCTTTGCTCAAGATCACTTTCTTCCCTGCTAATGTTTATTTCAAACATCCCATGAACTCTTCTACTTAATGCATTAGCCACTTTGTTTTCCTTACCCTTGATATGTCTTACCTCAAATTCAAATTCTCTCAAGAAGGCCAACCATCTTGCTTGCCTTGCATTAAGGTCTAGTTGACTAAACAAAAATTTCACACTGCTTTTATCCATCAATAATAGAATTTTTCTATCCATTATGTAGTGCCTCCATATCTTTAAGTCATGTATTACAACTTCTAGCTCTAAGTCATGAGTGACATAGTTTTGTTCATCTTCCTTTATTTTTTGGGACTCATAACAAATCACGTGCCCTTTTTGAGTTAGGACACCACCTAGTCCTTCTTTACTCGCATCCACACAGACTGTGAAGTCTTTTTCTGGATCTGCTACCTTTAAAATGGGTGCGGTCGTTAACAATTCCTTTAAGTTATTAAAAATTTCCTGACATTTCTGTGACCAGATAAATTTAGTTCCCTTCTTTTGTAATGATGTGATAGGGTATGGAATCTTGGAAAAACCATCTATAAATCTGTGGTAATATTTGATGATTCCCATGAATGACTGGATTTCCACTACATCCTTCAGAATTGGCCATTCCATGATGGATCTTATTTTCTCAGGATCGACTGCAATACCTTCCTTAGATATTACATGCCCTAGGTACTGTATTTTCTTTTGATAAAAGTTGCATTTATCAAATTTGCATACATTTTGTGCTTTCTCAAAGTTTGGAGAACTATCGTTAGGTGTTCTTCATGTTCTTCTTTTGTTTTAGAATACACTAGGATGTCGTCAATAAATACCAAAACAAACTTGTCCAAGTACTGACTGAAAATATTGTTCATTAAACAAATGAATGTAGTTGGTGCATTAGTGAGCCCAAATGGTATAACAACAAATTCGTAATGTCCATATATTGTTCGAAATTCTATTTTACTTATGTCCTCATCTTTTATCCTAACCTGGTGATAACTAGATCGTAAATCCAATTTAGAAAAAAAAAATTCCCCACCTACTTGATCGAACATATCATTTATCTTAGGTAAGGGGTACTTGTTATTAATAGTCATTTTGTTTAATTGTCTGTAATCGATGCATAATCTTAGAGTTATGTCTTTCTTTTTCACAAACAGGATTGGTGCTCCCCATGGTGAGACACTTAGTCTAATATATTCTTTGTCCAATAATTCTTGTAATTGAATTTTTAATTATGTTAACTCCGGTAAACTCATTCGGTAGGGTGATTTAGATATAGGGGTTGAACTATGTAGTAGGTCAATAGAAAAGTCAATCTCCCTCCTTGGGGGTAATTCATGTATTTCATCAACAAACACATCTTTGAAATAATTCAAGATGAAAAAATCCTCCAAGCTGGGTTTATTTTATTTTTCTAACAGGCTTGTTACTTGGATGGCATAAATCTAACAACCCTTTTTCATGCATTTCTTAAATTGCATTGCTGAAATTTGTCTAACTGAGATTGGTTTTTGTATACCTTGAACTATCCTAGTAGTGTCATTTTCATCTTTATACTTGAGTTATTTTTCATAACAATCTAACACTGCTTTATGCCTTTCTAAGCAATCCATTTGAATAATTACGTCATAAGACCCTAACCGTAGAATGTTCATATTTGTCTTTATGTTTTGACCACCTAAACCGAACATATAATCAGAAATAAAGTTGACTAATTTTCTTTTTGTTCTTGTTGCTAGTTGTACCAGCCAAGATTTTGCATGTCTTGTTTTCTTAAGATTATTTTAATCCGCTATACCAGGAGTGATATAACTCAATGTAGCTCCAAGATCAATTAAAACAAAAATACGAGTGTTATTAATTTTACCTTCAATTTCCACCACAGAGGACTAGTGGTCAGCTTAATGACCATCCATGACTGCATTGATCCAATTTAAGCTTCTGCCCACATCCCTTACTTTAGAGGCTTCATGTAGATTGTGAACCGTAGTTTGGGTTGTTGAAGTCAAATGTGGACAGTTCCTCCTTAGGTGAGGTTCTCCACATTACCAGCATTTTAACAGTTCACGGGAGCTGTCCCCAAACTTATTTGTTCTCAAATCTATTGGTTTACCGCCTCCTTGGATGTTCTAATTGTTGGAGTGAAAATTGTTCCTTGGAAAACTCTTTGATGTGTTCCAATAAGGAGCTAGATGATATCCCTTCTTCCATTGGTTCAGTCGGTCTTGTTTCTTGTCTTTCCAAGCCTTTGGAAATTTTGACCGTTGTTTGTATTAGTCGTAACACATTAGGGCTTTCCTGAAAACTTCGCTCAAGGACTTGGGATTATCATATTCTATTCTGTCCTTATAGGATCGTGGTAGACAACTTAGGAACTATTGTATTTTCACTTTGTCCTCTCGGATATAAGGTACGAACCATAGTAATTCCAGAAATTTGTTTATCAGATCTTCCATATCCATTTGACCGAGTCGTAGCTCATAAAATTCTTTGGTTTTTCTTTCATAGTAACTTTCAAATAGGTACTGTTTCTTAAAGTATTTCTTAAAATCTAACCATTCCATCTGTTTTTCCTTTAGTCCCTTGGCCAACTTCAGGTCTTTCCACCATATGCTAGCCTTTCCTTTTAGATTATAGATGGCCATTTTGACCTTCATATTGTTGGAATAGTTGTATATCTGGACATAATTCTTGATGTCTAATAACCATGCTTCATCTTCCTCCCCTGTTTTGGATTACCCATCAAAGGTAGATGGTTTGATTTTCTTAAACTCTCCCTCAAGGTGATCTACCGGTTTCCTTTTTCTTCTTGTTTTTGTTTTATCTCCAGCTGAAGGTGTACCTTCAGATGAATTGTCCCCTTTTTCTACTTCATGACCAGAATTCTTGGAGGCCCTTTTAGTGACCTCTTATTTAGGGTTATCGTCCTTTGGGATTTTCTTTGTCACTATACTTCGCAGAAGAACTTCATTTATTTCATGTTGTTCCTATTGTGCCTTTTTCAGTTTCTCATTGTCTGCTTTGAAAACTTGCAGCTCAACAATGATATTTCTCATAGTTTCCAGAACTTCGGTAGGTGAACTTCTATCACTGTTCTCCCTCTGACATTCAAGAGGACTTTGTTCAGGATTCTCCTCGAGTCTTATTTCCACTTCATCCTGGGCTGCCATGATTACAACAAAATAAAGTGTTTTTCTATTTGTAACAATAATTGTTTTGTTAGTTTTACTTAAACAGGAAAATATATGCTAAGTAAATATTTTTGCCCTGCTCAAGGTCCAAGTGTTGTAACCTTTTCTCTGATACCATATGTAATGTACCTCAAATTTGCCAAAATAAAAAATAAATAAAATTTTTTGATGAACATTAATCTTCAATTTATTCTAGGAGACTTGTAGATATAAGAAGTAGGTATTTATCATCATGGTTAATTGTTAATTTATACAATATTCTTATGTTTTGTCTATCGAACGATGAACAATCACATAACGAACATTTCCACTCCAACTTAGCTCTTACTACACATAACTCCTCTACCAATAATCTCTACATTTTAACATCCATCCCTTTTTAACCCTTCAATCCTACTATTATTATAATACCTATATATCTATGTTGTATTAGACTTAGGAAAAACACAAATTCTATACTCTTCCCTAAGGTTTCCATTCTTGCGCGCAAGGGAAACCTCACTTGACTTTTCAAAATATGAATCATATACCATATATTGTATTCACTTTACAAAGGGGTCAGGAGTGTGCACCCTTACTGAAAATTGTTTCGGCTTAACATAAGGTATTTGACATTACTTCACATGGTCAAATAGATCAAATGATTCACCTGTGATTACTGGTTGTGTATTGATCTTTCAGTTAGTATTAACATGAAGGTTTTATACAAGTGTAACCCTAACAAATCGTTTAACCTTTCCTTAACTGAATGATATAAGTTAGAGTTCGATTCTCCAATTTGTCGTATCATGAAGGGATTTTCCTTTACTTTGCACCTATTAATGTGAAAGGAAGGTTTCTTGTCAGAAGTGAATTAAACCTCTAAACCAACCATTAATGGAGACCCTGTGAATGCGAAACTAGATGGTTATCACTTGTCCCCTCATCCAATATGATTGCTCCATCTCTGCCCCATCACATTGCCAGAACCAACCTTCGTACCATCAACATTTACTCTGCGTAGTAATGGTTCTTCAGGGATATATGAGTTTCTTTTGTCATTTGTGAAGTTTTTAGAATTATCTCTACTTTTTTTTTATGTTTTTTTTTTTTTCAGCGAGGGAGATCGATGACTTGGAGGATTTTACCTGGTGGAGGAAGGAGTCTCTACCCGACCACCCTGGTAAGTTCACGATGCTCCTGTATTCCAATAGTTGGATGGAACCCTCACTGTTTCGTTACAGAGGAACAAACCCTTTGTATTGTAATTCTTATTATGAATTTTAGTGCAAGTTTTTCCCCATTATCATTACTCTCCTCATAACTCCATGGACTATTCTTGCTCCTGGGTAAGTAGACTTCAATTTCGTTTTATTCCAAATCCTTTCGGAACCTTCTTGGTACTCCTCTTTTTTTGTTTCTAGTTTCCACAATCTCACACAAGAATTTTAGTAGGGGTTAACATGCTTGCATTTAGTTATGGGATTTTCATTGTCCCTCTATTCTCTTTTATGGGTTACCCTTACCTCTATGTATTGTTACCTGGTATTGAGCCTCTTTGAGACCACGTGGGAGTTATAGTCCAGAAGTTAATCTAGTAGGGTAGAACCCACACTGTGTATTACATGTTATATAATGTTTTGTTTGGGAGTCCACCATTCAGTAGATTCTAACAGGCCATTAGCTGACTCTTACGACTATAATGTTTTTTTAAAGGATCTTTTGTATTTCCATTTAGTATTTAATATAATGTGGGTATTCTTTGTCCCGAACAGTTCATTAAGGAATAACCTGCAACATGCAGATATATGAGTCTATGATAAATTCTTGGGTTAAGGTGTTTCGTACTGTTATTATCATTGTCTGTGTGTGGTAAACACCATTGGAAGCCTGGTAAATTCGGCAAGGATGTTAACTATGTACTTAAACTTTAGTTAAACACATCCTCTTCAACATAGACAGTTGGTTCATGTCAGATTTTGATGACATCATTAGCATATAGCATTTCACTCTATGTGTAAAGTTTGAGTAATGCATTCGGCCTGCTCACACTGCGTGACCCATGTAGTTCATATTTTCAATGTTATTTGTTTATTTCAAATCTTGAAGAGTTTGATTTATACGTTTTGGTAACCAATTCTAATGATGGGACCCTTTTGTTGCGAGGGTACCCATCAGGAAGTTCTTGGACCACCCTCCCCTTTGGCCTGAGATGTATCCTCAACCAAAGTGCAACTGGGAAAATACACCAGGTCTCCAAGTCACAAGTTAAGTGCAACTCTGTATAAAATTTCCTGTCATTAATCATTCTATTGAAAGTTACACTCGTCTTACTTTTGTTGAATAATACTAACATTGATTTGTGTTTCCTTGAAAGGACTTCGACCATGCATAGTTCTGGATGCAAGCCGCTTCCATACGCACAAAAGGTATCTGAGTTTCATTTCACCACTCTTAAAGGAGTTCCCTAGGTTCCTAAGGATTGATATGATTCTAAAACTAGAATGCTATCATCCTGGATGAAAACGTTCATTCATAACGATAGCCTATTCTTTAACTCTGTATCTCCAATTTTAACGGAAGGGAATAAGGATCAAAACCTTATTTATGTGTAAAATAAATGAATGGTATATATTGAACATGGCTATATCATAATTCAAGTTGTATAGTCAGCTTTTAGATGGAAATACGAACAATCCCTTCTTTCATAACAAAAGATCTGTTATATAAATATTTCTGGAATGAATAGAAACATGTATCTATGATCAATAATTATGTCTTGACTCTTTTCAGTTTTACTTTGGATCCTATAGAGAAATTCAAATGATTTCTTGTTTAATCCTGTAGCTTTGCCTTTTTTCGATTATTACTGCAGTAGGTCTATGCATATCGAAAATATATGATTTTAGGGTGTATACTCTTCACTTCAATTAATTTACTACTGCATCATTTTATTTCAGAATTCCCTATGAGATATGCTAGCCTATTTGTTTTCCCTTATATTATTTTCCTTTCCAGGTCTTTATTTGTGACTAGACAAACTATTTGCTTTCCATCATTTCATTTCTAGAAATTCATCTATGACTAGTTAGTCTATTCACTTCTCATTATTTCATTTTCATGAAATGTGTTTATGATTAGTTAGATTGTTCACTTTCTATCATTCATTTCCAAAAATGTATTTATGACTAGTTAGACTGTTTGTCTTCCATTATATTTTTAGCACCTGTTGAATATGCATAAACTGGCATTTAGAATGAATCATGTAGCTTTGTATATATATATATATATATATATATACAAAACTGCATGATTGATT
>ML780776.1:713225-733154 GCA_009831015.1 Picea engelmannii | reverse complement strand
TGTATGTATGTATGTATGTATGTATGTATGTATGTATGTATGTATGTATGTATGTATGTATGTATGTATGTATGTATGTATGTATGTATGTATGTATACATACATACATATACAAAACTGCATGATTCATTCTAAATGCCAGTGTATGCATATCCAACAGGTGCTAAAAATATGCCAGTGTACCTCATTCACATTTAAACAAATGAAATCTTATCAGCAAATAATTCCAAATAAAATTTGAACAGAGAAGGAGTAGATAGACATATCTAAACAATTTACTAACAAAAAATGTAACAACCAAGTTCCTCCCAACCTTAGAAAAAAAAACCAATTCACTTGTCTCGTTCACCCCCTAGCATGACCATGAATCCATGAGGGCAAAGTTAGAGATCCTCCTTAGAAAAATTCATTCAATTTCAGTAACTTATCCTTGCCTCACACTCAGAAAGAAGTGTTCATAACAACAATAGATCATTCCTTTCCCCAACATACTAGGCAATGACCTACCTCCTACCATATGTTATATATCAAAAAAAAATTATGCCAAGGTCTCTTTCCCCTTGGGAATTTTTGCAACTTTCCAAATCCTTGATTTTCAGGGGCTTCCAATGGACATATTTCCAATTTACCACTTGTCACATTTATCCCTGAGGTAGTTCCAACATGTTTACCTATCATGGAGTCATGGTCAGCTGATTTTAACCTGATTCTTCCATTTGTCCATCAACAATAAATATAAAATATTTTTTTCCATACAAGTGTCATAGTAAAATAGTTAGTTGGGTCAAATCAGATCTCTTCCCAACAGTCATAATCATCAGTTACAATTAACTAAATTCGAAATTCGGAAATGCCATAAATGGCAATAATTTTCTAATTTCGAATTTACTAAAAATAGACATAATTTCCTAAGCAATTTCAGATTTAAAAATAATTTATTTTTGGGGATGTTACACTTTACATTACAATTAGGGTTATAGGTAAGTATGAATCTTGAACAATATATAAAGGGATATCATACACCCACTAGTGCTCAGCCACTAGGGGCACATCCATATGGATGTCCATATCTCTATCTCACTGCGTCTCACAAGAGAACCACACTCACTAGCACTCAACCACTAGGATCACGTTCACTTGTGCTCATACACAAAGACGTCCAACTCAACATATCTTCCTTCCCATTACATTATATAAGAGAGTCATCTCTAGTTCATCATCTCAACTCTCTTATCAGAGGAGGATAATAAATTGTCTTCATCTATGTCTCACAACGATGCACACAGTTCATGGGAATTTACACGTTTACCTTGTGCTCAAACACATGCACATCGAACTCAACATATCTCCTTTCTCATTGTGTTACACAGGATAATCATCTCGAGTTCTTCCCAACTATTTGTAATGAGGAGGCCATCACTTAGTTCTAGTTATGTCTCAAATAGAAACCACACACCCAACTCATGGGATCTCTCTCAGGTCGACTCAATCAGTCTGTGTCCTGGAGGATGTCTCATGTAGCTGTAATCATCAACATCTATTATGATGGGGGCATCCTCAATTATTGCAAGAATATTTAAGACCATCTTGGATGATTTTATGAAGAAATATAAATAGACAAAAAACTCACATTTATGTGTGGAACACTAGCTCTAGTGTGGCTGAAAGCATTGCTAAAATCATTCAATTTCCATTGCAATAAAATTAGTCCTCTTTTAAGTATTTACTCATCCCCATATATCTAAAAAAATTATCTTGTTTGGCTTGGGCACCTCTAATAGACAAAATCAATCCCAAATTTACCCTTTGTGGTTCTTGATGTCTAAATACGGAAGGTTGGTGTTGATCAAGGAAATTCTCTTGGTTATCCCTATCTTCCAATCATCCTCTATTCTAGTCCCTACAAGTGTAAAATATTCTATAACACGAGAAATAAGTAAATTCCTGTGCCAGAGGGGGAAGTCCAATAATGTAAGAATTCATCTAGTAAACTAGAATATCGTGAGAGTGTAAAAAAACCATGGAGGCTTAGGAATACCTAGATCCAACTCTTTCAAATATATCTTTATGGGATAAAATATTATGGAGTCTATTTACACATAAGCATCAATGGTGGAAAAATGTTTTGGTGAAAAAAACTTGGAATGGGATTGACTTTGTTGTCTAGACACTACCCCGACTACCCAACCTGTATCTTGAATTTATAAGTTATTGAATGCCTCCCTCTTTTTTTCTCAGAGAAAATCCACATGGAATCTTGGAAATGGTAAAAAAAATCCATTTGGGAGGATAGTATAATGGGAAACCCACCCCTTCGAGAAAACAATGATCTATAGCCTCTTTTTCTTTGGCACTCTAAATAAGGAATAAGCACATTATTTGATCTCTCAATATGGCACCCTTCTAGTTCTTGGGTTGTCTAACTTCTATTGAACCCTCCTCTCTAACTTGTTCCCCTCTTTGAGATTTTTTATGATTCCTTTCAAGGTTGTTCCCCCTATCATTTCTCTTTTGTCGACTCTAGACGGTGGGGAACATACTACTAATCAATCCACACTAGATATCAAGCCCTTTTATTACAATCAATCCTTTCCCCTAAGTTTAATTTTTGGAACAAAATCTGGGCTCCAAACAGTCTCCCCAAGGTTAATATGCTTAGTTGGATGTTAACGAATGAGAAAATTCTTCCAAGAGAAAATTTGCAAAAAAGAGGATTCAATGGCCCCTATAAATGTTATTCTTGCAACTAGGTTGTATAAAATCTATAGCATATTTTCTTGGGATACCCCTTTGCTAAATCTATTTGGAATTTGGTACTGTCTGGTTTATATCCCTTGTCTAGTTGGCCATCCTCCCCTTCCCATATTTTTAACAATTGGCTCTCTTTATATCAAGGGTATCCACACAGGATCTTCTCTAAACCATGCCAAGAGTTAATGAAACCCTTTGTTTAAGCCCGCAAAGGATTTCAGGTTTCGCGACTTGAGAGAACAAAAAATGGTCATTCCTCTCCCTTTATGATTTCTCGACTCCGAAATTTCACTTTTCACGAGATCGACGACTGTGAGCCTCCCCTGATCTGACAGTCCAAATCCTTTCAGGGTTCATGAACCGAGATTTCACAACTCTCGACTCCAAAATCACTTGTCACTTCAATCCCCAAAATTACAATCTGTGAATTTGCACTCGATTCAATGAATTTCATTGGATTGGATCCAATGACCACTATCTCTCCTGAGATTATGGGTGTTGTAAAGGCACTCGTCTTAACCCCCTCACTTCTTTGCAAGATCCAACAGCTCACGGGTCTTTGACACCTCTCCACAAATCCCACCATTCGATTTCGCACTTGATAATCACTTTTACGATTCAGGAATTTAGAGTGACTAAAGATTTGGCCTACACTCCAATCTTATGAACGTCGAATTCACAAAATGATCTAATGGCTCAAACCAACCACAATCAATGGTTCACATTGATTCTTGATATCGGGGTGGTGGGTTCATTCGACTTCTAACCACCTTACAGCTCCTCTGGATCCTACGGTCCTCGCGATTTCGTGAGTTCTCCATGGAGAATTTCGACCACCTGATTCACTTCTCGATGACTTCCGCAAGACGAGTTCGACCTTCATCTCCCTTTGATCACTTCAAAGGTTAAATCCCTCCTGAGATTTCTCTTGTAAACTCAAGCTTCCAAAAGGGATCCGTGCACGCACTCCTTGTGGAAAACTTTCAAATAACCCTTGAAATTTGAGTCTTTGACCCTGTGCACTATTTGCAACAGTATTTTCTCAATCTTCCTCCTGGATTTGTAAAATCCAAGACTTCACTCAGCCTGTGCACACCTTGCACGACTCTTGTGTCTATAAAAATGCAATCTGAATCTCTTCTAAGAGTTCTGAGATGAAACTTAGAGTCTAGTCGATGCACTCCTTGCGGACCCTCCATTGCACTCTTTGCAGGAGTTCTCAGAAAGAGAAACAATTGAAACTCATCCTTCCCTTACCCAGAATTCAAACATTTAACTAAAAATTCCAGAACCGACAAACATACATAGCATTGAAAGAAATGCATACATAGAATACAAACAAGCTTACAAGATACCATTCAACAGGTGTTTCCACCAACCATAACAAACACATAGATTGGAATCAAAGGTTTCTTCTATTAATTCCAGTGTTCTTGTACATGGTAAATATCAACAGCTAAAATGCAAAAAATTCTTTGTTCTCTTCTTCATCTCTACAACTTATGAGTTATGAATTATGTTACAATGATACAAGGGTTGAGGGTGCCTATCGTCCATTTTCCCTTCTACCTCCTACGCTCCTAAAACTGTCTAATCTATTAAATTAAATCTACCTACTTGCATTCATTACACATAAATGCCTCTACATTCGACAGATGAGAGAAACACTCAAGATCTGTTTACAATCTCCAAAACACAAAAGGAAGTACGCTTCCCTAGCTATTACATTAATGTACATTCATTAATCTTCAAAACACTTCAAAATGTGCATTGTTTCTTTTCCAACTGTGTCCTTTGGTTAGGCGCATGTCTTTGGCTTTATATGATGCTCCTACATCATACTCCCTTGCTTGAAAATTTTCATGAACTCATGTTCATGAGTTCCTTCAGTGTTCATCCCAACTGGCATTATTGTTTCATCCTCCCAACTAGAATCTTCAACTGGATGTCCTTTCCATTTGACCAAGTATCCAAAATACTCTTTTCTCCTGGTCTTTCTGCTAATCCTCTTGTCAATTATGCTTTCCATCTGTGGCTTTTCAACTACAAGAATTTGTTTTGTCCATTTAATTTCTTTCTATTCATCCTTTGCTCCTGCTTCTTCAACTCTTTAAGGGTACAAATCTGCAACATTGAATATCGGTGAGATTCCAACCCCATCGGGTAATTCAATCTCATATGCGTTTTCCCCAAATTTCCTTATGACCTTGCACGGTCCAATCTTCTTCATCTTCAACTTGTTATGCGTTCCCCTTGGGAGACTCTCCTTCCTCAAATGCAAAAGAATCAAATCACCAACTTCAAATTGAAGTTATCGCCTATGTTGATTTTCTCTATGCTTGTATACTTGGCTTGAACTCTGCAATCGCTCCTTGATTCGGCTGTGAAGCTCCTTCATTCCTTCCGCAAAGTCCTTTGCACTAGCACTCCTGAATTCAACTTGTTCTGCATCTTTCAATTCAGAAACTCCCCTTGGTTGCATCCCATATATAATTTGGAATGGACTCTGCCTTGTGCTTCTATTGAGTGAATCATTGTAAGTGAATTCCTCCTATGGCAGAATGTGATCCCATTGACTGTGGTGTTCAGTCACTAAGCTCCTTAGCAAATCTCACAAGATCCTGTTCACGACCTCTATCTGTCCATTTGTTTGAGGATAATATGTTGAGCCAAAAGACAAGTTTGTCCCCAGTTTCTTCCATAAGGTCCTCCAGAAATGTCCGACGAACTTGGTATCTCGATCAGAAACGATACTCTTTGGCAAGCTGTGAAGTCTGACGACTTCCTTGAAAAATAGGTTCGCAATATGAGTTGCGTCACTGGTCTTCTAGCATGGTATGAAATGTGCCATGTTTGAAAATCTGTCAACTACCACAAGGATTGAATCATATCCCATTTGTGTCCTCGACAGTCCTAATATAAAATCCATTCTCACTGCATCCCACAACCTTTTAGTTATGGGTAATGGTTGGTATAACCCTGTGTTCTGTCTTTTCCCTTTCGTGTGCTGGCAAATTCTACACCTGTCCACAAATTCCGTCACATATTGCCTCATCCCTGGCCAGAAATATGATCCATTCAACCTTGAGAACGTCTTTTCATGACCGAAGTGTCTGACCAATCCTCCGCTATGTTTTTCCTTCAGCAGGTTCTCCCTCATGGAGAATTTCGGAATACATAGTTGATTTCCCCTTAATAACAATCCATCCTGGATCATATACTCAATCCATTAGCTTCTGTCCCTGAGAATTGGATTCTCAGATGCCTCATATGCTTCCTTAAAATATGGATCATGCCTATACATTTATTTGAGGTTATCAAAAACCAAAGTCTTGACTCTGAATTACGGCATAAGAAAACATTTCCTGCTCAAAGCGTCAACAACTTTGTTAGCAGTTCCTGAAATATGCTTAATCACAAAAGTAAAATTCTGCATGAATTCAACCCATTTAGCATGCTTTTGGTTCAACTTCTCCTGTCGAGTCACAAATTGCAAAGCATGATTATCTCTGTACAAAATGAACTCTTTGGGAACCAAATAGTGTCTCCATTTATTTAGCGCTTGTATGACTGCATAGAATTCTTTGTCATACATGGAGTACTTGATCTTTGCTTCATTCAATTTTTCACTAAATTACGTGATCGACCTGATGTCTTGGCTCAAGACTACTCCAATTTCAATTCCACTTGCATCACACCTGACCTGGAATGTCTTGTTGAAATCTGGAAAAACCAGAATTGGTTGTTCAATGATCTTCTTCTTCAGCAGGTTGAAACTCTTCTCCACTTCCTTCGTCCAACAAAAATATTTATGTCTTTTATTCACCGTGTCCATCATTGGTGCACTAATTCCACTGAAGTTTTAGATGAATTTCCTGTAGAATCTAGCCAACCCATGGAAACTTTGTACTTCAAACACACTCTTCGGTGATGGCCAATCCTTAATCACCTTTGTCTTTTCTAGATCCATTTCCAATTCATTTGCAGAGATAACAAAACCCAAATAAATGAGTTATGTTCTCATAAATGACAATTTTTTCATATTGATCAACAATTTCTCTTGTTGTAGTCTTCTCATCAGTGCAGTTAAACTCTTTAAGTGCTCTGCTTCAGTTTTGATGAAAATTAATATATCATCAAGATATATAATGACGATTTTCCCAATGAAATCATTCAGGACTTTGTTCATCAATCTCATGAAGGTGCTTGGTGCATTCGTCAATCCAAATGGCATGACAAGCCATTCATACAACCCTTCATCTGTCTTGAATGTTGTCTTCCATTCATCACCTTCTCTCATTCTAATTTGATGATATTCGCTTTTCAAATCAATCGTTGAAAAAACCTTGGCTCCACTCAAGAAATCCATCAAGTCGTCCATCCTTGGCAATGGGAATCTGTACCTGATGGTAATTTGTTGATTTCCCTTCAGTCTGTACACATTCTCCAACCTCTGTCCTTTCTTGGGCTGAGCACTGTCGGAACAACACATGGAATCAAGCTCTCCCGAATCAATCCTTTGTCCATTAAGTCCTGGACCTGTCTCTGAACTTCTTCATTTTCCTGCGGCGTCAACTGATATGTTGCTTTGTTAGGCAAACTGGCTCCAGGTATAATATAAATATGATGACTTATACTTCTGATAGGTGGCAACGAACAAGGTAGTTCTTCCACTACTATATCAGCAAATTCTCCCAGGAACTCCTAGATTTCTTCCAGTAAATAATCTATTCTCGTTCTGGTCAAAAAACATTTGGGCTTTCTGACCACAATAAATTTTGTTTCTTCCTTCTTCTTAACCTCAGTAAGAATTTCCTTCCCACTCATGAGAAGTACACTGTTGCTCATATCTATTTTCACCTCTTTATCCTTAATCGACAACAACATGTGCGCCCTACCATTTTTCTCCAGGGTCTACATGTTATTTCTCCCATAATGAACCACATTTCTATCATATTTCCATGTTCTATCCAGTAATAGATGGAAAACATCCATGGGAATAACATCACATAATATCTCATCTTTATATCCTCCTATTTTAAATTCGACTAAACATTGTCAAGTGACATGTACCTGATGTCCTTTTTGTAACCACGAAAATTTGTATGGGCTTGGATGCGTAACAGTATTCAGCTCCAGCTTTTCTACCATCTCTATAGATACGATATTATCTTTGATACCACTGTCCACTATGACCTTCCATACTATATCTTTAATTTTGCAGGCATTCCTAAACAGACTATTTCTTTAGGATGGGTTCTCTGCCTCCTTCTCTGGCTTCAAGAGAACTTTCCACATCATTAATGATATTCTTCCCTCTGCATCTTCTGCCTAAACCTTTCATCCTTGATCTTCGACAATGTGAGTTTCACTACCATCTTTCTTCCTATCAGGACACTCATAAGACTTATGTCCGATTTTTCCATAGACAAAGCATTTCACTTCACCTCCTCTACCTCTTCGTCTTCCTCTGGCTCGAGGAAAAGTGTTTCTATCAACATACTGCCTTCCTTGCGAGCTTCCTCCTCTTTCAGGTTGAATTTGAGGTTTCTTCTCCTCTTCCTTAGACTTTTGGGTTCTATCTTGGGCAATAACCTTGCCTCTTTGACCTTTCTTTCAGCTCATCTTCTCCTTAGCTTTCAAAGCCATCTGATAAGAATCTTCCACATTTCGGATGGTCATCATGATTATCTCATCTTGAATGTCATATCGCAAACCATTCATGTACCTGGAAATTTTTTCATCATCTCTCTCTCAATGACCTACTCTAATGTTTATCCTATAGAATTCTTTACTGTATTCTTTCACTGACATCAACTTCTGTCTCAAATTCTGCATCCTCTAAACCAGATTGATTTGATAATCCCTAGGTATAAACTTGGATTTCATTTTTTCAATCATTCTATCCTAGCTTTTGATTTTATGTTTTCCTTTGTAGCGTTTTTCAGCCTACAGTTCATCCCACCACAACGCTGCATGCCCCTTAAGTCTGGTAACGAAATGTTTGACTTTTTTGTCTTCTTTGACATCCTCATAGTCGAAGTATTTGTCTAGAGTTATAATCCATCCTAGAAGCTCTTCAACATCCAAGTTGCCTTCGTACATTGGAATGTCCATTTTTTCCCTAGCACCTATTCTTGCAACAACCCTGAATAGGCATTCTTCTGCAACATCTTCAACTGCAGCTTATTCTCCTTCATTTTCAGCTTCATTTTCACTTTCCTCTTAATTGATATCCCTAGAATCAACTATGCGCCTTTGTGTTGCCTCCATAGCATCAATCCTAGAACATAATTCATGCATTTCTCTTCCCACTATTGGATCAGGCATTTTCCTGTCTCTTCTTCTCGGCGATATGGTTGTAAAATTCCCCCTTCTTCTCTCTACTACATAAAGAAAAGAATTTGTTCTGCGCTTTGATACCACAAATGATGCAAAACCCCTTCCCTCAGGTCAAGATCCATGTAGGATCTTCTCTAAACCATGCCAAGAGTTAATTAAACCCTTTGTTTAAGCCCATAAAGGATTTTGGGTTTTGCGACTTAAGAGAACAGCAAATGGTCGTTCCTCTCCCACTATGATTTCTCGACTCTAAAATTTCACTTTTAACGAGATCGATGGCTATGAACCTCCCTTGATATGATGGTCCAGATCCTTTTGGGTTTCATGGACCAGGAGTTCATGACTCTTGACTCCAAAATCACTTGTCGCTTCAATCCCTGAAATTCCGATCTGCGAATTCGCACGGGATTCAACGAATTTTGTTGGATTGGATCCAATGATCACTATCTCTCCTGAGCTTATGGTTGTTGAAAAGACACTTACCTTAACCCCCTCACTTATTTGCAAGATACAACATCTCACGAGTCTTCGACGCCTCTCCACGAAGTGTTCCTATCGTTCAATTTTGCACTTGATAATCCCTTTTGCGATTCAGGAATTTAGTGTGGCTAAATAATTAGCCTGCACTCCAACCTTGGGAACCCCGAATTCACGAAATGATATAACAGATCAAACTGACCAAAATCAACGGTTCACATTGATTCTTGATATCAGGGTGGTGGGTTCATCCGACTTCTAACCACCTTACAGCTCCTCTGGATCCTACGGTCCTCGTGATTTTGCGAGTTCTCCACAGAGAATTTCGACTTCCCGATTCACTTCTCGATTTCTTCCGCAAGATGAGTTGGACCTTTGTCTCCCTTTGATCACTTCAAAGGTTAAATCTCTCCCAAGATTTCGCTTGTAAACTCAAGCTTCCAAAAGGGATCCCTGCACGCACTCCTTGCGGAAAACTTTCAAATAACCCTTGAAATTTGAGTCTTCGAACCTGTGCACTCTTTGCAACAGTAGTCTCTCAATATTCCTCCTGGATTTGTAAAATCCAAGACTTCACTCGGCCTGTGCACACCTTGCATGGATATTTTGTCTATAAAAACGCAATCTGAATCTCTTCTGAGAGTTCTGAGATGAAACTCAGAGTCTAGTCGATGCACTCCTTGTGGAACCTCCACTACACTCTTTGCAGTAGTTCTCAGAAAGAGAAACAATTGAAACTCATCCTTCCCTTACCTGGAATTCAAACATTTAACTGAAAATTCCATAACTTACAAACATACATAGCATTGAAAGAAATGCATACAGAGAATACAAACAAGCATGCAACATACCATTCAATAGGTGTTTCCGAAAACCATAACAAACACATAGATTGGAATCAAAGGTTTCTTCTATTAATTCCAATGTTCCTGTACATGGTAAATATCAAAAACTAAAATGCATAAAATTCTATGTTCTCTTCTGCAGCTCTACAACTTACGAATTATGAATTATGTTACAATGATACAGGGGTTGAGGGTGTCTATCATCCGTTTTCCCTCCTACCTCCTACGCTCCTAAAACTATCTAATCTATTAAATTAAATCTACCTACTTGCATTCATTATGCATAAATGCCTCTACATTCGACACATGAGAGCAACGCTCAAGATCTGTTTACAATCTCCAAAACACAAAAGTAAGTATGCTTCCCTAGCTATTACATTAATGTCCATTCATTAATCTTCTAAACACTTCAAAATGTGCGTTGGTGCTTCTCCAGCTATGTCCTTTGGTTAGGCGCATGTCTTTGGCTTTATACGATGCTTCTGCATCATCTTCCATGACGATATAGTTGTGGGTAGTCCATGTGTTTGAATTGTGATTCATTCATCGAAGAATGTCATTCGTGGGGGAAAATAAGTGTGTCAAAAGATGATTTATCAATCTAAAGAGGGCCACTGAGATGAGATGAAGGTGTTGGTTCATGCATAGCATGAGATAGCTCAATAATGTCATAGTTATTGGCTCACATTTCCAAATTGATTGTGTGATCACACATGAGAACATAAGAATTCAAGAAAGACCCCTCATCGTGAGCGCTACCTGCCATACCCCCTTGCGGAGGGGCATGATCTGTGGAAACCATATGTTGATTTTGAGGAGGGAAAGGATGGGTTAAGATAGTAGGTTGTTCAGGGGCCTTCTATTGTGTCAACAATATATGCAGTACCTCATGCTTTTGACGACACAAATGAGTAGGTTGTTCCTCCCTGCATATATTGTAGGGAAACCAAATCTTCCTCTTCTCTTTAGTACCCCCCTCATGTTTTTTATAGGTGTGATTAGTCCCTTTCTCAGAATTAAAATTATTTTCTAATTCCTTTTATTTTTTCCTATAGATTGTTGATATTTCTTCAGTTGTGTGGAATTCAGTTAATTCACCTCAGAGGTCTAATCAGGGACTATAAAATTTTATCACTAGTTCCAAAAGATTATAGGTGTGATGAAACCAACATGTGACTCATTTCATCGGATAATTCGTTCATAAAGGAATGAGAAACAAGATGAATGATAAAATTAACATGCAATCCTAGATTTGTCCTCTTTAGATGCGTAAATATCCTAGGAGCATTGCAGATGATATCATAAATGGTACCCAACTGATATTAAATCAATTCTAAGTATTGGGAACAGATGATGGCTTGCTCCTCAATAGTCATCCAGATCATAGAGACATCTTTGGGAATGGTTGGAAGGAGGGATTTAGTAAACCACTCAATCAAGAGATTATCAAGGATTTGTTTCTTGATCATTCTATTCCTTTGGCATCACTCATGAATATGATCATAAATGTGAGTGGTAGTATCCTCACACAGTGAAGTCAAGAGCTCCATCCCTATTTCGTACCTAATGGGAAGATGGTAGTGCATAAGGAACATGATTTCTAAGTCATTGAATCTTTTAAAGGAACCACTTGGTAATTCAATATACCATTTGGTTGTTGTTCTAGTCATGGGAAATTGGAAAAGATGCAGGCTCACACTATCATCCATCAATGAGTTGGATGAGCACCATAAGAAATATGTCATGATGTGCACCATAAGTGGTATATCATGATGTGCATGGAAGGGTCCTACCTTGACTTTCCATTGAACTTCAAGATGTTAGATGGCATATTGTAAGCCATTTCCAACCATGAAGGGTTATGGGATATAGGGTCATTTGTGAATCGTGAAAAATTAGGAAAGTATAACATTGTGAGGAAGGGAAACAATGTATGGGAAAATGAATACTTGGATGGAGGTGAAGTCGTTGTTGTCCTAGTTGGATCTTATGGTCCCTCTATATTTGTATTGTCGGAGGGTTGAGGAGCTCTCAAAGAGTGACTTCCCCTAGGAATGGTGGAGCTTCCAGGAGCATGACTTCTGTAATAACCAAACATGCCCCTAGGGGTGAGTGTGGACCCTATAGGAAAAAAATTCCCAAAATTAGTCCTAGGAAAGAAACCCCCATGATTATATGTGTTAACAAAGGGAAAGCCTCCCCATAGTGTAAATTTTCCCCCATGGGATGTTCCCTTAGGGAAGGGTGTACTAACTAAAGGAAAGTTGAAATCTTCTGACATATTACTACTCCCATTGTGACTAGGGATAACCTCGAAACCACTACAAATATTCCACCCAAAAGGTACACCGATAGCTAATGATGTCAAGTCACTCATAGGATTGGTGGGAAACAAAGGCATGAGAAACAATATGAACCACACCATAAGTATGGAGTCCTAGGTTTGTCCTCTTCAGATCATTCAATAGCCTAGGAGCATGCAGAATGATATCATAAAGGGTACCCAACCGAGAGTAAATCAAGTCTAATTGTTGGGAACACATGATGGATTTCTCCTCAGTAGTCATCTCGGCCATAGAGACATCCTTGGAAATGGTATGAAAGAGGGATTTGGTAAATAAATCCATCAAGAGCTTATTAAGGATTTTTTTCTTGATCATTATATGCCTCTATCACCACTCATGACTATGATCGGAAATGTGAATGGCAGTATCATGACACAATGAAGTCAAGAGCTCCATTCCTATTTTTTACTTAATGGGAAGTTAGTAGTGCATAAGGAATGCCATTTCTAGGTCATTGAATCTTTTACCACCTCGTAATTCAATACACCATTTGGTGGCAGTTCTAGTTAGGGATATTTGGAAAAGATGAAGCCTAACCCTATCATCCATAAACAAGTTGAATGAGAACTATAAGTGATATTCCATGACGTACACCATAAGTGTTATTCCATGATGTGCATGAATGGATCCTCTCCTAAATTTCCATTGAACTTTGAGATGTTAGATGGAAACTTGGAATGTGTTGTCGGCCATGAAGGGTTATGGGATATAGGGTCATTCTTCAATCGTGACAAATCAAGTAAGTCTAATGTTTTGAGGAAGGGAAATAGTGTATGAGAAAATGATTACTTCGAGGGAGATGAAGTAATTGTTGTTAAAGTTGGACCTTGCGGTCCCTCTATATTTGTACTACCAGAGGTTTAAGGAGATATAGAAGAGTGGCTTCCCCTAGGAATGGTGGAACTTCACGGGGCATGATTGATTTAAGAAACAAAAATGCCCTTAGGGGTAAATATGGACTCTATAGTAAAACGATTGCCAAAATTAGTCCTAGGAAAGAAACCCCCAGTACTAGATGTGTTAACAAAGAAAAATCCTCCCCATTGTGTAAAATTTCCCCAAAGGGATGTTCCTTCAGGGTAGGGTGTGCTAACCAAATAAATTTGGAAACCTCTTGATGTACTACTATCCCCATCTTGACTAGGGATAGCCCCAAAACCACTAGAAATATTCTTCCCAAAAGGTACACCTACACTTGATGATGCCAGACTTCTCATACGATTGGTGGAGGTGGAAGGATTTCCACCTCCTAAGTTGAAACCAAGGCTCGACCCCTCACTAGAAAATGATCTAGAAGTGGGATTTAAAATGGTTGGGATGGGAATAATAATGTGAGGTATACTAATGGATGGAAAGAATGACACAATTGATGTCTCCTATATGGAAAAACCAATGGAAAAAGACATGAATGGTGTAGATCCAATGGTGCTAAGGGATGGTTATGTGGGCATCATGGGGATGTCCTCGAGGGGATCTCCCTCAATCCCACTTGATGATGGGATGGATATCTCAACTGCAATGGATGAACGAATTGATACTAACATGTTGAGAGGATGAATAAAAAAAGAAAAAGGATCACTAAAAAGCTTCCCTTACCTGGTAGAGGTGTGTTTGGCTTAGTCAAAGGAGGATTAAAATTTGGTGGAGGAATTTCATCTATCCATTCTACTTTGATGAAACAAGTCTCATCGAACCAAAGTTTAGTCCCTTCAAAATATTTTTCACCTGTCTTGCATTGCTTAAAAGGCAGTTTCAACATGGGTTGAAGTCCTCATAATTGATAGGATCAATGTTATGATTCATCCACAATGAATGTAATATGTGAAAATCCAATAAAAATTCAAACTAAGGATGACCTAGAATTGCACTCAAAGACAATGCACCACTAATCAATCTAGGACAATAGAAAAAAAACTAATTAGATTAGGTGCCTTCTGAAAACCAACCCTGTGGAGGAGGTGAGGTCCCCACAATATTGGCTAGAGAAGGTATTAGAAGAAATTATGATGTTCTACACAAACAACCCTGATTGGTTCAAGTACCCTTTACTAAGGAATACACCCTTGGCAGGATCTGATACCATGAACAAATCTTTTCCCCAGGTAGTAAAATAACTTCCCATGTGCAGTCACTTATGTGGCTTCCTAGAAATGGTCACTAAGGATACCACCCTAGAATCAATGACCCCAAAAAAATTTGTAGGTCTGACCACATGTAAGTGCAAGTTAAGTAATCCCAAACCTTCAGAGGTGTGGCACCAACAAAACCCTCTTATATGTAAAAATTGAAGTGGTATCAAAAACACCAAAATAAGAAGAGAGGGGTAATCTCCCTACTTTCCTTGATGTGAGCTTGTTCTTAACTCCTGTGTTAGAGGAGGCTCCTCACACACTAGTTGTAGGAATGGATTTTCAACTCTTTAATTAATCCTAATTTTTGTTGGAATGGCCATGGAGAATTTATTTTCTAATCCTATTCCAAATTCCTAAGTCTATCTGCTGTTGGTTCACAATAAAATAGAATTTTCTGAAATTTTTTAGATTACACGATTCTTTTTAATGGATTTTGCTTAAGTGAGAGGGATATGGATTAGAGTCTTTTGGTGATGTTATGACTCTTGACCCAACCAAGCAATGAAAATATGCTAATGCAAATATTTCAATTCAATGTAATCTAGATATGGGAGGGAAAAGATTTGAATAGGAGACCTCTCACTCCAAGCAACCAACAAATAGTTTAAATCTGAAACATTTCAATGATTGAAACCAAACAACGAACCAATGCACTCTTTTCACTAATGCTTTAAAAGTTATCAAGAATGATTTTTTATTTCTTTGTATATTTTTCCAAATCAAATCCAAATGTCTATTAATCTAATGAATACCACAAATGCATAAGAAAAACCAGAAAATAAAAGAAGAAAAAGTGTTGTAGGAAATTGGAAGTGATGTCTAATCAACCCACTCCAATGTCTCTAAAAATATCACACCCAAAAATCACCTAGGAGGATGGATCTAATAATTAATAACATCTACAAAAGGAAAAACCAATGCTAGTAGTTCCAAACACTACTAGATTTGTTCAGATCTGTTGGATTCACTGCCCAACTTCAGTAGATCTTTTAGACATAAAATGAAGCTATCCACAAAATGAAAACAATATGCAGACATACACTCCAAACACAACTTGAAGGAGAATTAGAGTCCTTATGGATTAGAAGAAACAATCTAATATGAAGGGCCTAGGAATCTAGGCAATTATGGATTTTACAAATATCATCTTGTGATGTGAGCTAGTCAACATGCGATGATCATCGCGTGACCCTTGTAGTGAAATCCGTGATGAAGCATATAATTTTTCATTTTTTATAGAAGTAAATATCTATTCCATATCTATCATATATGTCTCGTATCTATTAGATCCAATAGATATAAACTCAAGAGGAGTCTATCAGGGAAAACAAGACCAAATCACAAACATGCAGTGGGTGGATTTGTAAGGGAACCCAAAATAGAGAATATTATTCCCTAGTATGTTCTAGTTATGTTATGCGATAAAATAGCACATGGATCTCATGACATGGATGTCAATATCTCCCTAGGATATTCCTATCAATCCTAGACATAAAGAGCTATATTTCTTTGGTCTTCCTAGATCTAAGAAAAGCAAGAGAGGATAGATTAGCATACCTTATCTTTGAAGGTTTTCCTTGTATATCCTTGATGCTACAACTCCTGAAATGAATATCTAGCTCTTGAAACCTTATTCATGCACACAAGAAACAAACAACACCAAATATCCTTCTTTCGCTAGTGTTAGAAAGCGATAATTCTATTTAGATATAAATTGATCTATTACTTTTAATACCAAATACAAACCATTCATGATTAAAACACAAACAATTTGTGGGAAAAATAGTGATCTATTATTTAACATAAAGAAATTACACCAATCTCATACCTTTGATGATGATGTAATTCTCCTTCGACTCCTTGCTCCTTTCTTCTCCTCAACCTTCTTGATCATGCTAGGAACTATGATTTCTGGTTGTTGTGAATAAGAAAATCCCCCCTACAAAGAAACACCATAACTCTACAATTAATTCTTCCTCCCTCCTATTCCACACTTTCCTTTCTTATATAGATATCTGGAAGAGGCTTGGGAGAAGTTTTAGATTTTCTAGAGACCACTAGAGACTCAGATGTTGTGAGTTCCAAGGCGCATGCCATGAAGATAAAACTCATCCCTCGCATATCTCTTACTAACTCCACAAATTTAGAAGTTTTGATAGATCATCACTTGTTGCACCATATCTGATGTGCAATGATTATCATGTGATGTCTTTTATGAGAGCCACAATGACCTCCAAAATGGGCCCAAATCTCAAGAAAAACATGTATTTTTGATTTCATATTCTATTGAACCCCCTTATGGCATGTAAGGTAGAAATTAAGGCTATAAAAAATGAGTTGTCACTCTGACGTTGCAACAAACTCACCTCACTTCCCCTTATGTAATTGACAAGAGGAAATTTGGGTAACATGAGGATAAAAAAAATCAAGAAAGGTGGATGGAAGCAGGTGTATCTCAAACCTTTGTTATAGTGTTGGCAACATAACCATAGCATACAGAGATTTGGTATAGTGTTGGAAACATAACCTTAGTATGCAACTACTTATGAAATATGGGGAACCGAAACTCTCATTTATATATATTTTCTTGGAGATGAAAGGGCTGGACATGGGACTAGGGGTCAAATCTTGGCCCATGTCTCTTTAAATGTATACATATATATTTATGTTAGTGGCTAACCGAAACCTATTGATGTACTACTACCCCCATCCTGACTAGGGAAAGCCCCAAAACCACTAGAAATATTCTTCCCAAAAGGTACACCTGCACCTAATGATGTCAGGATGCTCATACGATTGGTGGACATGGACGGATTTCCACCTCCCAAGATGAAACCAATGCTCGACCCCCCACTAGAAAATGATCTAGAAGTGGGAATTAAAATGGTTGGGATGGATATAAGAATGATAGGTATACTAATGGATGGAAAGAACGAAACAATTGACGTCTCCTACATGGAGAGACTAATGGAAAAGTACATGGATGGTGTAGATCCAATGGTGCTAAGGGATGGTTATGTGGGAATCATGGGGATGCCCCCAAGGGGATCTCCCTCAATCCCACTTGATGATGGGATGGATATCTCAGCTACAATGGATGAAATACTTGATCCTAACATGGTGAGAGGATGAATAAACAAATAAAAAGGATCACTAAAAAACTTCCCTTACCTAGTAGAGGTGCGTCTTTCTTAGTCAAAGGAGGATTAAAATTTGGTTGAGGAAGTTCATCTACCCATTCTACTTCGATGAAACAAGTCTCATCAAACCAAAATTTAGTCCCTTAAAAATATTTGTCACGTATCTTGCATTGGTTAAAAGTGTCGGGTATGTGTTATATTCTTTGCATGAGTAGTCCCCTGGAAAAAAATTTGTTGTCTCGGGAAACGTGACACCTACCTTGGTAAACGTGTCATGTATTTAGGTGGTTTTTCGACACATAGTTTTTTTCGATGGTTTTCTATTTTTGGTTAAGGAATTAGGTTTTTGGACTAATCCAGGTCATTGGGTTAGGGTTTTGTATGTCGCTGGCTCCTATATGTATATTGTATTGTAAACAATGTAACACAATGAATGAATATAATATATGTTGGTTTTCTCGGTTCAGGTTTCCAGGGGAAAAATATCTGTGTAATGTTTGTATTTGCCATTGTATATTTTATGTTCTTTTCTAAATATCTATTTACAGTAGACATTGTACAAGGTTAGAATTTACAAAAAGGTGGTTTCAACATGGGTTGAATTCCTCTTAATTGACGGGATCAATCTTATCATTCATCCACAATGAATGTAATATGTGGAAATCCAATCACAATTCAAACTAAGGATGACCTAAAATCGGACTCAAAGAGTATGCACCACTAATCAATCTAGGAAAATAGAAAAAAAACTAATTGGATTAGGGGCCTTCCGAAAAGAAACCTTGTGGAGGAGATGAAGTCCCGACAAGATTGGCTAGAGAAGGTATTAGGATCAGTTACGATGATCTACATGAAACAACCCTGACTAGTTCAAGTACCCTTTAATGAGGAAGACACCATTGGCGGGATCTGAAACCATGAATGAATGTTTTCCCTGGGTACTAAAAGAACTTTCCATGTGCAGTCACTTATGTGGCTTCCTAGGAATGGTCACTAAGGATACCACCTTAGAATCAATGACCCGACAAAAAGTCGTAGGTCTAACCGCATGTAAGTGAAAGTTAAATAATCCCAAACCTTCGGAGGTGTGGCACCAACAAAACCCTCTTATATGTAAAAATTGAAGTGGTATCACAAACACCAAAAGAAGAAGAGAGGGGTAATCTCCCTACGTTCCCTGATGCAAGCTTGTTCTTAAGTCTTGTGTTAGAGGAGGCTCCTCACACACTAGTTCTAGGAATGGATTTTCCACTCTTTAATTAATCCTATTTTTTTGTTGGAATGGCCTTTGAGAGTTTACTGTCTAATATTATTCCAAATTCCTAAGTCTATCTACTGTTGGTTCAGAATAAAATAGAATTTTCTGATAAATTTTAGATTACAGGATTCTTTTTAATGGATTTTCCTTAAGTCAAAGGGAGATGGATTAAACTCTTTTGGTGATGTTATGACTCTTGACCCAACAAAGAAATGAAAATATGCTAATGAAAATCTTTCAATTCAATGTAATCTAGATATGGGAGGGAAAAGATTTGAATAGGAGACCTCACACTCCAAACAACCAACAAATAGTTTAGATCTAAAACATTTCAATGATTGATACCAAACAATGAACCAATGCACTCTTTTCACTAATGCTTTAAAAGTAATCAAGCATGATTTTTATTTATTTGTATATTTTTCCAAATCAAATCCAAATGTCTATTAATCTAATGAATAACACAAATGCCTAAGGAAAACCAGAAAATAAAAGAAGTGACGGCTACCCTGCCCCTCGCGAGCACGGTCGCCCCACCAGGACCTTCACAAATCCGCGGCCCGAAGAGTTGACACTCTTCCTCCCCCTTTCGAGGTTTCACAACCCACAGTCTCTCTCTCACCCGCGCTTTCCCTTTTA
>ML780776.1:692150-707594 GCA_009831015.1 Picea engelmannii | reverse complement strand
TTCTTTCTTCTTCCTCCTAATGCTAATTCTCCTCTCAGATCTCTTGCTCATAATAATAATAATACAGAAAAGGAGGGTGCCTATATTCGGTTTTCCCTCTCAAAAGCTAAATTGTCTAATCTACACTTAATGACTCTATCTACATGTATCCGATCTAATCTTTCTGCATTAAAATCTAATAAGTGTTCCTGTTGTACAAGGACGAGAGCTTATCTGCTCCAGGTCCCAATTGATACATAAGTACGCCTAAATATAGATTCTTTTATTCAATCGGCGGCGCTTCTCAAAATAGTCACGACCGTGACCCTGACGTCTCCCTTCGAAGTCTTTTCCAGCTTCCCGTGCAGGCGCGCACGACGAGGTGCGGATGCTCCTGCATCAAGAAGCAAAAGTGTTGTAGGAAACTGGAAGTGATGTGCGATCAACCCACTCCAATGTATCTACAAATATCACACCCAAAACTCACCTATAAGGATGGATCTAATAATGAATAACAATTACAAAAGGAAAAACCAATGCTAGTAGTACCAAACAGTAATAGATTTGTTCAGATCTGTTGGATTCACTACCAAACTTGACTACATCTCTTAAACAAAAAATGAAGCTATCTGCAAAATGAAAACAAGCTGCACAAATACACTCCAAAAACAACTTGAAGGAAAATAAGAGACATTATGGATTAGAATAACCAATCTAATTTGAAGGGCCTATGAATCTGTACAATTATCCAGTTTACAAATATCATTGTGTGATGTGAGCTAGTCAACAGGCGATGATCATCCATTGGGTGACCTGAAATCATCCCTATCAAAATTTGAACTCTGTCGCTTTACTTTCACCTTTTCAAAACAAAAATCTACTTATGCATTCATTGGGATATGGATTCCTAATTATTTAAAACAAAACCATACTAGATTCCAAACTAAACTAGAAACATACTGAAAACCATTGTTGTACTCTAGTGCTCAATGTCAAGCTTATTTATATACGTCACCTACTCTAACTAATATCATTGCTTTGTTCAAGTATAGGAAAACTTCCAAATCAACCAAGCGATTATCTGACTAACAAACTTACTTATAATTCCATCTTTGAGCAAAAAAATAACAGGAGCAACTGCAAATTTTAAAACATGCCCTGGGAGAAGGTACTTATAGTTTTGAAATTCAAACTTCAAGAAGTCAGAAATAAAAAATTCAGTGCCCCATATTGACTCCATATAAACTGCTACTGGATCTTAAAAGTCAAATAGAAATAACTCATTTTGTTGTTGTTCCAACTAACTAAAATGATGTTGCTCGCTGCCTTTACTGATCTGAATGTTAAATGTGGACTGCTCAATATTTGTTGGGAAAACATGCATGATCAACTGCTGATATGAACATGTATTCTCTCCTTCGTCATATCCCAGTAATTTAAATTCATCACTATGATATGCTGGCCTATTACAACTGACAAATTTTAAGAGAGAAGAAGAGATATGTTCTTCATTTCCTACATTACTATATTGATAATGATCAAATGAAAACTGAGTCTGAAAATATGCATCATGGAAAAATTTATGATCACCCTCTCCAACAATGATATCTTTAGAGGATGTATCAAAGTTAAAAGGATATTCATTATACTCTTGAACAACATATTCATATCTATTTTCAACCATAGCATTCATACTTTTCTTATCATCTTTTAGTTGATAAATAGGATTTGATGAAATTTCATAAGACAACAAATATTTAAAATCCTCTTCATCATCACTATATTTATCAAATACTAGAAAATAAGAATAAAATCTTGAAGGTTTCTGCATTGAAAAATCAACAATCTGATCTTGAAACAGATTTTGAAAAATATCATTGTCTTCCTCATCATCAGCAGCCTTTACATCAAAATCTAAATCGTTCTCGAACACCAAACATTCTTCAGGATTGTTAAACATAACAACCACCTCTTTTTCATGAAACAAAACTGAGTCTACAAGATATTCAAAATTGTGTGGATGCAACAGATCTGTGTAAGCAGGAGTTACAACGTGACTGTTCAGGAGAATATCTATCTCTTCTTTTGTTAAAGGAGGAGGTGGTCTCATGTGTAATTTCTAGATCAAGAAACTATTGTTTTCTTTCTCTTCTGTAGGTTGAACATGATGCTAAATATCTTTCTCTTGAATGTGATCACAAGAGCTATCATATCCTACTTCTATATCAACCAACTCTTCTTCATATTGATTATCTTCATCGACTTGAGAAATTTCTGATATTCCTTCCTCATCTTCAAGAAGATGTGTTTGATGTGTTTGTCTTATGAATTTTATGTTACAACAATATTCAAAAAGTATTTCAGCTGAATAGATTCTTTTACAATGCTGATGAAAAAGTATGTGAAAATATTTCAATGAAGGAATACTAGAATAAGGTAAGGATTTATACCAGAGTCTAGCATTTCTCTCCAACGAAAACATAAACAGTTTCATGAGGACATCTTCATGATGTATATTTAATTCATCCATGAGCTTGTGGAATTCAAACAAGTGTTGAGAAGGATTGTCATCCGCATATTCTCCAAATTTAGGAAGGACATCTTCCCAAAATTTAATGTCTACAACAATGTTTGGAAAATCATAAACATTTGTAAAATCTAGAGTAGAAAACCTTACAACAATCTGAGCAATGAACAAATTCAACATTTTGAGACCAGTGGAGTCGTTAGTGAATCATGTAGAGTCTTCGAACAAATGATTCGTTAGGTGAATGATCACATCCTATTGAATGCCTATCCCTTGTTCACCATCAAGGAATAGATATAAACTTTTAAACTTTTTGTCGTATCCCATGGAAGATAGCTCCATTCCTCCGTCCCCGACAACGGAACCAGAAAATGTTGTCTCAAGAGTTTGTTCTAGGTTGTAATAGAGCCAAGCCTTAGCACATTTTAAATGAAATAAATTTGGTCACTCAGACTTGACTTGGGTTGCATGCAAGAAAATTCTGAGATAAGCTCAAACCACTTTTGATTGGAAACTGCCCCTTCCAACCTGAGAGGGATCTCTAGAAAATATGTGATGATAAGATATCCAATAAGCTTAACAATGGGCATATTTGTGGGTAACATAAAGTTTTGAGGTTTTTAGGGTTGATGGGTTGGACCGGGAGGTAGTCCATTGGGAATGGAGTCAAATGATCAAGCAAATAAAAAGAGTGTTTCGGCAATGGAAATACATGGAGCAGAGGTAAGATAGAAGATGATTACAAAGAGAAGGATTTATAAAAGTATGGCAACAAAATAAAGAGAAAACATATCAATACACAAGGATCACTTAGCAACGAGTGAATTCCAAGCACAAATCCATGGAAAGATATGGTCGGGATAGAGCATCTAGCAAAGGATGAATTCTGAACCTTGACCTCTGCAAGAAACAACCTATAACCATTCTGCAACAGAGAATCTAACAGAGGATTAATTCTATTACAAAATAGTTACAAATCAAGAATAAAATATAGATGGAGTGATATTGAAACTAAGAAAATGGACAAACTCTACAAGCAACATCACAAGAATCTCTGATATGGATAAAACATGCTTCTACAATCTTATATTAAACTGAAAATGAAAGCTATAGCCCAGGATTACTACTCATGTGTGTCTCGCCCGCCCCCCAACTTTTTCAATGTTATAAATATGCCTCATATAGGTCTTGAGGTCGAAAATCCTCCCAAAAAAATAGTTATAATCAATTCTTGAAACTAACAGCCATAAAAGATGGGCCAAACTGTTGATAAATGAGGCTGCAGTTATGGTTATGTATCTCTTGAATCGTGGCAGATGTGCCTAAACTGAAAGAGAATTTTGTGCCTCTTTTTGTTCTGAGAAAAAACATCTCTCAGTTCCCTGAGATTCATTTTCATTTTCCTCATATCTCCATTTTACAAACATGTGTCAAAATAGGAAAATATGAGATCCGCAAATTAGGGATCAGAGATGGATTCAATTCTCCCAATATGTGACACCTGTAGGGAAAATGAGAGAGGATTTTGATCTTTGATGTGTTAGGCACAAAAACCTCCTACCATTTCTCAAAATGATCCTCTAGTCGCTCAAAATCATCATTTGAAAATGATGGCTCAATAGAGTGAAAAACGCCACATTTATGAAAACGAACCTCATCTTGCGGGGGACTTTTGACTGCCTTCCCAAGCCGAGAAAAATAAATTATTTTTTTTCCAAGGTCTTTTTTTGCATATGACTGGATTCTTGATTTTGGTTTTTTGGGTTTCGAGGTTTTGGGTATCATGTCTTCAAGAGTTATGACATGCAAGGAATCCTGAATCGCGAAATCGTGATAGGATTAATTAGGCGATAATCATTTGTCTTAATCTCTTAATTAATCATGATTAGTAATTAATATTTAACCTTTGGTGGATTTAAGTGTCGAGACTTCAATAATACTTGACGTGAGAAATCTTGAATCGTGAAATTGTGATGGGATTGGTGTTACACATAAAAAATACTCACTTTGATAGTGTTGCAAGTGTCGTCATTACAAGTGTCACTTTTTGCTCGCAAGTGTCGCAAGTGTCAGGGAAGCATACTGCCATGATTCCTATGTCATGCCTATAATGACATGAGAAGGACACTTGAAACACCTCAAACATTTGATTTGGAAGAGGAGAAATGAGTCAACAGACTTGCAAACCTTTTGCCATTTGAAAACACTCAAAAAACTGTCTTTTGAAGGAGTACCTCTTTTGGGAGCGTCGGCGCTCCCCCTTACACTATCTGGGAGTGTTATAAATCTCCTCTGGCCCTTTTGAGGGAGTGCTATGGATTTTTAGAGCACTGGTGCCCCCCTAAAGCCTACTAGGGAGCACTACAGCGCTCTGATGGCCCTTTTGAGGGAGCGCTACCTATTCTGGGAAGTAGTTAAGTTGTTGAGATGAATGGGGGAAGGATCCTTTCATTCTTGGAAGGCAGTTGGATTAGAATCCCTAGTCCATCCATGATCTTAGGGCAGATCCTCAATTGAAGGAGGAAAATCCTCAACTTCCCCAAGGATATCTCAAGTGGTTAAAGCCTCTCCAAGGCTATATAAGAGAGATTTCTAATGGTGAAAGAGGACTGGAAAGGGAGAATCACACCAAACTTATGATCTTATAAGTGGTGATGGAAAAAAGATATTTTGGAAGCAAGAGACCTATGATCTCATAGGGAGCAATTGCTGAAGCTACCATCATTCAAATCATGGATCTTTTGAGCAAGGGGTAGATAATGAGGACTTGACGAAAATGATGCAATTCATCCATGGCTGTAAGCAATGTTTTGTCCTCATTAATATAATTTGCTTGGTCTGTTTATTTCTAATTCATGTTCAATCTCACATGAATTTGTCTCTTTAGTAGATAGACCTATTTTGTACTAATCTTGATAGAGTAGGAAGTGGTCGTACTTTGTTTGTTTACAGGGCTTATCGAAGAGAGAAAGTTTGGAGCTCAACTCGGAGCGTGCAGGGACAAACGTCGATAAAAAGGTACTTCTGTTCTCCTTCCTCTTCATGAATTATTTTGTATAGATCTGAAAGGAATTCAGTGTCCACGTTAAGCACTTTTTGTCTTAGAGTTAAGAGTCTCTCTCTTTGAGGTAATCTACCTGTCCGTAGGGAGATTTTCCTACAACAGAAATTGGCAACTCCGTTGGGGAGTCCTCAAATCGAAACTTCTTGTTTTGATTTCTCCTCATAGATCTTGTCTTACTCCTTGATTGTTTTCAGACCTAGTTCACCCCCTTTTGATTGATTTCATGAGCTAATTGACTCCCTACCCCATCACACTCAGCTTGGTTGTCGAGACTGAACTTCAATTTTTGGATATTTTGATACTTTTAGGATCTTTCTGAACCTGGTGCCCCTATACCTATGTTAACAGAGTGAAAACGCTCCCTGAGTGACTTACACAGAGCACTATAACGCTCCTTTCCCTTGACAATAGAGCGCTAGCCCTCTTTTGGCCAAAAAGCCTTCCAGAATTTCTTTTTTCAGGGTTTTAACTCTGTGTTTCTCCTGTTGGGTCACCTTGTGAGTCAATGCTTCTTATTTTGACCTTTGACATGCTTCCTCATGAGAATTAAACACCTTATTGTTCGGATTTTATGCCCTTCTCCTTTATTTTTGAGTTTTTGTCGTTGAGAGCTTGAAATCAATCCTCTGCTTTCTTCTCTCCTATCTGATTGAGCGGGAACTCTAGTGAAGGACATCAGAAGTCTATAACTCTTCTCATTTGGTTCTTTGAGGTCATCTAATCCAATCTCTTTTTCCTTCCTTTTGCGTTTTTGGTTTTCTTTCTCCTGTTTGATCGCAAAAAAAGGGGTGTGTTGTTTGTGCGAAATATGCATATTCTTGTCTAAATCTCCTTGATCTGAAAGGGTAGTTGGTAGGAGAAATTTTGCATTGACATGATTATCATTCGCATACAAATGACAAAAGTACATCTTAATGATTAGTTTGCATATTAGTTTGCATTTCTGAAATGTTGTCGCTTTATATTGGATTTGATTGAGAACAAAATTGATTGAGGGCATTCCTTATCAAGTGTTTGATAGTGAAAACGACTCTTCCTCTTTCCTTTAAATAGGTATTCATTGAAAAGAAATGATTGCTTATCATATTTCATGCATATTTTTGGGAATTGAGTCATCATTCCATCAGTTTCACTTTCATACACCCTCTGAGTAAACAACAGCCATTAAAATCAATGCTTAACTAAAATTTATCAGACTTTTTACATCTTTTTTAGAAAACCTACATTAGTTTAAGGTGTAGGGATTTGGAATAGGTTGAAAGGATAACTTTCCAAATCTATCAAACAAAATTAGTATCTTGCAGTAGGGAGAGTCAAATCCAATTGTTGTATTAGTCTGCCTGGGATCCCCCTCTCACATAGGGGTTATGCACGAGGTCGCATTCGGGTGAGTTACGGAGATTATCCCTCCGTGGCCCAATTGTTTGTAGTGGTCGAATCGTATATTGGGGGTCACTAGAAGGTATACCCACAATGTTGAGTGGAAGCCTTTCAAGTTGATTTCAGGCTTGTTATCCTACCCATACGTTCCGACTGGATTGTCGACTATACCCACCCAGGGGATGACTACGAGTTGGTGACCTTAGTAGCCATAATCTTTAGGGTCTCACACAAGGTGACGGTGAAGGGAAGTCTCACTGTACCTGGAACAGATGTTGGTCAAACTCACTCGGGCTCCTTGGAGGGTAAATCCACAATTACTGCGTGGAAAGTTCCACCAAGGCATAAGTCCATTAAGCAGGTTGCCAACATAACTGATCCACCCGCTCTATCCCCACCCCTTCCTATTTTGATCTCACAATGTTGGATTTCATCACCAACTAGTGGTTTCATCATAGGATGGTTTGTTTGATTGTTTGCTTCTTAGATCCTAGCGTGTGTTGTTTGTTTTACTTAGTGGACCTTAGGTCGAGTCAGTGTTATTGGCATCGAATCCTGGGAGTACCAATGGAGGAACCTCTTCTCCTGGGGAACCTTATACCTTTCCTTCATTTGGAAACTTTGGTCCTCCATATGTTGCCACACTGAGTCTTCCAGGACTCATTATTGGATTACTAGTTTGGTTGTTCCCCACTCCGATGATCCTGAATCCTCCCAATGTTTCAGTTGCACCTAATACTTTGGATGTCAATACACCACCCACACATCAAACTCATGTCAACTTTTCGCCTTCTTCGTTCATCAAGTCTCCTTCAATTTCTCCTTCTTCGCCTAGTGCAAGCTCTAAAGCAAGTAGCCAGGTTGATCAGAAGAAGAAGAAACGGAAAGAGAAGAAGAAGAAGAACCCAAAAAGGAAAAAGTCCCCAACAACATCAGATGTTGGCTCTAAGAAACCAGTTACTATTAATAGTACTGGGAGTGTTGATGAGATCAACAAGATAAAAATGAAGAATCCAAAACCCAAATTCCCTTGCAGCCTCTGTAACGGTGACAAATTTCTGAGGGATTTCCCCCGTCTTACCTAGGTCTTAGAAATGTGGTACTCCACATCATTAGCCTCTCTCGGTCATGTTGATGATACCCCATCAACTAGTGATGTTCACGCTGGTAAGAAGAAGAAAACTTTCAAGTTCCTTTGCATGCTATGCAAAGGTAATCATTACTCTCACCTTTGTCCTCGCATGGACGAGGCTTCTTCTCTTTTGGAAAAACTTCAACTTCCAAAAGGTTATCGTAAGATTTCCTCTGAACCATCATTGGTTGATGGAATGGTCAATCCGGTTCCATCCCCGGTCAGTCCAGTTGATCAGGTGGTCAATCTAGTTTCCTCCTCGATAGAACCACAAACCCAAGTAGTTGCTCCAATTTCGTCATCGATCAGCCCCACTCTTCATCAAAAGAGTGACACCAAAGTGGTCGATCTGTTTTCATCCTTGGTTGATCCCACTCTCCCTTTAGAGAGTGACACCAAAGCGGTCGATCCATTTCCACCCATCGACCGCATTCTTCCCTTGGCGAATGAAACTCAAGTGGTCGATCCAGTTTTTCCATCGGTTGATCCCATTCCTCCATTGCGGAATGTCAAAGTGATTGATCCAGTCCCTTCCTCGGTCAGTCCCACTCTTCCTCTGAAGAGTGCCAAAGTGGTCAATCCAGTTTCGCCATCGGTCGATCCCATTCCTCCATTGAGGAATGTCAAAGTGACTGATCCAGTCCCTTCCTCGATCAGTCCCACTCTTCCTCTGACGAGTGATAAGGTGGTCTATCTAAGTCCAACATTGGTTGATCCAATCCAATCATCGGTCGATCCTAATATCCTTCTAGAGATTAAACCCGATACTACCCATGTTTTTCTTGTTAATACAGAATCTACTGTACCGGGGGGCATTCCTCCTTATCCTGTGAAACCCACTTCAAGTAATGAGGCCATTCTTTTTGATTGGGGTGTGCTAACTAGACCTTGTCTTCCCTCCCACATTCCTTTCAAGATTACAGTACAGGTTCACGGTCGGGATGTTCCTCAAACGTTGATAGATGAAGGTGCGTCCATTAGTATTTTTTCTTCTGTTGCTTGGTACGCTTTGGTTTGTCCGCAGCTTGCACCGGTTACACAGAATCTGTTAGCTTTTAACATAAGAACTAGTCAACCTTTAGGAATCCTTCCTCAGTTTTCTATAACTTTGGGAGGGAAAACTGTCTTTATCGATTTCATGGTAGTCTGAGACCCCTTGGATTTTTCTTTACTCCTTGGGTGGGATTATGTCTATGCTATGAAAGCTCTTGTATCCACCCTTTTCCGTGTGATATCTTTCCCTCACGATGGAAGAATTGTGACTATTGATCAACTTTCATTCATCGGCCCTGATTGGGTTGCCTCCCTAAGTGGTTCCTATATGCAGACAGTATCGCCCCCGCTGCATGTCAATTATGTGGCATTGTCTCCCATGACCTCAACTTCTGATGACTTGGATCCAGTAGTTGACATGGTGATATCTTCGGTAGGGTTATTGGATCTCAATCTCCTTACCCCTGTCACGACCCTCGACATGTGTTCCTTCCAGAGTGATTGTCTTCCATCTGGTGAAGATCTCTTAGAATTCATACCGAGTTTTGTCCCTTGACATGGTACCCTTCCAGAGCATTATCCTCTCGGTATCCATGATCAAGAAGCAACAATGAGCATAGTTTCTCTTCTTTGTGGAAAGCTCGTTAAAAAATGAAACAGTCACCTCTCTTGAACCTTCTTTTCATCCACCCTTCTCCTTTTTTCTCATCCAGTCGAGAAATTGGTGATGAACTTAGAGCTGGTGAATGAATTGAATCTTGGGGGGCATGTCTCCAGCCTTTGATGATCATTCTAGAGCTAAGTCACCAGCTTCTAAGCTGGGGGCATACTGATCTTAGTCTTTGTTCTTTCTCATCCTCGTAAATACATGAGAATGCATCTGGGTAGACTTTTATCTCTTTTTCGGACCTGTATGGATACATGAAAAAGGAACTCCCTGGAGTCTCCTTTAATATCTTTTCATATTCTCTAAACATGAAAAGATTGCCAAGTGATCTTGCTTCCTTTCCCACTCGTTAAACGGTTTGAAAGGGTGTCTTTTGAGTGATAATTTATCTCTTTTTCGACCTCGTGAAACTAACATTACGAAAAAGGACAACATTGGAGTCATCTTTAAGTCCTTTTCAAACTCTCTAAAGATGAAAAGATTACCGATTGACCTTGTTCTCTTCACTCTCGTTAAAGTATTTGAAGAAAACGTCTGTTGAGCGATAGTTTATCTCTTTTTCGGTCTCATCAGACTACTTTACGAAAAAGGAACTGAGAGAGTTCTCTTTTAAGTGTTTTTCCAGACTCTATAATCATGAAAAACCTTCGAGTTTTCTATCTTTGGACTCGCTAAAACAAACATCGATAGGCCCATATGGGACCGAACCCTTAATTCTTCCAGTTCGTTAAAAAGAGGAAGAGGAACTTACCGAAGGTGAGTTATATCGAGCATGTGTTACCCTCATCTATCTAGATGGGGGGAAATTTGAAAGAAGCAAGCCAAGCAATCTCTTGAGAACATTACCAAGTAACTCTTAGAGTCACCCTTGAACACGGCACTGTGTCTTTTGCAATCATTTTAATCTGATGAACCTCTGCACTAAGCCAATCCTTTGAGTTTCTTTCACTCCTTTGGGTCACCTGTAACACCCTCTTTCCCCCAGTTTCTAAAAATAACTGGACTGGCCAAGAACTGTGGCAAACTCATAAATGTGAATAACATTATGAATTTATATTGCAGGACTGCTGAGAGGGGATGTGCAGAAAAACAGACCACGATGGCAGTGGAAGGCACCTGGAAAGGTGGCGTTAACTTCCACCGAGAATTAATACCGTATTTGGACTCCACTGGCCTGGAGAACCAAAAGCGGCTCGCTGGCCCCGAATTAAATGTCTCGCAGGCTGGTAGGTAGATGGTTTAATGGGGTATGGGAGGTGAACCTCCCATCCGTAGAGTCGTTAGACTTGATCAGCGTGAGGGTAATCGCGCCACACGCAACCTCGCAAGAGAATAAGGCATGGGGTAGAAGAGATTGGGGGAAGACGCAAGGGGAGAACTCTGGAAATATGCAGAGTGAGTGATAGCAAAGAGGAAGGATTGCAACCTTCGCTCCTGGTCACTAGAAAACAGAGATGCACTCTCACAGCATCATGGTCTCAGCTCGGGGTGGATAGTGGTAAATCTGCTAGGAGTGGCTAAGCCTACGGTTGGGTGGAAACGAGCACCCCTCTCAGCAGTTGCATAACCCCTGGTGTTATTTCTGATAAGTGTTTTGCCTTTGGCATCTTGAAATATATGTATATGTTCATGTTGATGAATATGCCCATAAGCTGTGAAATTGTGAATGATTTCATTATAAGAATGTCTGTATGGTATTTTGATCAGTACTAGTAGTTGTATAATTGTATGGAAGGACTATGTGTGGCTTATGTCCTCATGAATTGTTATTTACATGCGTCCTAACCTAACTGAGACTTCACGTCTAGCTCTCAGGAGGACGACCTCCTTGCCTACCTGAGGTAGTATCCTGAGTGAATCTCCCCATAGAGATACCCTCCTTGAAAATCCCATCAAGAACCTAGAAGGAGGACACGAGGGTGCAAAGCCCTAAGAAATCTCTGATAGTAACGAATCGATGGACGAGATTTCATCGAGAAATCTGTGGTCACTCATGACCGTTAGATTTGGTAAGAGGAAGTTGGAAAGTTAAGTGCCTTAATCATGATAGGTATTAATCGACAGATGAGGATCCATCGAGAAATCTACGGTCACACACAACCGTTAGATTAGTAGGAGAAAGTAGGGCGTTAAATGCCTTACCACTTTGTTTTCCTGTATCTTTTGTGAGTAGCGAAGAGTTTAGGATCGTGGATCCCCAAAGTCCATGAGAGTATTTGGGTCATGGATCTTTCCACATTTAGGAAGTCGTGGGAGAGCCCACAAGTTAGGAATCTGTCTGAGCCGTCAGATTTCGGCTAAAAAAACCGACAGTCGTTGGATCTGTCAGAAGATACCTGAGGGTTAACACCCCAGTGGATTGGGACTTTCCAATGTGGAAACCCTGGGATATATTTGAGCCGTCCAATTAACGAAGGCCACGTGTCGTGAGATCTCCCATTTCGGGAAATCGAGAATCATGCAATCGGGATTCCTATTGACAAGAGTTTGGGATTTTCCATGGTGAAAACCATGGGATGGATCTAAGTCGTTCGATTGATGGAGGCCACGTGTCGTGAGATATCCCATTTCGGGAAATCGAGAATCGCGGAATCGGGATCCCTGTTGACAAGTGTTCAGGATTTTCCATGGTGAAAACCCCGGAATAGATCTGAGCCATCTGATTGACGGAGGACACGTGTCGTGAGATTTCTCGATTTCTTGAAATCAGAGATCTCACGATGCGTGGCCTCCGTCAATTGGACGGTTCAGATCCATCCCAGGGTTTTCACCATGGAAAATCCCGAACTCTTGTCAATAGGAATCCCGATTCTGTGATTCCCGATTTCCTGAAATGGGACATCTCACGACACGTGACCTCCTTCAATCGGATGGCTCAGATCTGTCCCGGGGTTTTCACCATGGAAAATCTCGAACTCTTGTCAACAGGAATCCCGATTCCGGGATTCTCGATTTCCCAAAATGGGAGATCTCACGACATGTGGCCTCTGTCAATTCGAGGGCTCAAATCTATCACGGGGTTTCCACATTGGAAAGTCTCGATCCACTTGGGTGTTAACCCTTGGGTATCTTCTGACAGATCCAACGACTGTCGGGCTTTTCAGTCGAAATCTGATGGCTCAAATAGATTCCTAACTTGTGGGATCTCCCATGGCTTCCTAAACATGGAAAGATCCACGACCCAGATACTCTCATAGACTTTGGGGATCCACGGTCCTAAACTCTTCGGTACCCACAAAAGATACAGGAAAACAAAGTGGTAAGGCATTTAACGCCCTACTTTCTCCTACTAATCTAATGGTCGTGTGTGGCCGTAGAGTTCCCGATGGATCCTCATCCGTCAATTAATACCTATCAGGATTGAGGCACTTAACTTTCCAGCTTCCTCTTACCAAATATAACGGTCATAAGTGACCACATATTTCATGATGAAATCTCGTGCATTGATTCGTTACTATCAGGGATTTCTTAGGGCCTTGTTCTCTTGTGTCCTCCTTACATGTTCTTTATGGGCTTTTTAAGGAGGGTATCTCTATGGGTAGATTCACTCAGGATACTACCTGAGGTAGGTAAGGAGGTCCTACTCCCAAGAGCCAGACATGAAGTTTGAGTTAGGTCAGGACGCATGTAAATAACAATTCATGAGGACATAAGCCACACATAGTCCTTCCATACAATTATACAACTACTAGTACTGATCAAAATACCATACAGACATTCTTATAATGAAATCATTCACAGTTTCACAGCTTATGGGCATAATCATCAGAATGAACATATACATATATTTAAAGATGCCAAAGGAAAAACACTTATCAGAAATAACACCAGGGGTTATGCAACTACTGAGAGGGGTGCTCATTTCCATCCAACCATAGGCTTAGCGACTCCCAGTGGATTTACCACTAGCCACCCCAGAGCTGAGACCACGATGCTGTGAGACTGCGTCTCTGTTTTCCAGTGACCAGGAGCGAAGGTTGCAATCCTTCCTCTTTTCTATCACTCACTCTGCATATTTCTAGATTTCTCCCCTCGCGTCTGCCCCCAATCGCTTCTACCCCACGCCTTATCCTCTTGCGAGGTTGCGTGTGGCATGATTACCCTCGTGCTAATCAGGTCTGACAACTCTACGGATGGGAGGGTCACCTCCCATCCCTCATTAAACCATCTACCTACCAGCCTGTGAGACATTTAATTCGGGGCCAGCGAGCCGCTTTTGGTTCTCCAGGCCAGTGGAGTCCAAATACGGTATTAATTCTCAGTGGAAGTTAATGCCACCTTTCTAGGTACCTTCCACCGCCATCGTGGTCTCTTTTTCTGGACATCCCCTCTCAGTAGTCCTACAATATAAATTGATAATGTTATTCAGATTTATGAGTTTGCCACAGTTCTTGGCCAGTCCAGTTATTTTTATAAACTGGGTGAAACAGGGTGTTACAATTCCCTCCCCCTTAAAAAGGAACATCATCCTCGATGTTCTTATGTACTAACATGAATTGGATGTACAAAAGTAAACAAAATTGGATATGCTTGTCTCATGGCATCCTCCATTTCCCATGTAGCCTCATCTGGGCCAAAACGTTTCCACTGCACCTTGACTTGTGCAATGGTTATGTTCAGGAGCGGGGTTTCCTTTCTGTCCAGTATGCATTGGGGTTCTGGTAGAAATTCTCCCTTCGGTTCCACCTAGATCACAGACCAGTCAATTATATGGTTAGTATCATGTACATATTTCTTCAATAATGAAACATGGAAAACATTATGTGCTTTTACTGTGGGAGGAAGTGCTAGCCGATAGGCTACAGGTCCCACTCTATCTAGAACCTCAAAGGGTCCACAATATTGGGGTGCCAACTTGGCACAAGCTCCCATTCTAAGGGAACTCCTTCTGGGATTAATTCTGAGATATACATGGTCTCCCATTTTGAACTCTCTTGGAGTTCTCTTTTGATCAGCATAACTTTTCTGTCGGTTCTGAGCGACCTTCAGATTTTGTTTTATCTGAGTCACTTGCTGCTCCATTTCTTTCAACATGTCGGGTCCAAAAGAAATCCTATTTACAGGATTACTCCAGCTGACTTGAGTATTACATGGTCTACCATATAGGACCTCGAAGGGACTCATCTTTAAGGATGCTTGGTAGCCGTTGTTGTAGGCGAATTCTACCAATGGAAGGTAGTCCTCCCATTTCCTGGGTTGATGTATTACATGCATTATTAACATATCCTCTAATATCTGATTTACTCTTTCTGTCTGTCCGTCGGTTTGAGGGTGATAGGCGGTGCTAAACAACAATTTGGTCTCCAAACCAACCATCAGTGATTTCCAAAAATTGGAAGTAAATTTTTTTTCTTTGTCAGATATTATCTCTCTCGGCATACCGTGCAGTCAAAATATCTCTTTCATGAATATCTGGGTGATATCTATCGCCTTGCAGGTTGATTTGATGGGCATGAAATGAGTGGACTTGCTCAGTTTATCCACCGCCACCATAATGGCATCATTCTGTTTGGTTGAAGTTGGTAATCCAGTGATAAAATCCATAGAGATGGTTTCCCTTTTCCATTCTGGGATGGGTAAAGGGTGTAATAGTCCTGTTGGGTGTCGATGTTCTGCTTTAACCTGTTGGCATTCTATGCATTGGGCCAAATATTTGGCTATGTCTTTCTTCAATCTAGGCCAATAAAATTGTTTCCGGGTGG
>ML780776.1:668717-688027 GCA_009831015.1 Picea engelmannii | reverse complement strand
CCATTAAAGGAAAAATGGCAAGGGGGCTCCAGAATGCATCCTCAGCCATATATCTGGGTGGGTGGACTCTGGCCATCCAGATCTGTTTGCTACTTACCCTAATGCACGCTCGCACCCCAGCGTAAAACTGGCATCTCTTCTTCACATCAGACGGTCGTTACGGATCCTGAGATTTCCCGAAGGAATCTTGTCCGTCCATCGAGACTTAGCCACATGCTATTGTCTTGACATTATGGATCGGGATTTGTCAAGGCTAGAGCCCTAGTTTTTGTCAGCGGAACTCCCGAATCCCCGATCCCCGAAACGGGTAATCTCTCAACACGTCACCTCCTTAAATTGGACGGTCCACAACTACTCCAGGGTTTCCAGCCAGGAAAATCCCGGTCCCTTGTCGCCAGGATTCCCGATCTCGCAATTTTCGATTCCCCAGAATGGGAGATCTCACGATGCGTGGCCTCCGTCAATTGGACGGCTCAGATCCATCCTAGGGTTTTCACCATGGAAAATCTCGAACTCTTGTCAACAGGAATCCCGATTCCGCGATTCCCAATTTCCCGAAATGGGAGATCTCACGACACGTGCCCTCCATCAATCGGATGGCTCAGATCCATCCCGGGGTTTTCACCATGGAAAATCCCGAACTCTTGTCAATAGGAATCTCGATTACGCAATTCCCAATTTCCCGAAATGGGAGATCTCACGACACGTGGCCTCCATCAATCAGACGGCTCAGATCCGTCCCGGGGTTTTCACCATGGAAAATCTTGAACTCTTGTCAACAGGAATCCTGATTCCGCAAATCCCTATTTCCCAAAATGGGAGATCTCACGACACGTGGCCTCCATCAATAGGACGACTCAAATCTATCCCGGGGTTTCCACATTGGAAAGTCCCAATCCACTAGGGTGTCAACCCTCGGGTATCTTCTGACAGATCCAACGGCTGTCGGGTTTTTCAGCTGAAATCTGACAGCTCAAACAGATTCCTAACTTGTGGGCTCTCCCACGACTTCCTAAACGTGGAAAGATCCATGGCCCAGATACTCTCATGGACTTTGGGGATCCATGGTCCTCAACTATTCGCTACCCACAAAAGATATAGGAAAACAAAGTGGTAAGGCATTTAACGCCCTACTTTCTCCTACTAATCTAACGGTCGTGTGTGACCGTAGATTTCCCGATGGATCCTCGTCCATTGATTAATACCTATTAGGATTAAGGCACTTAACTTTCCAACTTCCTCTTACCAAATATAATGGTCATGAGTGACCATATATTTCTCGATGAAATCTCATCCATCGATTCGTTACTATCATGGATTTCTTAGGGCCTTGCGCCTTCGTGTCCTCCTTCCAGGTTCTTGATTGGATTTTCAAGGAGGGTATCTCTATGGGAAGATTCACTTAGGGTACTACCTGAGGTAGGTAAGGAGGTCGTCCTCTCGAGAGCTAGACGTGAAGTCTGAGTTAGGTCAAGATGCATGTAAATAGCAATTCATGAGGACATAAGCCACACATAGTCCTTCCATACAATTATACAACTACTAGTACTAATCAAAATACCATACATACATTCTTATAATGAAATCATTCATAGTTTCACAACTTATGGGCATAATCATCAGAATTAACATATACATATATTTCAAGATGCCAAAGGCAAAACACTTATCAGAAATAACACCAGGGGTTATGCAACTGCTAAGAGGGGTGCTCGTTTCCACCCAAATGTAGGCTTAGTGACTCCCAACGGATTTACCACTACCCACCCCCGAGATGAGACCATGATGCTATGAGACTGCATCTCTATTTTCCAGTGACCAGGAGTGAAGGTTGCAATCCTTCCTCTTTGCTATCACTCACTCTTCATATTGCCAGAGTTCTCCCCTCGCGTCTGCCCCCAATTGCTTCTACCCCACGTCTTATCCTCTTGCGAGGTTGCGTGTGGCGTGATTACCCTTGCACTGATCAGGTCTGACGGCTCTACAAAAGGGAGGTTCACCTCTAAATCAGATTTTTATGGTCTTCTGTCGAATCAAAAGGCCTAAACATCCATGGAGGACCAGCGTAAGCTTTCTGTTTCTCTCTCCCCACTCCCATGTGGTCGCGGGTCATGATCACAGTCCGAATAAACTCAATACCTCTTTCATGTTTTATGCCTCGACGCTACAGTGATGTCGACTCGTTTGAATTGGCAATCACCGAATCCTGACATGGCTAGCGATCGACCAATGAGGTGAATCCCTATAGGGTTAGCAAATGGCTAATAGGAACAAATCCCAATAGGGCCAGAGAACAGCCAAAGAGAAACGACCCCATAGCACAGTTAAGTGGAATACAGGTGGCAGAGAGGGAAACGCGACACGGTGGTCGATATGATAGGAGGGGCCCCACCTCACACGCCACACTATTTCGGACCCCCCCCACCCCCATTAAAGGAAGAATGGCAAGGGGGGTCCGGAATCCGCCTGAGCATCATTGATTAAGATGAATTAATCTCGACCGTTCGAGAGTTGCGCGTCCAATTCCAGACCCCCCCCCCCATTAAAGGCAGAATGGCAAGGGGGCTCTGGAATGCATCCTCAAACGTAGATCTAGGCGGGTGGACTCTGGCCATCCAGATTTGTTCGCTATTTACCCTAATGCCTGCTCGCACCCCAACATAAAACTGGCATCTCTTCCTCACATCAGACAGTCGTTATGCACCCTGAGATTTCCTGAAGGAATCTTGTCCGTCCATCGGGACTTAGCCACATGCTATTGTCTCGACATTATGGATCGAGATTTGTCAAGGCAAGAGCCTGAGTTTTTGTTAGCGGAACTCCTGAATCCTCGATCCTCGAAATGGGTAATCTCTCAACACGTCACGTCCTTAAATTGGATGGTCCACAACTGCTCCGGGTTTCCACCCAGGAAAATCCCAATCCCTTTTCGCCAGGACTCCTGATCTCGCGATTTCTTATTCCCCAGAATGGGAGATCTCACGACACATGGCCTCTGTCAATCGGACGGCTCAGATCCGTCCTGGGGTTTTCACGATGGAAAATCCCGAACACTTGTCAACAGGAATCCCGATTCCATGATTCTCGATTTCCTGAAATGGGAGATCTCACGACACGTGGCCTCCATCAATCGGACGGGTCAGATCCATCTCGAGGTTTTCACCATGGAAAATCCCAAACTCTTGTCAACAGGAATCCCGATTTCCTGAAATGGGAGATCTCACGACACGTGGCCTCCGTCAATCGGATGGCTCAAATCTATCCCGGGATTTCCACATTGGAAAGTTCCGATCCACTAGGGTGTTAACCCTCAGGTATCTTCTGACAGATCCAACGAGTGTTGGGTTTTTTAGCCGAAATCTGACGGCTCAGACAGATTCCTAACTTGTGATCTCTCCCACGACTTCATAAACGTGGAAATATCCACAGCCCAGATACTCTCATGGACTTTGGGGATCCACGGTCCTAAACTCTTCGCTACCAACAAAAGATATAGGAAAACAAAGTGGTAAGGAATTTAACACCCTACTTTCTCCTACTAATCTAACGGTCGTGTGTGACCGTAGATTTCCCGATGGATCCTCGTCCGTCGATTAATACCTATCAGGATTAAGGCACTTAACTTTCCAACTTCCTCTTACCAAATCTAACTATCATCAGTGACCACAGATTTCTCGATGAAAGCTCATCCATCAATTCGTTACTATCAGGGATTTCTTAGGGACTTGTGCCCTCGTGTCCTCCTTCCAAGTTCTTGATGGGATTTTCAAGGAGGGTATCTCTATGGGGAGATTCACTCAGGATACTACCTGAGGTAGGTAAGGAGGTCATCCTCCAGAGAACCAGACGTGAAGTCTGAGTTAGGTCAGGACACATGTAAATAACAATTCATGAGGACATAAGACACACATAGTCCTTCCATACAATTATACAACTACTAGTACTGATCAAAATACCATACAAACATTCTTATAATGAAATCATTCACAATTTCACAGGTTATGGGCATAATCATCAGAATGAACATATACATATATTTCAAGATGCCAAAGGAAAAAAACTTATCAGAAATAACACCAGGGGTTATGCAATTGCTGATAGGGGTGCTCGTTTCCACCCAACCATAGGCTTAGCGACTCCCAGCGGATTTACCACTAGCCACCCCCGAGATGAGACCATGATGCTGTGAGCCTGCGTCTCTTTTTCCCAGTGACCAGGAGTGAAGGTTGCAATCCTTCCTCTTTGCTATCACTCACTCTGCATATTTCCAGATTTCTCCCCTCACGTCTTCCCCCAATCGCTTCTACCCCACGCCTTATCCTTTTGCGAGATTGCATGTGGCACGATTACCCTTGGGTTGATCAGGTCTGATGGCTCTACGGATGGGAGGTTCACCTCTAAATCAGATTTTTCTGTTCTTCTCCCAAATCAAAAGCCCTAAACATCCATGGAGGACCAGCGTAAGCTGGCTCTTTCTCTCTCCCCGCTCCCATGTGGTCGCAGGTCATGATCACAGTCCAAATAAACTCAGTACCTCTTTCATGTTTCGCGCCTTGGCGCTACAGTGATGTCGAGTCATTTGACTTGGCAACCGCTGAATCCTGACAGGGCTAGCGATCGGCCAATGGGGCGAATCCCTACAGGGTTAGCAAATGGCTAATAGGAACAAATCCCAACAGGGCTAGAGAACAGCCAATGAGAAACGGCCCCGTTGCGCGGTTAAGTGGAATACAGGTGGCAGACAGGGAAATGTGACACGATGGTCTACATGACAGGAGGGGCCCCACCTCACACGCCACACTATTCCGGACCCCCCCCCATTAAAGGCGGAATGGCAAGGCGGGTTCGGAATCCGCCTGAGCACCGTTGATTAAGATGAATTAATCTTGACCGTTCGAGAGTTGCGTGTCCAATTCCGGACCACCCCCCCGATTAAAGGAAGAATGGCAAGGGGGATCCAGAATGCATCCCCAGCCGTAGATTTGGGCGGGTGGACTCTGGCCATCCATATCTGTTCGCTACTTACCTGATGCGCGCTCACGCCCCAGCGTAAAACTAGCATCTCTTCCTCACATCGGATGGTCGTTATGGACCTTGAGATTTCCTGAAGGAATCTTGTCCATTCATCGGGACTTAGCCACATGCTATTGTCTCGACATTATGGATCGAGATTTGTCAAGGCATGAGCTCAAGTTTTTGTCAGCGGAACTCCCGAATCCCCGATCCCCGAAATGGGTAATCTCTCAACATGTCACCTCCTTAAATCAGATGGTCCACAACTGTTCCAGGGTTTCCACCCAAGAAAATCCCGATCCCTTGTCGCCAGGACTCCCAATCTCGCAATTTTCGATTCCCCGGAATGGGAGATCTCATGACGCATGGCATCCGTCAATCGAACGACTCAGATCTATTACGGGGTTCTCAGATCTATTACGGGGTTTTCACCATGGAAAATCCTAAACTCTTGTCAACAGGAATCCTGATTCTGTGATTCTCGATTTCTCGAAATGGGAGATCTCACGACACATGGCCTCCGTCAATCGTATGGCTCAGATCCTTCTTGGGGTTTTCACCATGGAAAATCCCGAACTCTTGTTAACAGGAATCCCGATTCCGTGATTCCCGATTTCCCAAAATGGGATATCTCATGACACGTGGCCTCCGTCAATCAGACGTCTCAAATCTATCCCGGGGTTTCCAGATTGGAAAATCCTGATCCACTAGGGTGTTAACCCTCGGGTATCTTCTGACAGATCCAACAGCTGTCGGGTTTTTCAGCTGAAATCTCACAGCTCAGACAGATTCCTAACTTGTGGGCTCTCCCACAACTTCCTAAACGTGGAAAGATCCATGTCCCAGATACTCTCATGGAATTTGGGGATCCACGGTCCTATACTCTTCGCTACCCACAAAAGATACAGGAAAAAAAAGTGGCAAGGCATTTAACACCCTACTTTCTCCTACTAATCTAACGGTCGTGTGTGACAGTAGATTTCCCGACGGATCCTCGTCCGTCGATTAATACCTATCAAGATTAAGGCACTTAACTTTCCAGCTTCCTATTACCAAATCTAACGGTCATGAGTGACCACAGATTTCTCGATGAATTCTCGTCCATCAATTCGTTACTATCAGGGATTTCTTAGGGCCTTGCGTCCTCATGTCCTCCTTCTGGGTTCTTGATGGGATTTTCAAGCAGGGTATCTCTATGGGGAGATTCACTCAGGATACTACCTGAGGTAGGTAAGGAGGTCGTGCTCTCAAGAGCGAGACCTGAAGTCAAAGTTAGGTTAGGACGCATGTAAATAACAATTCATGAGGACATAAGCCACACATAGTCCTTCCATACAATTATACAACTACTAGTACTGATCAAAATACCATACATACATTCTTATAATGAAATCATTCACAGTTTCATAGCTTATGGGCATAATCATCAGAATGAACATATACATATATTTACAGATGCCAAAGGCAAAACACTTATCAGAAATAACACCAGGGTTTATGCAACTGCTGAGAGGGGTGCTCATTTCCACCCAACCGTAGGCTTAGAGACTCCCAACGGATTTACCAGTAGCCACCCCCGAGCTGAGACCACGATGCTGTGAGACTGCGTCTCTCTTTGCTAGTGACCAGGAGAAAAAGTTGCAATCCTTCCTCTTTGCTATTACTCACTCTCCATATTGTCAGAGTTCTCCCATCACGTCTGCCCCCAATCGCTTCTACCTCACGCCTTATCCTCGTGCGAGGTTGCGTGTGGCGCAATTACCCTCATGCTGATTAGGTCTGATGGCTCTATGGATGGGAGGTTCACCTCTAAATCGGATTTTTTGGGTCTTCTGCCGAATTAGAAGCCCTAAACATCCATGGAGGACCAGTGTAAGTTGGCTCTTTCTCTCTCCCCACTCACATGTGGTCGCGGGTCATGATCACAGATCGAATAAAATCAGTACCTCTTTCATGTTTCGCACCTCGGCGCTACCGTGATGTCGAGTCATTTGACTTGGAAACCATCGAATCCTGACAGGGCTAGCGATTGGCCAATGGGGCGAATCCCTACAGGGTTAGCAAATGGCTAATAGGAACAAATCCCAATAAGGCCAGGGAATAGCCAATGAGAAACGACCCTATTGCGTGGTTAAGTGGAATACAGGTGGTAGAGAGGGAAACACGACACGATGGTCGACATGATAGGAGGGGCCCCACCTCACATGCCACACTATTCTAGACACCCCCCCCCATTAAAGGCAGAATGGCAAGGGGAGTTCAGAATCTGCCTGAGCACCGTTGATTAAGATGAATTAATCTCGACCGTTCGAGAGTTGCACGTCCAATTCCGGACCCCCCCCCCCTTTAAAGACAGAATAGCAAGGGGACTCTAGAATGCATCCTCAGCCATATATCTGGGTGGGAGGACTCTGGTCATCCAGATCTGTTCACTACTTACCCTAATGCGCGCTCGCGCCCCATCGTAAAACTGGCATCTCTTCCTCACATCGGACGATTGTTACGGACCTTGAGATTTCCCGAAGGAATCTTGTCCGTCCATCGGGACTTAGCCACATGCTATTGTCTCGACATTATGGATCGAGATTTGTCAAGGCAAGAGACCGAGTTTTTGTCAGCGGAACTCCCGAATCCCCAATCCTTGAAATGGGTAATCTCTCAACACGTCACCTCCTTAAATTGGACGGTCCACAACTGGTCCAGGGTTTTCGCCCTGGAAAATCCCAATCCCTTGTTGCCAGCACTCCCGATCTCATGACTTCCGATTTCCCGGAATGGGAGATCTCACAACGCGTGGCCTCCGTCAATTGGATAGCTCAGATCCGTCCTAGGGTTTTCACCATGGAAAATCCCTAAATCTTGTCAACAGGAATCCCGATTCCGTGATTCTTGATTTCTCGAGATGGGAGATATCACGACATGTGGCCTCCATCAATCGGACGGCTCAGATCCGTCTCAGGGTTTTCACCATGGAAAATCCCGAACTCTTGTCAACAGGAATCCCGATTCCGCGATTCCTGATTTCCTGAAATGGGAGATCTCATGAAACGTGGCCTCCATCAATCGGATGGCACAAATCTATCCTGGGGTTTCCACATTGGAAAGTCCCGATCTATTGGGGTGTTAACCCTCGCGTATCTTCTGACAAATCCAACGGCTGTCAGCTTTTTCATCCGAAATGTGACGGATCAGATAGATTGCTAACTTGTGGGCTCTCCCATGACTTCCTAAATGTGGAAAGATCCACGACCCAGATACTCTCATGGACTTTTGGGATCCACGGTCCTAAACTCTTCGCTACCCACAAAAGATAAAGGAAAACAAAGTGGTAAGGCATTTAACGCTCTACTTTCTCCTACTAATCTAACGGTCGTGTGTGACCGTAGATTTCCTGATGGATCCTCGTCCGTCGATTAATACCTATCAGGATTAAGGCACTTAACTTTCCATCTTCCTATTACCAAATCTAATGATCATGAGTGACCATAGATTTCTCAATGAAATATCGTCCATCGATTCATTACTATCAGGGATTTCTTAGGGCCTTGTGCCCTCATTTCCTCTTTCCGGGTTCTTGATGGGCTTTTCAAGGAGGGTATCTCTATGGGGAGATTCACTCAGGATACTACCTGAGGTAGGTAAGGAGGTCGTCCTCCCGAGAGCCAGACGTGAATTCTGAGTTAGGTCAAGATGCATGTAAATAACAATTCATGACGACATAAGCCACACATAGTCCTTCCATACAATTATACAACTACTGGTACTGATCAAAATACCATACAGACATTCTTATAATGAAATCATTCACAGTTTCACAGCTTATGGGAATAATGATTAGAATTAAAATATACATATATTTCAAGATGCCAAAGGAAAAACACTTATCAGAAATAACACCAGGGGATATGCAACTGCTGAGAGGGGTGCTCGTTTCCATCCAACCGTAGGCTTAGCGACTCCCAACGGATTTACCACTAGCCACCCCCGAGATGAGACCACGATGCTATGAGACTGCATCTCTGTTTGCCAGTGACTAGGAGCGAAGGTTGCAATCCTTCCTCTTTGCTATCACTCACTCTGCATATTTCCAGAGTTCTCCCGTCGCATCTTCCCCCAATCACTTGTACCCCACACCTTATCCTCTTGCGAGGTTGCGTGTGGTACGATTACCCTCGTGTTGATCAGGTCTGATGGCTCTACGGATGGGAGGTTCACCTCTAAATCAGATTTTGTTGGTCTTCTGCTGCATCAGAAGCCCTAAACATCCATGGAGGACCAACGTAAGCTAGCTCTTTCTCTCTCCCCACTCCCATGTGGTCGCGGGTCATGATCACAGTCCGAATAAACTCGGTACCTCTTTCATGTTTCGTGCCTCGGTGCTACTATAATGTCGAGTCATTTGACTTGGCAACCGCCGAATCTCGGCAGGGCTAGCGATCGACCAATGGGGTGAATCCCTTTATTGTTAGAAAATGGATAATAGGAACAAATCCCAACAGGGCCAGAGAACAGCTAATGAGAAACGACCCCGTTGCGTGATTAAGTGGAATACAAGTGGCAGATATGGAAACGCGACATGGTGGTCGACATGACAAGAGGGGCCCCACCTCACACGCGACACTATTCTCCCCCCCCCCATTAAAGGAAGAATGGCAAGGGGGGTCCGGAATCCGCCTGAGCGTCGTTGATTAAGATGAATTAATCTCGACTGTTCGAGAGTTGCCCGTCCAATTCTGGACCACCCCCCCCCTTTAAAGGAAGAATAGCAGGGGGACTCTATAATCCATCTTGAGCTGTATATCTAGGTGGGTGGAATCTGGCCATCCAGATATTTTCGCTACTTACCCTAATGTACGCTTGCGCCCCAGCGTAAAACTGGCATCTCTTCCTCACATCGGACGCTCGTTATGGACCCTGTGATTTCTCGAAGGAATATTGTCCATCCATCGGGACTTAGCCACATGCTATTGTATCGACATTATGGATCGAGATTTGTCAAGGAAAGAGCCCGAGTTTTTGTCAGCGGAACTCCCGAATCCCCGATCCCCGAAATGGGTAATCTCTCAACACGTCACCTCCTTAAACCGGAAAATCCACAACTGCTCCTGGGTTTCCACCCAGGAAAATCCCGATCCCTTGTCACCAGGACTCTCGATATCACAATTTCTGATTCCCCAGAATGGGAGTTCTCACGACGCGTGGCCTCCGTCAATCGGACGGCTCAGATCCGTCCCGGGGTTTTCACCATGGAAAATCCCGAACACTTGTCAACAGGAATCCCGATTCCATGATTCTCGATTTCCCGAAATGGGAGATCTCACGACACGTGGCCTCCGTCAATATGACGGCTCAGATCCGTCTCGGGGTTTTCACCATGGAAAATCCTGAACTCTTGTTAACAGGAATCCTGATTTCGCAATTCCCAATTTCCCGAAATGGGAGATCTCACGACACATGGCCTCCGTCAATCGGATGGCTCAAATCTATCCTGGGGTTTCCACATTGGAAAGCCCCGATCCACTGGGATGTTAACCCTTGGGTATCTTATGACAGATCCAACGACTGTCAGGTTTTTCAGCCAAAATCTGATGGCTCAGACAGATTCCTAACTTGTGGGATCTCCCACAACTTCCTAAACGTGGAAAGATCCATGGCCCAGATACTCTAATTGACTTTTGGGATCCACGGTCCTAAACTCTTCGCTACCCACAAAAGATAAAGGAAAACAAAGTGGTAAGGCATTTAACGCCCTACTTTCTCCTACTAATCTAATGGTCGTGTGTGATCGTACATTTCCCAATGGATCCTCGTCCATCGATTAATACCTATAAGGATTAAGGCACTTAACTTTCCAACTTCCTCTTACCAAATCTAATGGTCATGAGTGACCACAGATTTCTCGATGAAATATCATCCATCAATTCGTTACTATCAGGGATTTCTTAGGGCCTTGCTCCCTCGTATCCTCCTTCCAGGTTCTTGATGGGATTTTCAAGGAGGGTATCTCTATGGGGAGATTCACTCAGGATACTACCTGAGGTAGGTAAGGAGGTCGTCCTCCAGAGATCTAGACGTGAAGTCTGAGTTAGGTCAGGGCACATGTAAATAACAATTCATGAGGACATAAGCCACACATAGTCCTTCCATACAATTATACAACTACTAGTACTGATCAAAATACCATACAAATATTCTTATAATGAAATCATTCAAAGTTTCACAGCTTATGGTCATAATCATCAGAATGAACATATACATATATTTCAAGATGCCAAAGGAAAAACACTTATCAGAAATAACACCAGGGGTTATGCAACTGCTGAGAGGGTTGCTCGTTTCCACCCAACCGTAAGCTTAGCGACTCCCAATGGATTTACCACTAGCCACCCCTGAGCTGAGACCATGATGCTGTGAGCATCCATCTCTTTTTCCCATTGACCAGGAGTGAAGGTTGCAATCCTTCCTCTTTGCTATCACTCACTTTTCATATTGCCAGAGTTCTCCCCTCACGTCTTCCCCCAATCGCTTCTACCCCATGCCTTATCCTCTTGCGAGGTTGCATGTGGCGGGATTACCCTCGTGCTGATCAGGTATGATGGCTCTACGGATGGGAGGTTCACCTCTAAATCATATTTTTCGGGTCTTCTGCCAAATCATAAGCCCTAAACATCCATGGAGGACCAGTGTAAGCTAGCTCTTTCTCTCTCCCCGCTCCCATGTGGTCGCAGGTCATGATCACAGTCCGAATAAACTCAGTACGTCTTTCATGTTTCGCACCTCGGAGCTATAGTGATGTCGAGTCATTTGAATTGGCAACTGCCGAATCCCGGTAAGGCTAGCAATCGGCCAATGGGGCGAATCCCTACAGGGTTAGCAAATGGCTAATAGGAACAAATCCCAACAGGGCCAGAGAACAACCAATGAGAAACAGCCCCGTTCCACAGTTAAGTGGAATACAGGTGGCAGAGAGGGAAACGTGACACAGTGGTCAACATGACAGGAGGGGCCCCACCTCATACGCCACACTATTCTGGACCCCCCCCCGCCATTAAAGGAAAAATGGCAAGGGGGGTCCAAAATCCTCCTGAGCGCCGTTAATTAAGATGAATTAATCTCGACCGTTCGAGAGTTGCGTGTCCAATTCCGGACCCCCCACCCATTAAAGGAAGAATGGCAAGGGGGCTCCGGAATGCATCCTCAGCCGTAGATCTGGGTGGGTGGACTCTGGCCATCCATATCTGTTCACTACTTACCTAATGTGCGCTTGCGCCCCAGCGTAAAAATCGCATCTCTTCCTCACATCAGACAGTTGTTACGGACCATGAGATTTCTCGAAGGAATCTTGTCCATCAATCGGGACTTAGCCACATGCTATTGTCTCGACATTATGGATCGAGATTTGTCAAGGCAAGAGCTCGAGTTTTTGTCAGCGGAACTCCCGAATCCCCGATCCCTGAAATGGGTAATCTCTCAACACGTCACCTCCTTAAATCAGAAGGTCCACAACTGCTCCAGGGTTTCCACCCAGGAAAATCCCGATCCCTTGTCGCCAGGACTCCTGATCTCGCGATTTTCTATTCCATGGAATGGGATATCTCATGATGCATGGCCTCCGTCAATCGAACGACTCAGATCCGTCATGGGGTTTTCACCATGGAAAATCCTAAACTCTTGTCAATAGGAATCCCGATTCTATGATTCTTGATTTCTCGAAATGGGAGATCTCACGAAATGTGGCCTCCGTCAATCGAACGGCTCAGATCCATCTTGGGGTTTTCACCATGGAAAATCCAGAACTCTTGTTAATAGGAATCCCGATTCCACGATTCCCGATTTCCCGAAATGGGAGATCTCACGACATGTGGCATCCGTCAATCGAACGGCTCAAATCTATCCCGGGGTTTCCACATTGGAAAGTCCCGATCCACTAGGGTGTTAACCCTCGGGTATCTTCTGACAGATCCAACGGCTCTCAGGTTTTTCAGCTGAAATCTGACAGCTCAGACAGATTCCTAACTTGTGGGCTCTCCCACGACTTCCTAAACGTGGAAAGATCCAGGTCCCAGATAATCTCATGGACTTTGGGGATCCACGGTCCTAAACTCTTCGCCACCCACAAAAGATACAGGAAAACAAAGTGGTAAGGCATTTAACGCCCTACTTTCTCTTACTAATCTAACGATCGTGTGTGACCATAGATTTTCAGATGGATCCTCTTCCGTCGATTAATACATATCAGGATTAAGGCACTTAACTTTCCAGCTTCCTATTACCAAATCTAACGGTCATGAGTGACCACAGATTTCTCGATGAAATATCGTCCATCGATTCGTTACTATCAGGGATTTCTTAGGGCCTTGCGTCCTCGTGTCCTCCTTCCGGGTTCTTGATGGGATTTTCAAGGAGGGTATCTCTATGGGGAGATTCACTCAGGATACTACCTGAGGTAGGTAAGGAGGTCATTCTTTCGAGAGACAGACCTGAAGTCTGAGTTAGGTCAGGACGCATGTAAATAACAATTCATGAGGACATAAGCCACACATAGTCCTTCCATACAATTATACAACTACTAGTACTGATCAAAATACCATACAAAAATTCTTATAATGAAATCATTCATAGTTTCACAGCTTATGGGCATAATCATAAGAATGAACATATACATATATTTCAAGATGCCAAAGGAAAAACACTTATTAGAATTAACACCAGGGGTTATGCAACTACTGAGAGGGGTGCTCGTTTCCACCCAACCGTAGGCTTAGAGACTCCCAACGGATTTACCACTAGCCACCCCTGAGCTGAGACCAGGATGCTGTGAGACTGTGTCTCTGTTTTACACTGACCAGGAGCGAAGGTTGCAATCCTTCCTCTTTTCTATCACTGACTCTCCATATTGCCAATGTTCTCCCCTCGCGTCTGCCCCCAATTGCTTCTACCCCATGGCTTATCCTCTTGCGAGGTTGCGCATGGCGCGATTACCCTCACGCTGATCAGGTCTGATGGCTCTACGGATGGGAGGTTCACCTCTAAATCAGATTTTTCTGGTCTTCTGCCAAATCAGAAGCCCTAAACATCCATGGAGGACCAGCGTAAGATGGCTCTTTCTCTCTCCCTGCTCACATGTGGTCGCGGCTCATGATCATAGTCTGAATAAACTCAATACCTCTTTCATGTTTCGTGCCTTGGCACTACCGTGATGTCGAGTCATTTGACTTGGCAACCGTCGAATCCCGACAGGGCTAGTGATCGGCCAATGGGGCGAATCCTTACAGGGTTAGAAAATGGCTAATAGGAACAAATCCCAACAGGGCCAGAGAATAGCCAATGAGAAACGACCCCGTTGCGCGGTTAAGTGGAATACAGGTGGTAGGGAGGGAAACACAACACGGTGGTCAACATGACAGGAGGGGCCCCACCTCACACGCCACACTATTCCGGACCCCCCCCCCATTAAATGCAGAATGGCAAGGGGGGTCTGGAATCTGCCTGAGCGCCGTTGATTAAGGTGAATTAATCTTGACCGTTCGAGAGTTATGCATCCAATTCCAGACCCCCCCCCCCTTTAAAGGAAGAATAGAAAGGGGACTCCGGAGTGCATCCTTAGCCGTATATCTGGGTCGGAGGACTCTGGCCATCGAGATCTGTTCGCTAGTTACCTTAATGCGGGCTAGCGACCCAGCATAAAACTGGCATCTCTTCCTCACATCGGAAGGTCGTTACAGACCGTGAGATTTCCCGAAGGAATCTTGTCGGTCCATCGAGACTTAGCCACATGCTATTGTCTCGACATTATGGATCGGGATTTGTCAGAAAAACTCCCGAATCCCCGATCCCCGAAATGGGTAATCTCTCAGCACGTCACCTCCTTAAATCGTATGGTCCACAACTGCTCCGGGGTTTCTGCCCTGGAAAACCCCGATCCCTTGTTGCCAGGACTCTCGATCTCATGATTTTCGATTCCCCAGAATGGGATATCTCACAACGCGTGGCCTTCGTCAATCGGACAGCTCAGATCCGTCCCAGGGTTTTCACCATGGAAAATCCCTAACTCTTGTCAATAGGAATCCTGATTCCGTGATTCTCGATTTCCCGAAATGGAAGATCTCACGACACATGGCCTCCGTCAATCGGATGGCTCAGATCCATCTCGGGGTTTTCACAATGGAAAATCCCAAACTCTTGTCAACAAGAATCCCGATTCCACGATTCCTGATTTCCCGAAATGGGAGATCTCACGACACGTAGCCTCCATCAATAGGACAGAACATATCTATCCCAGGGTTTCCACATTGGAAAGTCCCGATCCACTGGGGTGTTAACCCTCGGGTATCTTCTGACAGATCCAATGGTTTTTCGCATTTTTCAGCCGAAATCTGACGGCTCAGATAGATTCCTAACTTGTGGGCTCTCCCACAACTTCCTAAACATGGAAAGATCCACAGCCCAGATACTCTCATGGACTTTGGGGATCCACGGTCCTAAACTCTTTTCTACCCACAAAAGATACAGGAAAATAAAGTGGTAAGGCATTTAACACACTACTTTCTCCTACTAATCTAACGGTTGTGTGTGAACGTAGATTTCCCGATGGATCCTATTCCGTTGATTAATACCTATCAGGATTAAGGAAATTAGCTTTCCAACTTCCTATTACCAAATCTAACGGTCATGAGTGACCACAGATTTCTCGATGAAATCTCATCCATCGATTTGTTACTATCAGGGATTTCTTAGGGCCTTGCGCCCTCGTGTCCTCCTTCTGGGTTCTTGATGGGATTTTCAAGGAGGGTATCTCTATGGGGAGATTCACTCAGGATACTCCCTGAGGTAGGTAAGGAGGTCGTCCTCTCGAGAGCCAGACGTGAAGTCTGAGTTAGGTCAAGACGCATGTAAATAACAATTCATGAGGACATAAGACACACATAGTCCTTCCATACAATTATACAACTACTAGTACTGATCAAAATACCATACAGACATTCTTATAATGAAATCATTCACAGTTTCACAGCTTATGGGCATAATCATCAGAATGAACATATACATATATTTCAAGATGCCAAAGGCAAAACACTTATCAGAAATAACACCAGGGGTTATGCAACTGCTGAGAGGGGTGCTCATTTCCACCCAACCGTAGCCTTAGCGACTCCCAGCGGATTTACCACTAGCCACCCCCGAGCTGAGACCATGATGCTGTGAGACTACATCTCTGTTTTCCAGTGAACAGGAGCGAAGGTTGCAATCCTTCCTCTTTTCTATCACTCACTCTGCATATTGCCAAAGTTCTCCCCTCACGTCTACCCCCAATTGCTTCTACCCCATGCCTTATCCTCTTGCGAGGTTGTGTGTGGTGAGATTACCCTCGCGCTGATCAGGTCTGATGGCTCTACGGATGGGAGGTTCACCTCTAAATCAGATTTTGCTGGTCTTCTGCCGAATCATAAGCCCTAAACATCCATGGAGGACCAGCGTAAGCTGGCTCTTTCTCTCTCCCTGTTCCCATGTGGTCACGGGTCATGATCACAGTCCGAATAACCTGAGTACCTCTTTCATGTTTCGTGCCTCGGTGCCACCGTGATGTCGAGTCATTTGACTTGGCAACCGTCGAATCCCGACAGGGCTAGCGATTGACCAATGGGGCGAATCCCTACAGGGTTAGCAAATGGCTAATAGGAACAAATCCCAACAGGGCCAGAGAACAACCAATGAGAAACAACCCTGTTGCGCAGTTAAGTGGAATACAGGTGGCAGAGAGGGAAACGTGACACGGTGGTCGACATGACAGGAGGGGCCCCACCTCACATGCCACACTATTCTGGACCCCCCACCCCCATTAAAGGAAGAATGGCAAGGGGGGTCCGAAATCCGCCTGAGCATCATTGATTAAGATGAATTAGTCTCGACCGTTCGAGAGTTGCGCATCCAATTATGGACACCCCCCCCCCATTAAAGGAAGAATGGAAAGGGGGCTCCAGAATGCATCCTCAGCTGTAGATCTGGGTGGGTGGACTCTGTCCATCTAGATCTGTTCGCTACTTACACTAATGTGTGCTTGCGCCCCAGCGTAAAACTGGTATCTCTTCCTCACATCGGACGGTCGTTACGGACCCTGAGATTTCCCAAAGGAATCTTGTCCATCCATCGGGACTTAGCCACATGCTATTGTCTCGACATTATGGATTGGGATTTGTCAATGCAAGAGCCCAAGTTTTTGTCAGCGGAACTCCCAAATCCTCGATCCCTGAAATGGGTAATCTCTCAACACGTCACCTCCTTAAATCGGATGGTCCACAACTGCTCCGGGGTTTCCACCCAAGAAAATCCCGATCCCTTGTCGCCAGAACTCCTAAGCTCAGGATTTCTGATTCCCCAGAATGGGAGATCTCATGACGCGTGGCCTCCGTCAATCGGACGACTTAGATCCGTCCCGGGGTTTTCACCATGGAAAATCCCAAACTCTTGTCAATAGGAATCCCGCTTCCGCGATTCCTGATTTCCCGAAATGGGAGATATCACGACACGTGGCCTCCATCAATTGGATGGCTCAAATCTATCCTAGGGTTTCCACATTGGAATGTACCGACACACTAGGGTGTTAACCCTCGGGTATCTTCTGACAGATCCAACGGCTGTCGGGTTTTTCAGCCGAAATCTAACGGCTCAGATAGATTCCTAACTTGTGGGCTCTCCCATGACTTCCTAAATGTGGAAAGATCCATGGCCCAAATACTCTCATGGAATTTGGGGATCCACTGTCCTAAACTCTTCGCTACCCACAAAAGATACAAGAAAACAAAGTGGTAAGGCATTTAACTCCCTACTTTCTCCTACTAATCTAGCGGTCGTGTGTGACCGTAGATTTCCCGATGGATCCTCGTCCGTCAATTAATACCTATCAGGATTAAGGCACTTAACTTTCCAGCTTCCTCTTACCAAATCTAACTATCATGAGTGACCACAGATTTCTCAATGAAATCTCGTCCATCGATCTATTACTATCAGGGATTTCTTAGGGCCTTGCGCCCTCATGTCCTCCTTCTAGGTTCTTGATGGGATTTTCAAGGAGGGTATCTCTATGGGGATATTCAGTCAGGATACTACCTGAGGTAGGTAAGGAGGTCGTCCTCCCGAGAGCCAGATGTGAAGTCTGAGTTAGGTCAAGACGCATGTAAATAACAATTCATGAGGACATAAGCCACACATAGTCCTTCCATACAATTATACAACTACTAGTATTGATCAAACTACCATACAAACATTCTTATAATGAAATCATTCACAGTTTCATAGCTTATGGGCATAATCATCAAAATGAACATATACATATATTTCAAGATGCCAATGGAAAAACACTTATCAGAAATAACACCAGGGGTTATGGAACTGCAGAGAGGGGTGCTCATTTCCACCCAACCGTATGCTTAGCGACTCCCAGTGGATTTACCACTAGCCACCCCCGAGATGAGACAACGATGCTGTGAGACTGCGTCTCTGTTTGCCAGTTACCAGGAGCGAAGGTTGCAATCCTTCCTCTTTTCTATCACTCACTCTGCATATTGCCAGAGTTCTCCCCTCGTGTCTGCCCCCAATCGCTTCTACCCCACGCCTTATCCTCTTGCGAGGTTGCGTGTGGTGCGATTACCCTCACACTGATCAGGTCTGACGTCTCTACGGATGGGAGGTTCAACTCCCATCCCTCATTAAACCATCTACCTACCAGCCTGCAAGACATTTAATTCGGGGCCAACGAGTCGCTTTTGGTTCTCCGGGCCAGTGGAGTCCAAATACGATATTAATTCTTGGTGGAAGTTAACGCCACCTTTCCAGATGCCTTCGACTGTCATTGTGGTCTCTTTTTCTGCACATCCCCTCTCAGTACTCCTACAATATAAATTCATAATGTTTTTCACATTTATGAGTTTTCCACAGTTCTTGGCCAGTCCAGTTATTTTTACAAACTGGGGGAAACAGGGTGTTACAATTCCCTCCCCCTTAAAAACAAACATCGTCCTCGATGTTCTTATCTACTAACATGAATTGCATGTACAAAACTAAACAAAATCAGATATGCTTGTCTCATGGCATCCTCCATTTCCCATGTAGCCTCATCTAGGCCAAAATGTTTCCACTGCACCTTGACTTGTACAATGGTTCTGTTTAGTAGCAGGTTTTCCTTTCTGTCCAGTATGCATTGGGGTTCTGGTATAAATTCTCCCTCTGGTTCCACCTGGATCACAGACCAGTCAATTATATGGTTAGTATCATGTACATATTTCTTCAATAATGAAACA
>ML780776.1:650056-662608 GCA_009831015.1 Picea engelmannii | reverse complement strand
ACCCCATTGGGATTGGTAAGAAGACCCTGGGTTGAGTGATCACTTTGATATGTACTTTGCCCAGGTTGCGATGGAGTTTCTCTTGAACAATGACACATATATTGTTACATAGATCCACTTTGTATTGGTTATGGCTATGTCTTGTCATCTCATAGAACCACTATGTATTCTTTGTGGCTATGATTAGTTTAGGTCATATGAGTATAGATCCATAGTGTATTTTCAGTGGCTATACCTTTTTATCAATACAATTATGGATCCACAGTGTATTTTATGGCGGCCATATCTTGCAAGTATTGATCACCCAAGCATAGGTATGCCTGCCTTGGGTTTGAAACATGTCATAATATTTGTTGGATGTTTGTGTGCAACTTTTTCCAGGTTCTCTATGTCTATACCCTTTCTTGAAAGTCTACAAAGAATTTCAGTTATTAGTTCTTGTCTTCTAACTTCATAATTTGGGGGGCAATCTGTTACACATAAAAAATACCCACTTTGATAGTGTCGCAAGTGTCATCATTACAAGTGTCGCAAGTGTCGCTTTTTGCTCGCAAGTGTCGCAAGTGTCAGGGAAGCATACTACCATGATGCCTATGTCATGCCTATAAAGAAATGAGAAGGACACTTGAAACACCTCAAACATTTGATTTGGAAGAGGAGAAATGAGTCAGCAGGCTTGCAAACCTTTTGCCATTTGAAAACACTCAAAAAATGGGCTTTTGAAGGAGAGCGCTCCACTATACCTCTTCTGGGAGCATCGATGCTCCCCCTTACACTGTCTGGGAGCGTTATAAAGCTCCTCTGGCCCTTTTGATGGAGCGCTATGGATTTTGAGAGCATTGGAGCCCCCCTAAAGCCTACTAGGGAGTGCTACAATGCTCTGATGGCCCTTTTGAGGGAGTGCTACCTATTCTGGGTAGTAGTTAAGTTGTTGATATGAATGGGGGAAGGATCCTTTCATTATTAGAAGGCAGTTGGATTCGAATCCCTAGTCCAGCCATGATCTTAGGGAAGATCCTCAACTGAAGGAGGAAAATCCTCAACTTCCCCAAGGATATCTCAAGTGGTTAAAGCCTCTCCAAGGCTATATAAGTGAGCTTTCTAATGGTGAAAGAGGACTGGAAAGGGAGAATCACACCAAACTTATGATCTTATAAGTGGTGCTGGAACAGAGATATTTTGGAAGCAAGAGACCTATGATCTCATAGGGAGCAATTAGTGAAGCTACCATTATTCAGATCATGGATCTTTTGAGCAAGGGGTAGATAAGGAGGACTTGACGAAACTATTGCAATTCATCCATGGCTGTAAGCAATTTTTTGTCCTCGTTAATATAATTTGCTTGGCCTGTTTCTTTCTAATTCATGTTCAATCTCACATGAATTTTTCTCTTTACTAGATAGACCTATTTCGGACTAATCTTGATAGAGTAGGAAGTGGTCGTACTTTGTTTGTCTACAGGGCTTATCGAAGAGTGAAAGTTTGGAGTTCAACTCGGAGCATGCAGGGACAAATGTCGATAAAAAGGTACTTCTGTTCTCCTTTCTCCTCATGCATTAGTTTGTATAGATCTGAAAGGAAGTCAGTGTCCACGTTAAGCACTTTCTGTCTTAGAGTTAAGAGTCTATCTCTTTGAGGCAATCTACCTGTCCGCAGGGAGATTTTCCTACAACAATTGGTTAACAGTTAAAACACTTTTAGCTTTGTGATTAAGCACGATTAAAACATAGCCTTTCGGGCTTTCAGAAATCACAAACTTGAAACTTAAAGCACGAAGGAAGATCGAGTCGTGAAATTACGATGAGACTTGTCAACATTAATCTTTCTTATTCTTTAATTAACCCAACTTATCCTTGAATACTTTAGTGAATTCAGGGATCAGGGCTGTAGTTATTAAAATATCTATGTCGACCAAATCCCTGACGGCCAAAAACCCCAGACTCGTGAGCTTTTTATCCATGTGGCTTAATGCTCGGTGTATGTGGTTGTTCAACTGCCAATGCTTCCATTCATTTTCCTTGTCACTCAAGGCTCGAACAGATGGTACTTTTCTTTGATTTTCACATGAACCCTGTCTTTGGATTTTTTGTGAGTTGGCTTGTGACTGTTGTACTGCTATGGCATTTGGAGCTGATTTTGACGTTATTTTACTGAAGATGACAGGTAGAGAACATTCAATGATGCGCATGACAGATGAATGGTCATTTTCTCACATCTACACTTTTGGTAGTTAAACACTATAAAATTTTTCTCTCCTAAGTTACCGAAAGCCAAAATTTCAATATTTGTTACAACACTCTTGAAGTGATGGGACGTAAAAATTGGGCTCTGAGACTTCATGTTGTTGATTTTGAACTCTTTCTCTTGCTTCGTACACCTTGCTTCTTACTGCATCATGTCTCTTCTCGGCGGGAATATCCTGTAGCACAATAATGCATCATCATAGACTTAACCTATCACCCATTGCTTTCACAAATCTTTTACCAATCTCAGAGATTTCGGATTTTAGAATCCTCCAATTTGATTCTTGTTTACATAATAGGTTTCGAGGAACTTGTAATATGAGGATGAAGAATTTATTAGATGCAAAAAAAAAAATTGTAGAAAAATATAGTGATGTAGTTGTATACAAATTTAATAATCCATTTAACTCAAAAATTTAATTATAAAATAAATAAAATATAGTTGTTTTATATGAAATCTAATTATGTAAATTTTTATTAAAAATAAATAGAAAAAAACATAATTCTCATTTATATATAAACTTATAATAATTTAATTTTATTAAAAAAAAATATTTAAATATAAATTAAAAATCAACATTCAATCTCAGATAAAAAAAAATTGCTCCAAAAACAACAATATTATTCATTAGTCAATAAAAAAAATTAGCATTAGTGAATAAGAAAAACCTAGCAGTAAGCCTATGAATTACATTAATATAGTAGCTTAGTATTAAAAACTAAAATGGACTAGGGAAACAATACATTTGTACAACTAAAATGGAGGATGCCAACTATACATATATACCAAAACTAAATAAATGCCTAGTTCCAAAGAACAAGTAATCTTTTTAGTCCCTGCCTTTGGCTGCACAGACTATTAGAAATAGGTACGCTGGACTTTTCTCGTAAATCGATGTATCCATTAACTTTTAACCCAAGTTTTTTCTTTATATTTTCCTTTAAGATATATAAGACGCTTTGTCTTGTCCAATTAACATCTCAAGGTACTTTATCTCATCCAATCAAGAATTTTTTTCTCTTATTTAGCCTCATATCGAGGCAAGAGGCAAATGTTGGGTTTAAAACTTAGGAAATGATTCATGTATTTATTTGGCTCCTTTTAAACTGGATTAATGCTAGATTTTGTCGTGACATTAAATGTCTAAATTTTATTTTTTCTCTCTAATGTTTAGTTCATGGATGCTAATCGTCAAGTGTTTACCCTACATGGATGCTAATCACCAAATGGTGTTTGAAGTCCACTTTGTAAACACATTTATATTTACTTAAAACCCCATTCTCATCTAGATCGTACTCCTTACTTAGCTATGCTTTGAGAGATACCCTATAGTTTGTATGGTTTGAGAGATACCCTTTAGTTTGGATGCAGGATCCTTCGACACCCTCTACGATTCCTTTGTCCAGCTGTCCAGCTGAGATTTGCATGCAATATCCCATGAGATAATAAAGTAAAGGGAACAATGGAGAAATGCAAATCTGTCCTCTGCAACTCAAAGTTTTTCTGCATCGCTTTTCCTATCCACTCTACCTTTTCCAATATATTCATCTTGCCACTACCCTCTGCATCCCTTTTCCTATCCACTCTACCTTTGCCAAGATGTTAATATTGCCACTACCCGCGTCCGCTAGAATTTAAAATTTAACTCGTTCCAAGATGCTCCTCTTTCCGCTAACCACCTCTATTAGAATTTTTAACTCGTTTTCACAAACCAATTTTCTCTATTAAACCCCTTATGTGCCCCCTTTCCAACTGTTGCGCCTCTGCTCCAACCTTTATCTACTCGAAAGGCCTTGATATTTCATTTGTTGATTTCATCTGGTCATAGGATTGGCATGCAAAATCGTTCCAGTTTTGGGATCATAATTCCCCCAACTTTATTGATCTAGTTGGCATAGATAAGTAGAGAATCTGTAAAAAGAACCATTTGAAAAGAATTTTGCATTAACCTACCCAATATGAGGCATCCCAACATTTGACATCTGAACCAGGCCACTGCAGCAATTGGAGCTTTGAAGCAAGAAAAAGCATTTGAAAATAAGTATTTTGTCTATTTTTTCATACTACTAAACTTTAAGCATGCAATTTTTTTTCACTGAATGTTGTCAATGTCAATGCTTATAGATGAAAATGGGTACCCGAAACAATAGCCAAAAAAATGCAAATGGGTACCCATGTCCCTTCCGATGTACCAAATGGAAGCATATGTTGCCACTAATGAAGCTAGGGTATGAATAGACATGCAGGCACCCAGGTATAGGTAAGGCTGAGGGGATTGTGTCCAGAAATTTCCCTTGTAGAGCTCGGAACCAGGGTATTGGAGAAGTAGGACACTAGTCGATGCCAGTGAAGGGGTTGTTCCTTCACTTCATTGTTTAGGGTTGCACATTGTTTCTTGGCAGAAACACATTTTTTGTGATTATCCATCCCATATATTTGATGGAAGAGACCAAAAAAATTGATTCAAGAAAAAAACTAAGAGTTAAACAAGAGTATTTACAAAACTTGAAAGCAGATTTGTAACCAATGGGATAATTTGTTTAAGGAATACCATGATTGGGATGTCAGTTGAATAAGGATACGTATTCGCTTCATAACTCATTTATCAACTTTACCTTAGTAATCAAATTTTCCTTCCTAATTGTAGGAGAGGCATTGTTATTTCACTGCAAATAACCTATGTAACTTGATTTGAACTTGGAGAAATTTCAACTATTCAACTGTTTCTTTTGTTGACAGAGGCAATGGATTAGTTGAATTGCTAGTCTAACCTTATTTTGATCCCATAGGCATCAAAATAACACATACTTGATTCAAGATGCATGTTCATTCACTGTTGCTACGATGCCATATTTTGGATGATGTGTGCCTATTGTGCTTCTCCCCCCTCTGCCTCTCCATCTATGTGCGATCAACCGGTTTCCAAGATGCATCTTTAAATATTTCTTAAAGTCTAGGGGCGAAAGAGGAGAGCCAACTTAGTGATACACCAAAAGCTGAGTGAACATGGCTTATATTCTGATAGCCATCTTAATGATATGACGGGAGTAGAGTGGAATGTGGCTTGCATTTTATTAGGATTTGACACTTCACTTGCATGCAAAATCCCAAGTAAGCCTTAATTCCTTTGCCTTTACCCCACCTGGTTTAGTTTCGAGTAAGTGCTTTGGTGTGTTTCTTTCATTTGTATATGCGCTTGAGGGGGTAACGAATAGACACTCATCTCTTTAAATGTCAACAATGATCTTGTGCAATATGATCTTTTTGATGAGGTTCAACAGTGATCTTGCTGAACTGGTGCAATATGATCTTTTTGATGAGGTTGGCCATGAGATGTAAATCCAGACTTGTTGCAACATGCCACATGTTTTAATTTTTGAAGGATGCACGCCATTTTAGTTACTATACATATTTGTATAGAGGACCACCCATTAGGAAAAATCATATTCTTCAATACCTGATTTGAAGATAGGGGGCATTGTCCCTCTATATTTGTATTTGGAATCTAATCCCACCATTCATGGCAGGATTTTTTAATTGGTTTTATTCATTTTTGTATTGAAGAGATCTATAAGTAAAAATGATATTATTTAATCCTTGATCCAAAAATAGGGGCATTGGTGGAACTTCACGAGGAATGGTGGAACTTCACGGGGCATGATTGGATTAAGAACCAAACACACCCCTAGGGGTAAATGTGGACTATATAGTAAAAAGATTCCCAAAATTAGTCCTAGGAAATAAACCCCTAGGACTAGATGTGTTAACAAAGGGAAATACTCCCCATTGTGTAAAAGTTCCCCAAAGGGATGTTCCTGTAGGGTGGGGTGTGCTATCCAAAGAAAATTTGAAATCTCTTAATGTACTACTACCCCCATCCTGACTAGGGAAAGCCCCAAAACCACTAGAAATATTCTTCCCAAAAGGTGCACCTACACCTGATGATGTCAGGATGGATTGGTGGAGGTGGATGGATTTCCACCTCCCAAGATGAAACCAAGGCTAGACCCCCCACTGGAAAATGATCTAGAAGTGGGAATTAAAATGGTTGGGATGGATATAAGAATTCTAGGTATACTAATGGATGGAAAGAACGACACAATTGACGTCTCCTATATGGACAGACCACTGGAAAAATATATGGATGGTGTAGATCCAATGGTGCTAAGGGATGGTTATGTGGGCATCATGGGGATGCCCCCGAGGGTATCTCCCTCAATCCCACTTGATGATGGGATGGATATCTCAGCTACAATGGATGAAATACTTGATCCTAGCATGGTGAGAGGATGAATAAACAAAGAAAAAGGATCACTAAAAAACTTCCCTTACCTAGTAGAGGTGCGTCTGGCTTAATCAAAAGAGGATTAAAATTTTGTGGAGGAAGTTCATCTACCCATTCTACTTCAGTATAGTGTTGGCATAGAGCTTTGGTACAGTGTTGGCAACATAACCTTAGCGTATAGAGTTTTGGTACAGTGTTGGCAGGATAACCTTAGCATACAACTATTTATGAAAAATGGGGAATATAAACTCTCATTTATATATATTTTCTTGGAGATGAAAGGGATGACCATGGGACAAGGAGTCAAATCTTGGCCTATGTCTCATTAAATATATATATATATATATATATATATATATATATGTTTATGATTATGTTAATGTTAGTGGCTAACCGAGACTAATAGCAAAATGTATGCAAATCTATTAATATATTTAAGAAGTATACATGTTTCAAAATGAGTAACTAATAAAGTATATATTTCGGTTGATAAAGTTCATGAGAAAGGGTTTTGTTTTATGTATTCATTGGATAAATAAAATTAATGAATAAAGGGATTTAAGTTATGCCGTCGGCAATGTCAACCCCTCTTTTTGCAATGTCAACCCATTTCCTCACTATCGTGTCGGCGAGTGAAAATTATAATACCAACAATTTCCGTCAATACTTTTTTATTATATATACAAAACCAACCCCGCAGACTCTATCTAACTAAACCAACCACGAAGATCTTGTTGGTTCACTCTGTTTTTGGTTTCTAGCATACATTTGTGAAACTAAAGTGCCCAAGGAAATGGAAAAATCACCAAATGGAAGTATTATGGACATGCCTGGTGATAATAGGGATCTTGCAATAGAAATATTTGAAAAGGTTAAGAAATTTATGGAAGACGAACTGCCACTGTGCGAAATAGATCGTCGTGTGCAATGGGAAACATTAGAAGCCGCCACGGTACCAGTAACAGAGCAAAGTAAAACTGAAGTTGATGTCGTTTCACATGATGTGTGCCTGGATTCTGAAAGCGTTCATCAGCACTTCATCTCGACAGTAGTTTTCTGATCATGTGCATATCGGAGTTTTAGATGAAATAGGATTGGCCGAGTCCGAATCACTTCAGTTGAAGTATAAAAGGGACGTCAAGAATGCAATGGCAGAAAACATTGATATTGTTTTGTTGCGAACTATAAATGATTGGAGCCGCCCAGATGGGAATGTGTGGAGCCTGCAAATAGCATGGAGTGGCAGCTTCTTAGATTCTCGACGGGTGTTGCGGCTCGTGGAGGTGAATTCCCCTTCCATACAAGTGAGGCTTCAACAGTTTGATCTTCATAGTCACTTGAGAGATCAATATATTTCTCTCCATGGAACTTATCCGATGGCCGCTGCGATCTCAGCCGTTGACTCTTACCTGACGGTTAATGTTTCCGAAGAGCTCGTCGGCGAAGGTCATGGCGAGGGCGATGGATTGCTGTGCGCAATTTGCCATGATATGTTTTCCATGGGTGAGCCTGCAAAACAATTGCGTTGTAGTCATATTTATCACGAACATTGCATCTATGAATGGTTTTATCTGCGACTTCAATGCCCGCTCTGCAGAGACGAGTTGCAGTAGTTCTGCCTGAATGTCTAGCTCTCTCAACTATGTCTAGCTCTCTCAACTATTCTAAATCCTTTTTCAGAGCTAATTCGGAACAACCGTTCTTACTTCTTAGTCGCAAGTTTATTTGAATTTTTTTAATTTCGAGTTTGATACTAGACTAAGAAATAGTAAACGGTGCGAGTAAGCACTGTATTCTTTGTTAATTATGTTTGTTCTGGTTCAGATAAAACTCGTCTCGACCGAATCTTATCTTCCACAATCTTTACCAACTTTTTAAAAATCTCATAACTAGCACAGCCACACATAATTGTGACTGATGAAGGCTGATAGGCAATTTATAATTGTGACTGATGAATGGAAGTAGTTAATTTAGATGTGTAGAAGGGGACTCCAAAATACCATTTTATTTGTCATTTATTAAATTTGTTTATACTTAATATAAATCCTAATTTTAATATATAATAAATTTGTTTATACTTAATATAAATCCTAATTTTAATATATAATTTTAAGGTTTGTAAATCTTAATATATAATTTCTGTAATTGAATAGTTTTTTTACATTTTCTATTTATAAGGATAATAAATCCAAATCAATTGTTTAAAAATGTTTGTTTATCTTTAATTATATTAAAAGTTGCAAAATATTAATAGTCATTTTGAAATTTATTAACATTTCATAATATTTATTAATGCAAATGTTGCCTTTTTTCTTTGTTTAATATTAATTATTCAATATTAAGTTTGATGATTTAATCAATCCATACTTTATTTATTAAATGTTAATCTTTTTTTATTTAATATTAATTTTGATGATCTAATCAATCCATACTTTATTTATTTAATGTTAATCTTTGACAATATAATCAATGCATCCTTGCATCTCTCAAAAATTATAGGATTATAAAAACTTGTGAATTAGAGGGTGGGAGGGGGGCATAAATAGATAATTATAGGATTATCTATTTATGCCCCCCTCCCACCCTCTCAAAAATTATATGATTATAAAAACTTGTGATATTGGATGACTTTAGTTTGTTTTTGAAAACATTAAGGTTATATATTAGGGATTAGGGTTTATATTATATATAAACAAATTTAATATTTAGGTTGAATTAAATGACATTTTAGATGTTTTTTTAACATAATTAATCTTAGTTATGTGGTTGTGCTAGTATATAATTACAAAAAATTTATTATATAAATATTTCTCATAATATTATACAATTGAAAATGTTCTCACACAAATTATTTCAATAAATTTTGAATAAATAAAAAAATAAGTGATGAATGGATCTAAACTCTCTAGGATGGGGAAAGGAGGTAGAAAGGAAGAAAAATAAAAAGTTTTTCCTTATTCACATAAAGTTATTCTCAAACTACGCAATAGTGAATCAAAAGTTTGTCCTTGTTCACATAGAGTTATTCTCGAACTAAGCAATAGCTAATCGATGTTATTTATGTCCAGAGTGGCTCCCATAAGTGTCGAGGATCATGTTGGTGTTTTCATTCTTTTGAAGTGATGGGACTTAAAAACTGGACTCTGAGACTTCATGATATCCAAAGATGATGGTTAAGAGATTGGCATGTTGCTGAGTAATGTTGGTTACCTTTGCTTGTGTTGAAGCCAATTGTAATTGCAGATCAAACACTTTATTTCATTGATTACTCCTACACAACCATGGACATAATTGATTACTCCTACACAACCATCGACAGAGCCATGGACAATAATTTATATTTTGTATTATATATATTTTGTAAAATATATATTTTGTATTATAATTTATATTTTGTAAAATAATTTATATTTTGTATTATATATATAAATTACAATTACCATAATGGTGAGGGTCGAAAGGTTTAGAAAATGAAAAGATGTCATAAAATGAAACTTGATTACAAAATGAAATCACTATATTATCAAACCTTTTAATTTTTGTGACAACTAGTTAGTCGCTATAGTAAATTTTAAATATGATTAAGTAAAAGTAAAAAAATAAACATGTAAAGGGTTGCCTTTATAATAGTGAGGAAATCAGTGGTTGAAATCACAACTATTGATTTATTGGGGCCACCAAGAATATTTCATCAATATTTAATCTTGTCTATACAAAAATGGATAAACACTAAAAGCCTATTAAATGTGTCCATTGTCAATAGGTGTACTTAAACTTAAAAAACTAAAAATAAACAAAACCAACTATACATCTATACCAAAACTAAATAAATGCTTAAGTCCAAAGAACAAAAAAATCTTTATTTAGATGTTATAATCTTTGAATCTTTGTTTTACAAACCCTTAAAGCTCACCACACATCTGAATAAGAATATCCAACGATTGTCTTGTGCAGACTGCTTGGCTATGAAATACATGGTTTAGCTTAGATGAAAATGAGATAAACATACAACCTCAACCATACTACCGAAAACTAATCTCACTACGCTACCATTCCAAACAGAAATAAACTAAAATGTTAACATTACTAACAGTGTCCAGTCATCTACAAGGCCTTGCACGGGAAGAAATCATGCCTAGTAAACATTGTTGCGGTAGTAGATATGCCACTCACAGCAAATCGATATACCACAAAACTCAAATTTTTCTTCTGGAATGTATATTTTACTGTTAAATGAGACTTGCAACATTCAACGTACATATTTCATTCATGCAAACTCTCTAGCTTAAGAAAGCAAGATTAAAAAAAGCATGTTAAATTTTGGCTTAAAATATAAAACCATCGTAATGGGAAAAACAATCCTTGTTGATATTTTTTTCAATTTTTTTTATGCGAAGTGGGACACTATGCAACGATTTTATTAGTCCTTGCCATGGGAATATAGAAATGAGTTTGCTTTTAATGTGATATTAATTTGTTTTTTACCATAAATTTGTGTATAAAATGTAATGTTTAACATACTATATATATATATATATATATATATATATATATATATATATATATAATATTGGATAGAATAAGAATATTTGTGTTTCTCATTTTTAATTGGTTGATAGAATTGAATTGTTATTTCTCCTTTCAAGTCTTTCAATATGTAAAATTGATTACATAATCAATCAATTTCACCAATACCACATCTAAATATAAAAAGTTGTACTATGTATTTATTATTATGCATTATTATATTTACATTATATTTATTATCTAATATATTATTTATTATTATATTTAAATTATATTTATTATCTAATATATTATTTAGATTATATTTATTATGTAATATAATAAATACTAGCACAGCAGCAAAATAGCTGCTGGTGAACGCCTAAAAGTTAAGAAGATGAATCGAATCCTTAAAAGAATATATTAAATTTTATTATCTATTAATAAATAAATTGTTGGACTTCCATTCATCTTCTTAGCCTTTGGACATTTAAATTTATATTAAAATTTAAAGTTATATTAAAGTTATATTTTAAATAAAATTTAATTATATTAAAATTATATTTAATTATATTGAAATTTAATTTAATTAATGTAAAATTAAATATAACGTAACCCTAATAACGTACGGACCTGCAATTGGGAGGTAACCCTAATAATCTACGCACCTGCAATACATTTTCCTGCAACACAAATGAAGGAACTGGGTAATACGCCCACACAAAGCACTTCACATCTACGCACCTGCAACGCATTTTCCTGCAACGCAAATGAAGGAACTAGGTAATACGCCCACACAAAGAACAGAAGAAACATAAAGGTAGATACTCACAGTTCATAATCCACGTATGGCCGCCCATGAACAATAATTTTTGTTGTTATTTCTTAATCATTGAACGTGGCAATCTGGTGGTGATTAAGTAATTTTTTAATCTTATTTAATAAATGTGAAAAAGTAATCATATAAATGTACGTCTTTATAAATGAGCTGAAGTTAATTTATCAAAATGTCATCCATTGATTAGAGAGGACGATGAAGAATATGATAAAATTGGAAGAATTAGCTTACATAAAACACTCACAAAGTTTGTATTATTGCACACAAATACATAGAGATTACATAGGTATATATAGATGGATTCAGATCCAACTAACTCCACTCTTGGAGGGATAGGTTGAGAGAAGATCTCAACATCCTCCTACAAATCTTCAAACCAATTTCCAACTCAACATAATGCATTAATGAAGCATTATCTCTAACACCCCCCTTTAATGCTTACATTAAAAAAACTTATAATACTTAAACACTATTACAAAAAATTGCAACACTCTAACTTTCGTCTGTCTGGCCTTCATCAGCTCCTACACCCACTTTGATGCCTCCGGACTGCGCTCTTTCTCTTCCTCTTCTTCGAGCTTACCATTCAACTCATTTAAAGCATAAATGCTTCAAACCATCATTCATGAACTTGTACAATGGACAATTTGACAACTCGGCTCATCGGGGCTTCCGTGAT
>ML780776.1:638581-650006 GCA_009831015.1 Picea engelmannii | reverse complement strand
GATAAAAGATGTCAATTATTGATGCATTCTATGAACATGCCTCCATCTGTCGGATTTTTGCTTTCGACTATCCTTCAGTGTCTAGAAGAGCAGTTTGGATACAGAATGTCCTCAACATTCAATTATACAAGGTGACTTCCAATAAGAACAATTATTCTTGAAACCAGGGCTGCCAGCTTATATCAAGATACAAAAGTTCCTATTTTACATAAACATATAAAAAAACTTTAAACATTAACACATACATATATATATTGAAAACATGAAGACTATTACGGTGGCTTCCACAGATAGCATTCTTTTTTGCATGTTTTTACTACAAGCTTCGAGTAAGCCATAAGAAGGCGCATAACCCTTAAAAAAACTTCCGGAAATGAAATCCTACAGAGCATAGAGCATTTACGTTCTCTCCGGAGATGCTGCAATGCTTGAAACAAACGACAATGGAAGATATCATCAGCAGATGCTCTACATTCGATGTCTTGGTGGCCCATTTATGGCGAACCAAAACGAAGGCAGTATTACAGGACCCCACACAGATGTCCAACGTGTCATTTGCAGTGGACATACACTTCAGATTCCGGCTCTTCAACCTCCCACGTAGAATCGTGGCTTCCGCTCTTTCTTTTGATGATGGCCCCTTCACGACAACTGGTATATTTTAACAAATTTGCAACTCCGGTGACCTTTCTCCACAGCCGCAAGGAAACTCTTCTCTTCATGCACACAGTATTCTCCTGGCCTTCCCGTGAGGGAATCAAGCCAGACCAGGCTCTGATACCATGATAAAATTGGAAGAATTAGCTTACAGAAAACACACACAAAGTTTGTATTATTGCACACAAATACATAGAGATTACATAGGTATATATAGCTGGATTCAGATCCAACTAACTCCACTCTTGGAGGGATAGGTTGAGAGAAGATCTCAACATCCTCCTACAAATCTTCAAACCAATCTCCAACTCAACATAATGCATTAATGAAGCAGTATCTCTAACAGAATATGCCAGCATCTTCAATTGCCAACCCTAAGATTGAAATTTATGATTAAAAGGTGATTAATTGTGCCCATTGTCAATAGTTGTACACAATATATATTATTAAGTTTGAAAGGTTTATTTTCAAAAAGAAAAATTGAATATTTTCAAAATGCCATTTGCATTTGGTTATCTTAACTTAATTGGAAGGAAATTTAGGTTAATCCAAAAACTATACAACATTCACATATGATAAATCTATAAACCAACTGTCATGGAGCCATTCCTTGTGAGTCTAGGTCGAATTCTTTGAATTCCAATCTTTATGGCAGTTATGAGTGTTAATTTTTTTCATTTAAAATCTTTACAAATTGATTTCTTTTAATACTATGAAACTAGCCTCTCGTTAAAACATTGTTCGTGTTTCACAATAATCATCATCGTCAATATTGATAGGGTGTCATCTATCATCTTCATTTCCAAATTTACTTGATAGGGACTAAGTTGCTATGCAACCCTTGTTTGTTTATGATATCCACATGTCTTATCTCATTATTTATTTTTATCTTATATATATTGAAGAAAGAGAAAGTTTATTAACTAAGATTGATCATAGTTGTATATATAAATATATTGAAAAATTGTTGTTAAGAAAAATTGATCATATTTGTACATATAAATATATATTGAAAAAATGTTCTTAAGTAAGATTTCACTTATTTTTAGGCTCGGGCTCCTTGATAATCAGTGATTTTTTTTAAGAAATTTAATAAAATGTAAAATTATGGTAATATGAGATTTAAATGTATTTAAAAAAACAAAAAATCTTAATTATTATTTAACATTCATTTGTAATTCTAATTTTAATGGATATTAACTATCATCATTATACCATTATATATATGTATAGTTTTATTAAATTTTATATATTATTTTTTTAACAATTTTATTTTTCAATTATTTTATTATTTATTTATGCATGAAAATTTTAACATTAATTAAAATATTACATATTTTATTATTGTAACTAATTTGAATTAACAAGCAACATATGGCAACCATGTTTACACTAGTATGAATTTAGATGTCATTAATTTTGTTCACATACAAATAAGTTGGTTGAAAAAAGAGAAAGTTTATTAACTAAGATTGATCATAGTTGTATATATAAATATATTGAAAAATTGTTGTTAAGAAAGATTGATCATATTTGTACATATAAATATATATTGAAAAAATGTTACAATATATTGAAAAAATGTTGTTAAGTAAGATTTCACTTATTTTTAGGCTCGGGCTCCTTGATAATCAGTGGTTTTTTTTAAGAAATTTAATAAAAATGTAAAATTATGGTGATATGAGATTTAAATGTATTTAAAAAAAAAACATTAATTATTATTTAACATTCATTTGTAATTTTAACTTTAATGGATATTAACTATCATCATTATACCATTATATGTATAGTTTTATTAATTTTTATATATTATATTTTTAACAATTATATTTTTCAATTATTTTATCATTTATTTATACATGAAAAATTTAACATTAATTAAAATATTACATATTTTATTATTGTAACTAATTTGAATTAACAATCAACATGGCAACCATGTTTACACTAGTATGAATTTAGATGTCATTAATTTTGTTAGCATACAAGTTGAAGAAAGACAAAGCTTGTTAAGTAAGATTGATGATACTTGTACATATAAATATTATGAAAGTATAAGAAGCAATGCCAAAAATACTAAATCAAATTAAAAGTGGAACTATCTTCTTTAAAATTCTTCTTTTATGTTTTGGGAGTGATTATTTTTATGAAGTTAAATGTATTTGTAGCTTTTTTTTATAAAAAATAAAATAATTTTTTTTCTTAATGATTAATTAAGTTTATAATATCTAGTTTTATTTGAAAAAACAATTTTTTTCATTTTAAAATACAAATATAAATTATATATATAATACAATTTTATTTTAAAAAACTTATTTTATATTCAATATTTTGAAAATTTAATTTTTTTTTAATTTTTTTAATTTTATGTATATATAAGAAATGAAATAAAATATATATTTTTAAAAAGATGCATGATAAGTGTTACAATATTTTATATTATTTTTAGAAGTGATCCATCTAGTAATATGATGTATTGTTGCGTTTAGTTATTTTATGTTTGCAATATATATTTATGTTTATTTTATGTTTGGATGATATATGTAGGTTTATTTAACTTTAAATAGTGTAGGGGTTTGTTTTAAAAAATATTTTAAATTAAATATGTTGTAATTTATTTTTTAAATTATATATATGTTTTTATAAATATTTTTTTCTTATTTGATAATAAGTAAAATTGTTATTGGGGTAGTATTTGATTTTATGTATGGTATTAAGGTTATATTATATTTGAAAGCATATGATATTAAGGGATACTAACTCTAATTTTAATAGAAACTTTAATTAGAATTTTAAAATAAAATATGTTTACTATATAGTTTCACATTCCAATAATTGAAGTCACAAACCCTAATTTTAATAGAAACTTTAATTAGGGTTTTAAAATGAAATAAGTTTATGTATAGTTTTGCATAGAAAACTTGGCAAAAATGTAAATCTAATACTGTAATATATATATATATATATATATATATATATATATATATATATATAGAAATAGAATGATAATATTTTGATTATTTTAAACAATTTATTTAAATATGAATCAACAAAATAAATAAAACAATCATTTATAAAAAGTGAAAAAAGAAAAACATATATAATTATAATAATTATATTTTTAAAAATAAATAATTATTTATAAAATACATAATGATATTTATATTAGAGTTAGTTATTAAAAAATTAAAATTTATAAAAAAAACTATATTTTTTTATATAGAAAGAAAATACTAATATTTTAATAACAAACTCTAATTTTTTTTATCATACCAAACATTACTTTTTTTTATCATAAAAAAAACCATATCCCCTACATTTAGTTTTCTTATAGAAAAAACCCTACTAATTTTAGAACAAACCCCCTAATTTTTTTTTAGCACTAATTCAAATATCCATAACACTCTAACTCAAATATTTCTCCTATTATGTTGTTATCAAATGGAGTATTTGATCTGAGAGAACTGATACGGATCATGGTAGTTGGATGATGGTGTTGTAATCCTGATTGCAAACAGAGGCCGAAAATAAAAGACTTGATTCAGATATTGAACATTGAAGCTCCGTTGCCTTGCCTCCCTCCCAGGATGCCCCGAATTATATCTTTTCAACGGGAATTTCCCTTAGATCGATCATATTCGTCTGAATTTTATGATTCTGTGCCCAAGCCTACTACAGAGCCTGGCCTGACAGCGGACCGAAATAGGGAAGAGGTTTATGTCCCGGTAACTCTATGATCATCTTTGTCTTTGCTATCCAATGTATTCAGATTATTCAGAATCGAGCAAATTATTTTTTTCTCTAGATTAGCCCGACACTGCACATAGATTTAGTCGACCACATAATTTATATCGATGGTACGTTAGATCTTTTGAATTGTATTCCCAAGAACCAGCAACAAATCACAAAGCTTATTGGCTTAAATACATTGCCTTAAATACATTAATTGGCTTAAATAGATTGCACAAATCACAAAATTGGCTTAAATACTTATCCCAAAGCTTATTGGATAAAATTACAAAATTGGCAAAAATCACAAAGCTTATTGGCTTAAATACATTGCAATGTACTGGTTGAATCCGCAACCAGTAGCATTCTTTGATCAATTGTGAGGAATTCACATTCTTTGATCAATTTTGTTCAAACTCCTTGTGAGTCACCTCCAAGATAGTCTCGTTGAATCCCCAACCAGTAGAATTCTTTGACTATATCTACCAAAAAAGGGCGCTTTCATTTCTTTGCCAATGATTTACAGGGATTCGAATCCATCCGCCTCTGCCCATACCCAAATATTTTCATAGGATAGCGCTTTCATCATTTATTTGCCATGATTTATAGGCAACCTAGTTGGTCCGCCGGTTACTGCACCTGTTATTCCACTTGCCGCTGGGTTTTAGGACGCCTAACATCATGCATTGCCACGCTCCACATTCATGTACAAAACCGTTTGGGTTTTAGGACGCCTGGCATCCTGCATTGCCACGCTCCATGTTTATGTAGAAAATTTAACGCTCAGTCAATATGATAAGTGTGGTTCGTAGCTGTATAGGAGATATGACAGAACGTGGCACAGATGTAAATCTTGCATTATAAGAGATAAAAGGTTAATAGTGAAGTGAATACTTAATGTCAAGTAAGTTTACTAATCATATAAATTTGGCAATCAGATAGTTACACAGTAATTTTTTAATATGATTAAGTAAATGTGAAAAAGTAAACAGGTTAACTGATGCATTTAAAAATGCTAGGAAGATATGAAAATTAAATCTCACTCATTGATTGATAAGGATGACTAAGAATAAGCTAGCATCTTCAATTGCTAGTCATCAGATTATAATTAAGCTGAAAGGCTTACACCTATTGACAATGAGCACAATTAATCACCTTTTAATCTAAAATTCTAATATGATGGCTAACAATTGAAAATGCTGGCATATTCTTAATCGTCCTCCCAAATCAATGAATGCGATTTCCTCTTCATAACTTCCTTATATTTTTTAATGCATCCGTTAACGTGTTTACCTTTTAACATTTACCTAATCATATTAAGAAATTACTGTATCACTATATGATTGCCAAGTTTAAATGATTAAACTTTGGATTTAGCACTCTGACTGTAAACGATCATCAACCAGTAGCTGTGCTAGTTTATAATTAAAAGATTATTTGAAGTGCCCATCTCCAATAGGTATATGCCTTTCGGCATAAAAACCAACCCCACACATTCTATCCAACTAAACCAACCACGAAGATCCTGTTGGTTCACTCTGTTTTTGGTTTCTTACCCCGAATTTGTGAAACTAAAGTGCCCAAGGAAATGGAAGAATCACCAAATGGATGTATTATGGACATGCCCGGTGATAATAGGGATCTTGCGATAGAAATATTTGAAACGGTTAAGAAATTTATGGAAGACGAGCTGCCACTATGCGAAATAAATCGTGGCGCGCAATGGGCAACATTAGAAGCCGCCACGGTACGAGTAACAGAGCAAAGTGAAAGGGAAGTTGATGTCGTTTCACATGATGTTTGCCTGGATTCTGAGAGCGTTCAACAGCACTTCATCTCGACAGTAGTCTTCAGATGTATGAGACAAGCGAACGGAGATGATTGGTAATTGGAGTCTTTTTCTGATCATGTGGATATCGGAGTGTTAGATGAAATAGGATTGGCGGAGTCCGCATCACTTCAGCTGAAGTATAAAAGGGAAGTCAAGATTGCAATGGCAGAAAACATTGATATTGTTTTGTTGCGAACTATCATCGATTGGAGCCGCCCAGATGGGAATGTGTGGAGCCTGCAAATAGCATTGAGTGGCAGCTTCTTAGATTCTCGACGGGTGTTGCAGCTCGTGGAGGTGAATTCCCCTTCCATACAAGTGAGGCTTCAACAGTTTGATCTTCATTGTCACTTGAGATTTCAATATATTTCTCTCCATGGGACTTATCCGATGGCCGCTGCAATCTCAGCCTTTGACTCTTCCCTGACTGTTATTGTTTCCGAAGAGCTCGTCGGTGAAGGTCATGGCGAGGGCGAGGGATTGCTATGTGCAATTTGCCATGATATGTTTTCCATGGGTGAGCCTGCAAAACAATTGCGTTGTAGTCATATTTATCACGAACATTGCATCTATGAATGGTTTTATCTGCGACTTCAATGCCCGCTCTGCAGAGACGAGTTGCAGTAGCTCTGCCTGAATGTCTAGCTCTCTGAACTATTCTAAAGCCCTTTTCAGAGCTAACTCGCAACAACCGTTCTTACTTCTTAGTCGCAAGTTTATTTGAATTTTTGTTAATTTCGAGTTTGATACTAGACTAAGAAATAGTAAACGGAACGAGTAAGCACTGATAAAACTCGTCCTGAACCAATCTTATCTTCCACAATCTTTACCAAGCTTTTTCAAATCTCATGATTAGCACAGCCACACATAATTGTGACTGGCTTATAGGCAATTTATAATTGTGACTGATATAACAGAGAGATAGGTAATTTAGATATGGAGAAGGGGAATCCAAAATACCATTTAATTTAGCATTTATTAAATTTGTTTATACTTAATATAAACTCTAATTTTAATATAAAATCCTAAACTCTAACTTTAATATAAAGTCCTAAGGTTTTTAAATTGTAATATAAACTTTAATATATAATTTAGAATTTATTAAATTTGTTTATTTTATATAAACTCTAATTTTAATATAAAATATTTTAAGGTCTTTAAATTTTAATAATACCTTAATATATAATTTTTATAATATAAAGTCCTAAGGTTTTTAAATTGTAATATAAACTTTAATATATAATTTAGAATTTATTAAATTTGTTTACTTTATATAAACTCTAATTTTAATATAAAATATTTTAAGGTCTTTAAATTTTAATAATGCCTTAATATATAATTTTTATTAATTTTTATTATTGAGTAGTTTTTTTCATTTATATTTTATAAGGATAATAAATCTCAGTTTGTTTATTTTTAATTGTATAAAAATTATAAAATATTAATAATCATTTTGAAATATATTAATATTTATTAATGTAAATGTCAACATTTGCAATCTTTATTTCTTTAATGTTAGTCTTTGTAATATAATAAAAAATTATATATCTAGGCATATCAAATATTATAGGAATATAAAAACTTTTGATACTGGGAGTTTAGTTAATCTTTAAGTAAATAAAATGTTAATTATTTTGAAAACTTTATGGTTATATATGATTAGGGGGTTAGGGTTTTTATTATTTATAAATAAATTTAATATCTAGGTTGAATTAAATGATATTTTGTATGTCTTATGTGGTTGTGCTAGTATAGTATATGTGGTTGTGCTAGTATAGTATATAAGTACAAAAGATGAGAGTGAATTTACAAATATTTGCTTGTCAAATTTGATTGTTGTTTATAGAATAGGTTTTGAGGAACTTGTAAGAAGAGCATGAAGATGATTTATTCCAAAAATAATTGTAATTTTTGTAGAAAACTTTAGTGATGTAGTTGTAAACAAATTTAATAATCGGGTCAAGGTCGACAGCAGATTCGTCCAGATGTGGACTACCTACTCTTGTGGCAGGCTGTTATTTATGAACATAAATTTATATATAGGACAAGAATAGCTCGAGAGCAGCATGTCCCTGCCTTTTAATAGCTCAAGAGCAGCATGTCCCTGCCTTTTAAGGCATGTATGCCATTGCTTGAGTGCCAACCACTAAGCAAAATCGCATATGAATGAGTGAATGAGCTCTTGCATAATATCGTATACAAAGAAAGAAAGATCTCATTGCTCGAGTCCTCGAGTGGGTTATTAACATTTTAATAACTGGAATTTCAAAATAAGTAATTATATTATTTTTCAAATAATTTTTATTTTTAAAAATATTATAAAAATAATTATTTAATTAATTATAATTAAGTTTCTGATTTAATTAAAAAATTGTAATAAATAAATTATAAATATAAAAATACTTATTTTATGTGAAATATAATTAAGTAATTTTTTATTAAAAATAAATGAAAAAAACATAATTCTTACTTATATAAAGTTATAATAGTAGTTTAGTATGAATTACATTAATATAGTAGTTTAGTATTAAAAACTAAAATGGAATATCAAAAACTAAAAATGGACAAAGCCAACTATACATCTATATCAAAACTAAATAAATAATTTTATTAAATAAATATTATTTTATATTCTATATATATAAATTACAATTACCATCCAATCTCACAGTGACAAAAGCTCCAATAACAACAATCTTATTCATTAGTTAATAAAAAAGCCCTTATTCATTAGCTAATAAAAGAAACTAGCACTAAGCTAATGAATTACATTAATATAATAGTCTAGTATTAAAAACTAAAATGGAGTATTAAAAACTAAAAAGGGAGAAGGCCAACTATACATCTATACCAAAACTGAATAAATAATTTTATTAAATAAATATTATTTTATATTCTATGTATAAATTATAATTACCATCCAATCTCACAATGACAAAAATAATTACTCCAATAACAACAATCTTATTCATTAGCTAATAAGAAAAACTAGCAGTAAGCTAATGAATTACATTAATATACTAGTCAGTATTAAAAAATAATTACTCTAATAACAACAATCTTATTCATTAACTAATAAGAGAAACTACAAGTAAGTGAATGAATTACATTAATATAATAGTCAGTATTAAAAACTAAAATGGAGTATTAAAAACTAAAAATGGACGAGTCCAACTTGTTGGAATAATGTAGAAATTAGGATACTTAGTGAAGATTTACGTAACTAAGTTGTTCATGTTTAGCTTTGCATTAGTTTCAGATCCACATTTATAGGAGATCTGTTCAAGTCTGTTTCATGCACCTTGTGCTATATATATGTAATTGATTTACATTAATAGACAGATTATGTGAGCGTAGACTCACGTGTGATGTGCCCTTGTGGCCTCACTGTTATTGATTTTAATTTGGTATCAGAGCCATGGTGCATCGCTGGAGTAAGGAGCCGAACGCTGGAGAGGCTGCGCGAATTGATCGTAGCTATTCGCTGGTGCCGATATGAGGATGCTGCTGGAGGAGAGTGTGGACGTTGCTGGAGGATCACTGAAGGAGAGATCTTGTCCTTGAATTTTGCCTGGGTTTGAACGCTCTTGAGGGAGGAGGATCATTGTGGTGCGTCGACACTATAGATGGAAGCCACTATGTATACCACCGCTGCCATGGATAGCATCCTGAAAGCATAAATGACGATTATGACCACCACCATGAATACAGTAAGCTCTCTCGATCCAGAGGTCAATTCCCGTAGGGTCCTGTCACTAGTGTAGCTACCAGCTTGAATTTGATAATTGAATATAAGTCTGTTCCAGCCTATCTTACGAAGAAGAGGTTCGGAGACAAAGGTGTGACTCAGGATTGCAAAAGAAAGGGGAAGAAGCAGACCAAGGGTGAGTTCCCCTAGTAGTTTGGTGCAGGAGGGGCGGAGGATGTTGAAGGCCTCTCTTACGATTCCAAAGGAGCCGAGTATACCTCTGTTGAGCCTGTATGGAGATTCAGAGCTTGCCGCAGGATCAGATTTGGAGGAATCTGAATCAGAAAATATAATGGGTCTTGCTTGAGAAGCAAACTAGAGAAAGTAGAGACGTGTTCTTTGGATATGAAAGAAAATTGGATGGACTGCAACTGTAGAGCTGGCAGATAATGAATGGCATTATAAGTGTTGAATTCATGAGTGTGCAGTCATTGTTTGTCACCATTTTGATTTCGGCTGCTGTAGAAGTTGAAGGAGTCCTCGTGAGATTGGAGGAGCTATCTACATCGTGAGATTGCAGAAGGAGCTGCGTGTGGATAGCATGTACACCATTGGTGTGGCTGCTGGGATTATTCGCTTAACATCCTACAGTTGGATGGGCAGCAGACCGCAGTGATAGAGATCGTTGTTGATAGAGGAGCCACGGAAGAGTGGAGGAGTCCGCCAGAGTAGAGGAGTCTGGAGTGCTCGCCTGCGTGGAGTAGATTTGTCTCTTGTATGAAAGCCACCGTCGAATTTGTCTCTGCAAGTAGTGATCGATTGTCTTGAGGACATCGTTGCTACATTGAAGGCTACGTAGGAGGAAGGCATTGTCGATATTGTGGCATGTAAATCATTATTGCTCGTAGGAGCAGAGGTGCAGAATTTTGAGAGGGAAAATCCGCATGAAAAGGATTCCCGTGTCTACATTGAAGTGAAGAGTTGGCTCATTTCTTCCATAGGATTGCGTGGGGAAAAGAGCCGCAGTGACATATTTTTTTCGTTCCTTTTCACTTCTTTGCAGGTAGTCGAAGCAAATAGGTTCCTCAGAACTGAGCACATGTGGAGCACTATTGTTTTTGGTGCCAAAAATTGTTGTCCAGTGATCATTGTTGTGACGTGAAGACTTGCTTATCATTGTTGTTGAAATAAGACTCAATGTGAAGGAATGGGTCATCAAAGGAGAATTAAACAGCTCCGGAGAGAGCTGAAACACATGTGGAGGAAGAATCAACAAGAGGAAATATATTTTGCAGGTAAATATAAAGTGTCTTCAGCAGTAGTCGAGGAACTCATACCTGATGGAGACCAGGATCAGATTGCAGATCTAGAGTAGAATGATGAAGATGAAGAAATCAATGCAATATTGAAAAGGTTAATGCCAGTTTTACCATCATTTTCAGGTAACAATTTTTATCTTTGGAAAATGAAAATGGAAGGTTTACTTGGATCAGTAGATTTATGGGAATTTGTTCAACATG